>JAMWET010002794.1:377500-492109 GCA_024036415.1 Prochilodus magdalenae | reverse complement strand
CTACTGTTCTAACACATACTCCCCATTCCACCACTGGTTTTGTTCTAACCTACTTCCCCATTCATTGTTCTAACACTGTTCCCCAATTCACACTACACATACTCCCCATTCACACTGTTCTAACACATACTCCCCATTCACACTGTTCTAACACATACTCCCCTATTCCCACTGTTCTAAGCACACTACTCCCCATTCACACTGTTCTAACACATAACTCCCCATTCCACACTGTTTCTAACATTGATACTCCCCATTCACACTGTTCTAACACATACTCCCCATTGACACTGTTCTAACACATACTCCCAAATTGAATCACTGTTCTAACACATACTCCCCATTCAACACTGTTTCTAACACGTACTCCCCATTCACACTGTTCTAACACACATTGACTCCCCATTCACACTGTTCTAACACAGTACTCCCCTTCAACTGTTCTAACACAATACTCCCCATTCACACTGTTCTAACACACACATTACTCCCCACATTCACACTGTTCTAACACGTACTCCCCCATTCACACTGTTCTAACACATACTCCCCATTCACACTGTTCTCTAATTCACACGTACTCCCCATTCACACTGTTTCTAACACGTACTCCCCATTCACCACTGTTCTAACACATACTCCCCATTCACACTGTCCTAACACCACTGTTCTAAAACCGACTCCTCATTCACTCTAACACATAACTCCCCATTCACACTGTTCTAACACGTACTCGATCATTCACACTGTTTTTAACTACTCCCCATTCACACTGTCCTAACACATACTCCCCATTCACACTGTTCTAACACATACTCCCCATTCACACTGTTCTAACACGTACTCCCCATTCACACTGTTCTAACACATACTCCCCATTCACACTGTTCTAACACATACTCCAATACTCCCCATTCACACTGTTCTAACACGTACTCCCCATTCACACTGTTCTAACACATACTCCCCATTCACACTGTTCTAACACATACTCCCCATTCACACTGTTCTAACACGTACTCCCCATTCACACTGTTCTAACACATACTCCCCATTCACACTGTTCTAACACGTACTCCCCATTCACACTGTTCTAACACATACTCCCCATTCACACTGTCCTAACACATACTCCCCATTCACACTGTTCTAACACATACTCCCCATTCACACTGTTCTAACACATACTCCCCATTCACACTGTTCTAACACATACTCCCCATTCACACTGTTCTAACACATGTCCCTATTTCACACTGTTCTAACACATACTCCCCATTCACACTGTTCTAACACATACTCCCCATTCACACTCTACTAACACACTATCCCCATTCACACTGTTCTAACACCTACTCCCCATTCACACTGTTCTAACACATACTCCCCATTCACACTGTTCTAACACATACTCCCTATTCACACTGTTCTAACACATACTCCCCATTCACACTGTTCTAACACATACTCCTTATTGACACTGTTCTAACACATACTCCCTATTGACACTGTTCTAACACATACTCCCCATTCACACTGTTCTAACACATACTCCCCATTCACACTGTTCTAACACGTACTCCCCATTCACACTGTTCTAACACATACTCCCCATTCACACTGTTCTAACACATACTCCCCATTCACACTGTTCTAACACATCCTCCCTATTCACATTGTTCTAACACGTACTCCCCATTCACACTGTTCTAACACATACTCCCCATTCACACTGTTCTAACACGTACTCCCCATTCACACTGTTCTAACACATACTCCCCATTCACACTGTTCTAACACATACTCCTTATTGACACTGTTCTAACACATACTCCCTATTGACACTGTTCTAACACATACTCCCCATTCACACTGTTCTAACACGTACTCCCCATTCACACTGTTCTAACACATACTCCCCATTCACACTGTTCTAACACGTACTCCCTATTCACACTGTTCTAACACATACTCCCTATTCACACTGTTCAAACACGTACTCCCTATTCACACTGTTCTAACACGTACTCCCCATTCACACTGTTCTAACACAAACTCCCCATTCACACTGTGCTAACACGTACTCCTCATTCACACTGTTCTAACACGTACTCCCCATTCACACTGTTCTAACACGTACTCCCCATTCACACTGTTCTAACACGTACTCCCCATTCACACTGTTCTAACACATACTCCCCATTCACACTGTTCTAACACATACTCTCTATTCACACTGTTCTAACACATACTCCTCATTCACACTGTTCTAACACATACTCCCCATTCACACTGTTCTAACACGTACTCCCCATTCACACTGTTCTAACACGTACTCCCCATTCACACTGTTCTAACACGTACTCCCCATTCACACTGTTCTAACACGTACTCCCCATTCACACTGTTCTAACACATACTCTCCATTCACACTGTTCTAACACGTACTCCCCATTCACACTGTTCTAACACGTACTCCCCATTCACAGTGTTCTAACACGTACTCCCCATTCACACTGTTCTAACACGTACTCCCCATTCACAGTTCTAACACATACTCCCTATTGACACTGTTCTAACACATACTCCCCATTCACACTGTTCTAACACATACTCCCCATTCACACTGTTCTAACACGTACTCCCCATTCACACTGTTCTAACACGTACTCCCCATTCACACTGTTCTAACACATACTCCCTATTGACACTGTTCTAACACATACTCCCCATTCACACTGTTCTAACACGTACTCCCCATTCACACTGTTCTAACACGTACTCCCCATTCACACTGTTCTAACACATACTCCCCATTCACACTGTCCTAACACATCCTCCCTATTCACACTGTTCTAACACGTACTCCCCATTCACACTGTTCTAACACATACTCCCCATTCACACTGTTCTAACACATACTCCCCATTCACACTGTTCTAACACATACTCTCTATTCACACTGTTCTAACACATACTCCTCATTCACACTGTTCTAACACATACTCCTTATTGACACTGTTCTAACACATACTCCCTATTGACACTGTTCTAACACATACTCCCCATTCACACTGTTCTAACACATACTCCCCATTCACACTGTTCTAACACGTACTCCCCATTCACACTGTTCTAACACATACTCCCCATTCACACTGTTCTAACACATACTCCCCATTCACACTGTTCTAACACATCCTCCCTATTCACATTGTTCTAACACGTACTCCCCATTCACACTGTTCTAACACATACTCCCCATTCACACTGTTCTAACACATACTCCCCATTCACACTGTTCTAACACATACTCCCCATTCACACTGTTCTAACACATACTCCTTATTGACAGTGTTCTAACACATACTCCCTATTGACACTGTTCTAACACATACTCCCCATTCACACTGTTCTAACACGTACTCCCCATTCACACTGTTCTAACACATACTCCCCATTCACACTGTTCTAACACGTACTCCCTATTCACACTGTTCTAACACATACTCCCTATTCACACTGTTCAAACACGTACTCCCTATTCACACTGTTCTAACACGTACTCCCCATTCACACTGTTCTAACACAAACTCCCCATTCACACTGTGCTAACACGTACTCCTCATTCACACTGTTCTAACACGTACTCCCCATTCACACTGTTCTAACACAAACTCCCCATTCACACTGTGCTAACACGTACTCCTCATTCACACTGTTCTAACACGTACTCCCCATTCACCCTGTTCTAACACATACTCCCCATTCACACTGTTCTAACACATACTCCCCATTCACACTGTTCTAACACGTACTCCCCATTCACACTGTTCTAACACATACTCCCCATTCACACTGTTCTAACACGTACTCCCCATTCACACTGTTCTAACACGTACTCCCCATTCACACTGTTCTAACACGTACTCCCCATTCACACTGTTCTAACACGTACTCCCCATTCACACTGTTCTAACACGTACTCCCCATTCACACTGTTCTAACACGTACTCCCCATTCACACTGTTCTAACACGTACTCCCCATTCACACTGTTCTAACACGTACTCCCCATTCACACTGTTCTAACACATACTCCCCATTCACACTGTTCTAACACATACTCCCCATTCACACTGTTCTAACACATACTCCCCATTCACACTGTTCTAACACGTACTCCCCATTCACACTGTTCTAACACGTACTCCCCATTCACACTGTTCTAACACGTACTCCCCATTCACACTGTTCTAACACATACTCCCCATTCACACTGTTCTAACACGTACTCCCCATTCACACTGTTCTAACACGTACTCCCCATTCACACTGTTCTAACACATACTCCCCATTCACACTGTTCTAACACGTACTCCCCATTCACACTGTTCTAACACATACTCCCCATTCACACTGTTCTAACACATACTCCCCATTCACACTGTTCTAACACGTACTCCCCATTCACACTGTTCTAACACGTACTCCCCATTCACACTGTTCTAACACGTACTCCCCATTCACACTGTTCTAACACGTACTCCCCATTCACACTGTTCTAACACATACTCCCTATTGACACTGTTCTAACACATACTCCCCATTCACACTGTTCTAACACATACTCCCCATTCACACTGTTCTAACACGTACTCCCCATTCACACTGTTCTAACACATACTCCCTATTCACACTGTTCTAACACATACTCCCTATTGACACTGTTCTAACACGTACTCCCCATTCACACTGTTCTAACACGTACTCCCCATTCACAGTTCTAACACATACTCCCTATTGACACTGTTCTAACACATACTCCCCATTCACACTGTTCTAACACATACTCCCCATTCACACTGTTCTAACACATACTCCCCATTCACACTGTTCTAACACGTACTCCCCATTCACACTGTTCTAACACGTACTCCCCATTCACACTGTTCTAACACATACTCCCTATTGACACTGTTCTAACACATACTCCCCATTCACACTGTTCTAACACATACTCCCCATTCACACTGTTCTAACACGTACTCCCCATTCACACTGTTCTAACACATACTCCCCATTCACACTGTTCTAACACGTACTCCCCATTCACACTGTTCTAACACGTACTCCCCATTCACACTGTTCTAACACGTACTCCCCATTCACACTGTTCTAACACGTACTCCCCATTCACACTGTTCTAACACGTACTCCCCATTCACACTGTTTTAACACATACTCCTTATTGACACTGTTCTAACACATACTCCCTATTGACACTGTGCTAACACATACTCCCCATTCACACTGTTCTAACACGTACTCCCCATTCACACTGTTCTAACACATACTCCCTATTGACACTGTTCTAACACATACTCCCTATTGACACTGTTCTAACACAAACTCCCCATTCACACTGTTCTAACACGTACTCCCCATTCACACTGTTTTAACACATACTCCCTATTGACACTGTTCTAACACATACTCCCTATTGACACTGTTCTAACACATACTCCCCATTCACACTGTTCTAACACATACTCCTCATTCACACTGTTCTAACACATACTCCCCATTCACTCTGTCCTAACACATACTCCCTATTCACACTGTTCTAACACGTACTCCCCATTCACACTGCTGTCACACGGCTGCTGAACTCCATGTACTTTCCCAAGAAGGGGAGATGACCAAGAAACAGCCAAAGAAGAGAAGATCTGAAGTTCAAACATTGATACGGAATTTAAAAGAGGAACTGTAAAAACATCAGTGAGGTTTCCCTGTTTTCCAAGTTGGCTTCCTATTTGCCTGCTTCTTATTAAAATTTCCAACTTTAACGTTACTTCAGCTACTGCAGGTGGTGCAACCTATTCCAATACTCTCTAGTGGAATAGGCAAGCTACACACTTGACATTAAGTCCATCACAGGGCAGACATACAGACATTCACATTATGGGCAATTTAGCATCTCCAGCTCACCTGACAGCATGTATTTGGACTGTGGGATCAAACTGGAGCACCCAGAGGAAATCAGAACTGTAATTAACACTTTTTATTTTCAAAGCTTTGAGGATTAGTCTCTCTTAGCATGTTAGCGTCAGTGTGCTACTCTTAGCTTAGCCTACACTTCACTGGCTCCATGACCTATGACTCTGGCAATGGCTCAAAATAAAAATAAGATGCAGACCTACAAAAGTAACCATACTTCAGCTTTTATTAATTATATATATATATATTTAAATCCATCCATGGTGAAGGATTATGGTTAGACTAGCCTGAGGCACCAGAATGTAACTGACGCACCATTTAGAGTTGAGGGGAAAAAGCATTAAAAGGGATGAGGAGATTGTACTGTTTCTGCTTAGCAGGCAGGCCATATTCATTCATTTCTACGATTTCATAGAACCACTAAGTCTTCACTGTTTTGTCCTGTTTGCTAATGATGTGATTAGCATTGCAGTAGCAATTATACAAACAGTTTGCTAACCCACAACCTAGCTAACATTAGTTACATTACTTGCTGTGTCTAACATTATATCAAGCTATTTTATGGTAAAATGGTCAAAGGGTTTTGCGAAGGGATTTATGGCCATGAATATTTTCCTAGTCCAGGGTCGGGATATGCATTTGCAAAGCGTGTGCATACATTTTTGGGCTGGAGCACGTGGAGCATGTATATTTGTTTGGCTGTTGAGTTCAAATATGAACAGTTATTCTCCAGAATCATCTACTGTGCCCTTAATTATTTGGGGCTTAGGTGTAAACGCATCACTGTTAAAGGCTTTTTTTAACAGTGTTACAGGAAAGTGTTTAGAACCGAAATATTTGGACTTAGAGTGAGGTTCCTGGCTTGGACATTTTGTTCTATGAAAACTATTTCATTTGTAAGTGCATGTCATTCTTTGATGATTTTTTTTACAAATCAGTGGTTCTTTGTGGTCACACATGTAATTAAAAAAATTCTTTTTTAAAGAACCATTTATTAAAAGGCTCCTTATGGAACCAAAAGTCGATATCTTGTGACACTGCTCCACAGACCCCTACAATTCAAATGCCTGTAATCACATTTGGTACTTCTGGCCCCTTTTTATTTTCTTCTATTTTTTCTTTCTCTAAGAGAGCGATCCATCCATTGGTAATTCATGCACCATGAAAAATTGATCAGCACAACTGTTCCATGGTATTATGATTATTTATGTATGAGAGGAAATAAAAGAAACCTAAACAATAAACTATTCATGGTACTGCTTCCTTTCCCAGTGCATTGTGGTAAGTAATGACCAGAGGCGGACCATCAGCAGCATAATAAGTGTTTTCGGAGGGGGATGCGTCGAAGGTGTGTAAGTTAATTAGAAGGAACTTCACCTCATACCTGTTAAATTATATATATATATAGCACATTTAGACAAACAGCGTCAACATGTGTAGCATATAAAGTGGCAAAAATGAGTGTTCAGTTACTAAAAATTAATGACAACAGTTTGTTAAAGTTGGTGTGCTTTTTTAAAAAAAAATTTTAAGTTTTTTTAACGTTTTTATGTTTAGTTTTTAAGATAATATGCAGGTTATCATTCCACTTGCCAAGTGCATTAAATTCAATAAACATCAACAAAGCTGACATACAACTTAATTTCCAGGCATGCAAATTAATATAAAATGCACAATAATCTAGAATTCGTGAATTGTTAATTCTCCTGAACCTTTGTTTAACTGACAAAGAACTTGATACTCGCAACATGCTGAAAAACAAGTCGGGACAGAGGCATGTTCTCCTGCATCTTCATCACCTATCATTTTAGTTTCACTAGTTTGAACATTTTTGAACAGATGATACTAAATTGTTGCCGTTTTACAGCTGGAATTTCTGCTTCTGTTCTTTCTTAATACTAGACATTACATTTGTGGTCAGCTTCTGGTTCTCCTCCTCAGTAATATTTCATCTTCAGTGCTTTTTTGGGAAAAGCAAAAAATCTTGAGGCTGGACTAATTAATTTCTACTCGCCACAATTTCAGGCGTACAAACTTTTACATACTTTACCTTCAACTTTAACCTACTCGTTTTACTGAACAGCATATCAGTGTTGCACCAAGCATGCTGTAGTACCATATACTGTATGTACCAATTTCCAAAGGTGCCAAAACAAAGAAAATACCTTCTTTTAAGGAAAGCCGTATCGGACCTTTCCGTTTATTGTCCTAAAACAAATGTTTTAAATTGTTTTGGTATGTGAAGGAAAAGAACTGAAGAACCAGAATGAATGGGTAAGCATGTGAACAAAAATGTGTTGCACAGAGCATGCTGTAGAACTACATATGAAGGAAGGTGCCAAAATAGCTTCCTTGGAGCAAAGCAATTGTTTTAATAAATTGTTTTAGAATTTGAAGAAAAAGTGTAAATGAATAATTCAATTCTGGAACAGTGTGAATGATAGAGGACATTCTAAAACATTATTTCTTGGTGAAAACAATAAAAAAAAACATTCCAGTGTTCACTCACTTAACCACAAGTAATTAAATGTCTTCAGGTTTGACTAATCCATTTTACTAGCCACAATTTAAGGCTGTATTATGCTTCACTTTATTTTCTACTTTAACCTGCTGCTTTTACAGAACAGCATATAAAAAGATTTTTTATTTTATTTTAATGTTTTATTTATTCTCTTCCATTGTTTTTGTAGAGTGAACTTGAGACACTCTAATACAGTCCTCATAGAGAAAAGCAATATTTAGGATGGAATCATGTTGTTCTGTGAAAGCGATGCAAATGCACATATGGCCAAGCACTCACCCAGACCAATAAATGCACAAACCACACACAAGCACGCACACACACTATAACAGGCTCGGAAGCGCGTGGTCGTATCCCTGAGGATTCCTATCGCAATTGGTTTACAGCATTGGTTCCAGCCCACTGCTGCCTGTATGCATTAAGATAATAAAATGCCCCGCAGTTTGCGCTTAGGGAGGAGGTGAACTGTCAAGATAGGGCAGGGCCATAACGTCTCCCGCAGTATTTGTGCAACCCGAGCTGAAAGACAGTGAATATGAAGCGGGAGAGAAGAGCGGAATGGGCTACACTTCTTCACCCATTTATTCCCCCTTTCCCGCCTTGCACTATTAGATAGCAGGGCTTCTGCTCAACACTGCATCACCCTGATCTGATGAGCAATGGTTTTATGCAGGTAGTTAGAAGGCACACAGATTTTCACAGCTACATGCATGAGTAAAAAGGGCTTTTGGAAGAAAAGAAGGGAAGCAAAGGTAAGTGCAATGTGCAATCTGGACAAGGCTTGTAACATTCATAATGAATGATGTCAAACATAAAAAAATTCCTAAGCATTGGAGTCACGCCAAGCACGCTCCTAAAAATAAAGGTGCCAAAATACCTTCTTTGGAGGGAAGCCATAGAGGGACTTTCAGTTTATGGTTCTTCAAACAAATGTTTATGTAAATTGTGAAGAAACCGAAGAACCAGAATAAATTGGAAGAACATTCTAGAACAAGAAAAAAACAGTTCCACAATAGTGTAAATGGAGGGGAACATTCTAGATCCACATAAATGAGGAGGAACATTCTACAAAAGTATGAAGGAAGAGTTACAATTCTGAAAGAGTGGGAATGATGGAGAGCATTCTAGAATATGCTCAATGTGCTTGAGGTAGAACATGAGGTAGAACATTGTAGAACAATGTGAAAGGAAAAAGCATCCTAGAACATGAATGGGCACATAAATAGGAACAGGACGTTCTAGAACAGTGGATTGAAGAGAACATTCTTAAACAGAGGGAAAGACAGTAAACATTCTTTCACAGCATAAATAGAAAAGGACGTTCTAATGGACAAGGTGAAGTTTAACGAAGAACAGTAAGAAGAGGGAACTGATACTAGAACGCCATGAATAAGAACAGTATAGAAAGAAAGAACATTTTTTAAACATTCTGAAAAGAAGTGTCACATCTCAGGCTGCTGTTTCCCCTCCCTGCCCACAGAGCTCACCCTCACCGGAATTTTAGTCCTGAGTTTCCCACCTGATTGCAATCAGAGGCCATTTTGTATCTTTAAAACCTCCATGTTGTCCTTTGTTCTGTGTGAAGTCTTGTATTGGTGTAACCTACAATTCTGAGCTGTTCTTTGTATGTGTTGTGTTTTCTGGTTTGTGTTTATTGGATCTCGGTTTTTGGGCTGCATACTTGCTTGATTATTATTGGACGGATTCTCTGGTTTTGACCCTGGACTGTGTTTGGACTTTGGATTTCTTCTTATTAAAACCTGCACTTGACTCCTCACCCTGGTTGTGGATCCGGTTCCTGACAGGAAGACAATCAGTCTAGAACAGTGTGAAAAAGTAATCATTCTTAAACACTGGAGAGGCACATTCTAGAACATTAGAGAACAGTTTATATAAAAAGGCAATTCTAGAACAGTGTGATTAGAGAGATGTTTAAAGATAAGTGTGAAAGCAGCATAGCGAAAGAAAGGAGACTGTTATTGTGGGACTGCAGAACGTTATTCTAAAACAGTATGAGAAGGCAGAATATTTTACTACAACAGCATCAATGGGTGATGAGGATTCTAGAAAAGTGTGAATGGGCAAAAACATTTTAGAACACTATGAATGGGGAAAACAGTATAACAATGTACTTGGGATAAAACAGTGAACATTCGGGAATGTCATGAAAGGAAAGGTCATTCTAGAACAGTGTGAATGGGCAAAGAACAATACAGAACAGAGTTAATGGGGAGAACCTTCTTTAACAATGTGAAAGGAAGGAGCATTCTAGAACAATAGTGTTTTAGATACGGAACACTGTAACATGGAACAACAATTATTACCCACCATCCACTTCATTGGGTGCACCTCACTGTATCTACAGTCCACTGTTAACTTATTCAGCTCCACTTGCCATAGAGGTACACCTATAGTTCTACAGTTACAGACTGTAGTCTATCTGCTTCTCTGCATGCTTTGTTACCACTGTTCTTGAATGGTCAGGACCCCCACAGGTCCCTCACAGAGCAGGTTTTATGTGGGTAGTGGATCATTCTCAGCACTGCAGTGACACTGATGTGGTGGTGGTATGCTAGTGTGGGTTGTGCAGGTGTGAGTAGATGACACCTTAGTGCTACTGTTCTGGCACCTGAGTGCGTTAGGAGGCACACATCATAAGAGCTACTGCTGGACTAAGAATTGTCCACCAACCAAAACTAACCAGTCTGCGGGCAGCTGACGCCTGATAAAGGACCATAGCATGGCCAACACAAACTGTGCAGCAACAGATGAGGTATTGCATCTGACTGTACATCTACAAGGTGGACAACAGTGAGTGAATGTGTACAACAATGGGGTGAACATTCTAATGTGAACAGGAAGTACCTTCTAGTACAAAGGTGTGTTCTGGTCTTATGTTTAGAACCCCCCTAGAATGTAATGGTTCTAATTCAACTGAGTCCATGGTTTTTAGAACTGGTCTAACCCAAGGAACATTTAGGAAGGCCTCTCCTTACAACTATGTACACAGAGGCAGAGGAATGCGGATGCTGCACAGAACTTCACCCTGTGTGCCTCCCTCCTTCACAAGCACACCAACCTTCCCGTGGTCTTATGGCAGGCTTTAACTGGGCTGTTTGAAAATGAAGTCATTACTGTGAATAATGAAGTGCTACAGGTGCTCGGGGTAAGCTGATTACGGCGCCTTTACTCACCTTGGCTCGGTTATCCCTCTGCTGTGGAAGAGCGAGGGAACAAAAAAAAGAGAGAGAAAGAGGGAGACAGAAGGAGAGATCCAATTACAAGCCCAGTGCCGAAAGCCCTGGCACAGCGGGTAAGCGTACAGGGGCCGCGCAGACACTTTGAAACGCCACACTGCCAGGCTTATGGGGTCAGAGGGCAGGAGTGGTCAAAGGCGCCTCTGAAACACCATCTCTTTAGAGGATGAAAAGTGTCACAGCGGCCAACGATACATTTTTAATCTTGTTAGCTCCTGCGCGAGGTGACCTTTACTGGATCTTTTTGAGCCTTTTCTATGCTAAGAATGGGGCGGCTTTTGAGGTATAAGCCATATATATATAAGCCAAGGCTTCTATATCTACCCTGAAGCTGGATACTGACATAGTGACTTTTAGGTATTCTATGGGAAGCCATATGCGAACATTCCAACACAGGAGGTTTCGTGAGCGGTCAGCAAATTGCTAATCATCACATTAACTCAGGGATAGCCAGCTTTGCACCTGGAAATGCTTCCTCCTGCAGAGGTCAATTTGAGCTCTAATTGAATGCACCTGGCTCTAATATGCAGATGCTTCTGGAGATGCTTACTAGCTGAAGTACATTTAGATAAAGGTTAAGCAGCGTTCAAACGGCCCCTGTAAACAAAACGGTAGCAAACAGTGGTAAAGGTTTATAAGCTGGGACAAGTCGCCAGCCAGGATCCTCTATTACAACTTAAACAGTCTCACAAGCTGGCATCGACCAATCCCAGCTCATATACTCTCCTTGTCTTATAGTTGCAGAAGGGATCAACTGATTCAAGTTTCACGGTCGGCCACACATGTGACCTAATCGATGACAGGCCTTATCGCTGTACCTGACTGACCCACTGGTCACGATTGTGGACATTCCACGAGCAGTGATGCCCTCCATGAGTCATCCTGTTAGCGTCAGCACCATTGGCAGATGGCTGCATGGCACAGGGCTGCCTGCACACAGACCGTTGCAAGACTGCCCCTAACACCATGTCAACGCCATCAAAGACTGCACTGGTGTTGTGGAGTGACTAACAATGGCAGCGGTCATCTTCAGTGAGGAGTCATCGTGGTCAGTACCAAGACAAAGATGGTTTGTTGTCATGGGTCACATGTTCAGAAGACCTGGTGCCACTTTACCTTCACCCCTACCACAGGAACAGTGTAAGACTATTTAAGATGCATAGGATGGATTATCATACGACACCATTAGGAACCTCTGCAACTCCATGCTGAGATGTGTGGTATGACCATTAGCAAACATGGTGACCTAACGCCATACTGAGAGACACTACCTCTGTAATAAATATTGCCCATATCAGTCTAAGGTTTCCATTCATTATTGTTCCTGGTAACCTTAATCGTGCTCCCATATAGCACTGCAATCCAACACTTCTTTCCGGGTGCAGCTATATACTGATGTGTGTGTATATACATTAAGAAAATGTATAATATAAATGCTATGCACTAAACAGTGTGTGTATGTAATCCAAGTCTGAAAGGCATAGGAGCAGAACACATGTACAGTATGCAGTATTAGGGTAAATGAAAGAACTGTGCAACAGCTGCCCATTATAGACTCATGTGTTAATAAGAATTCATGTATCATACACATAGTGTACATAGTGTAGTACCAATGTAATAATATCTGTCCCTTTATAGAAGTGATACTTTGAAGATATATGTGATAAAGTGCAGTCTGTGCAGTTAGGCAGTCTGTAATGTTCTTGTGGCAGAAGAGGACAAATCATGATGAGTGTTGTTCATGTGATACATTTATTCACTGCTGATAACCATGGCAACGAAAATTACTGTTTCCCAATGTTCTGAGTTCCTTCCATATTGGGTGGAAGACTTACCTGAACCCATTCCTTCTTCCAATCTAACGCCCCCTAACCTCCTATCTCTTCCTTCTGTTTCCCATTACAACGTTTACACAGTTTTCAGTATTCTGCACAATCCTATCTCCCCCCTGCTCCTCAGAGAGGAGATGGAGGTACAGTCTGGCTTCCTAACTCTGAGCAGAAGTTTTCAGAGTTCTCCCCTTCTCCCATACTACCACTGTATACTACTACATCACACTGACGGTGTGAACTAACAGGTAGATGTTCTGCAGCTTTTCTCCTCTGGCTCTAATTCAGTGGTTCTCGGGTCCAGTCCAGGGAGGGAAACATACACTTCCTGTTAATTAGTCGTGAGTTGCACTGAAAAGAAACTGAACTGCTTTGTGTAAAGACCTCCCCGGACTGGGAGCGAGAAACACCGTCCCCAAGCCCAGTTTCAGCACTTAATTAAATCTCATCTTACAACTTTTAGAGGCGTTGTATTTATAGAGTCGCTATGTATTTGTCAGCCATGTGAGAATTAGAAAGCTCTCTCTTGCAGCTGTAAATTGCTGGAATCTAGATATGGAGTCTCTTCTCTCTCCCCGGTCTGTCTCTCTATCTGCCTCATCGATCTCTCTCACTCACTATTTCTGTCTTTCTCTGTCTTTCTCTGTCTTTTTCTCATTTCTCTTTCATCCATACCTCTCTCTTTCCCCCCTTTTCCACTTTCTTTCACTACCTTATCATCTCGTCTCCTTTCCCAACTTTCCTTTTCTTTTCTTTTCTCTCACTCTTCCTTTCTTTCTTTCTTTCTTTCTTTTTTTCTTTCTTTCACTGTCTCTTTCTCACTCTCCCTTTCTCCCTCTCTCTCCCTTTCCCTCTTTCCATCTTTTTTTCCCCATTATTTACTCTCCTTCCTACTATTTTTTTTACTTCACCTCCCTCCTTCCTGCTCTGTCTCTCTCACCATCCATCTGTCCCCCTCTCTCTGCCTATATTCTTTCCTTCCTCTTTTCTTTCTTCCTCCTCTGTCCCTTTATGTCTGGGCCTCAATCTCCTTTCTTTCTCTCTCTTGCTATTTATGTTCATCCCATCTCTCTCCTTCCCTTTTGCTGTCTATCCCTCTCTGTCTCTCCCTCTCTCTTCCCATCTCTCCTTCCCTTTTGCTGTCTATCCCTCTCTGTCTCTCCCTCTCTCTTCCCCTCTCTCACCCTTTCTTTTTAATTTCACCTGTCCCTTTCTGGCTTTCCACCCCTCACTCTTTTCCTTCCTCTTCTCTTCTCTCTCTCTTTCTGTTTCTATTTTGTCTTCCCTTGCCCCTATTTCTCCTTTCCCCCCACCTTTGTCTCCCCTCCTTTCTCCAGTCCTTCATTCTAACTCGCTTTTCTCCTTTCTCTTTATGCCCATCCCCTTTTTTTTCTGGCACTCTAGCTCTGGCCTTCTGTCTAACTCTCTCTGCCTTTTACTCGCCTTCTTCTCCTCTCTTTTTCTTCACCTCCATATCTTTCTTCTCTCAGTCCCTTTTCCTCTATCATCTTCTCTCTCCCTCTCTCCCCCCCCCTCTCTCTCTCTCTCTCTCTCTCTCTCTCTCTCTCTGTCTCTCTCTCTCTTTTCTCTGCACCCCCCTCACACACACACAACACAGACAGAGTCCCTGGAGTGCTATTGAGTCTCTGTTAGTGAGCTCTCTGAGGCGTTTGCTGTCCTCTCAATGCTGAGTCTGTCCCTGGTGTGAGGTGTACTATATCACACACACGGCTGTCACCACGTGGCATGCACCACGGCACAGAGGGAAAAACATCAGGGAGCGAAAACGGCTCACACGCTACTGTTCAAAACTTTGAAATCACTTGTCACATTATGTTCTTTGTTATAGTCTATACAAAAGCTTATCTACACCCTACTGTTTAAAAGACTGTAATCATTGATTAATAATTCTAATTATAACTTACACAGACTAGACTGCGTCAATGCTGAAACAGCTGGCTTATTCACAGATTTGTTTGAATAACATGCATTTTTTTCATGGTGTAGAGTTAATGGTATGAATTCATTATTATGAATTTATAGTAATTTCTTGACAGTTTGATTAGCAAGATTTGAATTTTAAATATGAGGCAGTCTGAATACTGAATATATTTGATTTAATTCTCAATGCTTTACAGCTTTCTTACTTATTATGGACTCATCAACATCTACGCTCATCAATGGATCAGTCTTGTATATGGTTTGAAAATGAGGAATATTAGAACCACATTAAAATAATTCAGCTGCATCTGCAACAAAGTTTTGTAGCATCTAAAAACAGCAACTTCACTTTTGAACAATGGGGTGTATGTAACTCAGTAGGCCTTTATTGGATATTTTAGGTGGATTTGTTGGTCATCTCCATCAAGACAAAGTGGAACTAGTCACTGAAGATGACCCACTGCCATTCTGAGTCAATCCATGTCTAGAAGGATACCATTGCAGTCTTTGGTGATGATGACCTGGTGTTAAGGGCAGTCTTCATAATGGTCTGTGTTTATGTAGTCCTGTGTTGTGCAGCTGTCTGCCCATTGTGCTGCCGCTAACAGGGTAACTCATGCTTGCTGAATGTCCACAATTGTGGACAAGAGCTGAGTTAGTCAGGTACAGTGATAAAGCCTGTCCTTGCTTATGTCTCATACACAGCCATGTGTTAAACGTGAATGTCTCACAATGCCAAGTCTACCCACCAAGTTGAAATATGAGCGATTCCAGATGTTGTTTTATTGTAGCTTCTCAATGTTGTACAGTTTACTCCATCATCATCATGAAATAATCTACAGCTCTGTTTATCATCTTAGATGCATACGATTTTCTCGGATTATGAAACTGCATAGGACTAACATATCAGAATTATTTTTAATCTTTTGTTTGCAACCAGTTTAATTTAACAATGCTGAAAATATTGACTTCAAACTTTAGAACAGTAGTGTATCTTAGCAACTTGCGATTAAGTCACAAAGTAGAAACTCAAGATTGCTGATGTCTATTTGCAGACAAGAGCCCATATGGAAGCACGGCATGGGACTTCAGTAGAGAACTGGCATATTGCATTGTTCCACAACCTGCCTTTATGTTTAACAGGAATAACCCGTGTGTTCACTTAACAAAACACCCTCTGGGTTCGAAGCAAAACTCAGCTGCTTAAAGCCAATGCCAATGCTTAGAATCCAGCTCACCCCAACAAATGAAAATCCAACTGTTTTTCTTTTCTTTTTTTGAAACAGAATTAAGAAAATGATGATAAGTCTCCAAACACTTATCCAAATACACTGATGTTTTATTCATGGTGGCAATTCCCTCTGTTGTTTGGGGAAGTGGGAGAGAGGGGGTGGGAGGCAAATGCCTGAAGAGCATCTTAAAAAGAGAATTAAACTTCTTCAAACAGCAGTTTGTTCTCTCTCTCTCTCTCTCTCTCTCTCTCTCTCACTCTCCTCTCTCTCTCTCTCCTCTCTCTCTCTGATGATGAATGAGACACTGGAGGGATCTTGACGACCATACAAATATTTTGAAAGTAGATATTGGCATGCTTCTGCTTCCTCCAAGACGGCTGGGTTAACAGGCTGTGACTGAAGCATTTGATTGGATCATTGCAGTGTAAACAGAGAGAGGAGTGTGTGGTGGAGTGGAGGAGAATGTGCCATACAGTCTGTCTTTGTTTTGAACTTTCACCAAAAAGGAGCCTTTTCATACACTCTCTTGATGTTTATCCCCTGTTGGCCATTTATGACGTTTAAGTGGGGTTATGTACCAAAACACTGTAAATTCAACCTCACTTACCACTTGGCACCATTACAGGATCCATGTTTCATAAAGAGCTAAGGGGGGCGAAGTTTGGAAAGTTGCACCTGAAACTCCTCCTCCATAAAGATAGCACATTTGTTGTTACATGTATTGTTGTTTGCAGGGGTGCCAGGATTCCAGTCCTTTGTTAAGCCCAGTTAGCCAAAGTGAGACAGCCTGCCTCATTTCTTATGTCCAACACCATTTTTGTTGAGGCTTTAAAATTTAATACTTCACTGTCCAAAACATGTGTTGGTGGAGTTTGCTTAAATCTGTAATTTTAGAAAATGCACTCCGAACTGCCTCCGTAACACTAGCAAATATTTTATGTGAGATAAGCTTCTGTATATAGCAATTTATATAAAGCTATGTTCTAAAGAAACCTCAACACTATCAAAGCAATGTAGTGTGATTTTAAAAACATGCTTGGAGAAACTGATAAACCTGAACTTACCTGAATTCCTACTTATTACTAACCACTGCAGTGCACCATTGGGCTTTATTCCCTACCAGTTTCTCCTTGGAATTTTCTGTTCCACATTAAATGGTTAAGCTGCTACATTCTGATGCCTGTACAGGTGTAGTTAACTACTGCACAGTTTAAGCTGGAAGGGAAAATTTGAATAAGAACCTGGGAAAGAAGACGCAAACATCAGCCTTGTCACAGTGACTGTAGTCATTCCTACTAAACCTACATTTCCTCCTTTGTGTAACATCTTAAATCAAATCCAACCGCTGCTGCAAAATAAGGCAGAACAAAAAAAGCTGCTGCCAGCCTTAGATTTGGACATTAATCAGCTATGGAAGCTTCTAGATTGTAGGTTTACTCCAAGAAATGTGACCTTACCCAGGAATCATAAATTCCTATCTCCAACTAAGAGGCAATACAGAGCCAACCTAAAGTCCCTGTTTCACATCACAATGACACAGTACCTGGGAAGGGAAATTCAAGCTATAAAAGCTGTTTCCTAGAACTGGTAACCAGACTTGCACTGGGCATGAAACGGAGTGCACTGAAATAAACCGACATTCTGGAACCAGTGGACTCCTCTTCACAGCCAGCAGAAAATACAACTGTCAGCGGGTGTTTTATGGCTGGAAGTGACCTTTCCCATTGCTTCCCCTGCAATTCAGTGCCCTTTTCTGTTGTTTCAATAAAAGAACATTTTTGTGAGAAGAAATTATGATTCTCTACTTCTTCACATAGCTGTTTACAAATGGTATTAAAAAAATAAGATATTTAAAAGGGTTATGATATGTTCAAAGCCAACGTATGAATTGAGATAATAATACGCTAATTATATGCAAGATCATCATTTATAGGGAACTTTCTATTGGGATGAGTCTGTCACAAACCCAAACCCCTAAATGTCAACTTGTTACACTAATATTTACATCTTTATTGAAGGTTTTTTTGTGTTTAAATGAACAATATTCTCATTTATTTGTTTACAACTGTTCAAAGCTGTGTTTGCTTTGAGTTTCTGAGGGATTATCATTGTTTTGTTAGTGACAAAATAGAACAATCAATCATTTGTCTTAACAATAGATATAATTGTCCTAAAATAAACCTAATAAATGTGTAGGGTCACACAGTAATAGGCTTTTACTTTAATGTCTAATTCAAAAGACTTGAATGTATTTTTAAATAAATGTGACTTCAAAAGCAATGTGGTGGAATGGTCCTAATATACTTTTACAGGAGCATCTAAAACTAGCATTTATTATTGTGACATCAGCATAGAAGAAGACTGGGGAAGCAAAAGGCTATAGGCGAAAGCAGGGAGGAATAACCACTCTGCCCCCGCCAATAGTTATATGACTCTAGTCCAGCCCACCCAACCAACCCAGCAGGAAGTAACACAAACGGCACATGCAAACATCTTCAAGCTAACAACACAACTTATTTACAACATATGAGTCTTTCCCTGATGCCCTGAGTGTGAGCTTATAGTCGGATGCCATAGTATATTACTGGGGTAACTGTAGTTTTATGTTTTTGATAGGTGCATATCGTTGCTGTCCAATAAAAAACATGTATCTCCACTTTTGTCTTCACTGTTTTTACTTTTATGCATCATCTGAACACATCAGTTGCTGTTTACACTAAGTGAGCATCTCATGATGAATGGACCACCAGAAATGGCCCAAAACATTTTGGAAAGATGTCGGGTTCCATTGACTTACATTAAAGTTTAATAAGGTTTTAGCCTCTCCTGTGAAGTTGCCATTTTGGAGACATTTGTTTTTTATTTTTTATAAAAAAAAATTTTTTTACAGCGACAATATGTTTCATTCTACTCATTATTTAAACTTGAATTGACCTCAACCATAACCTTACACCCTCATCCTAAATCTAAACTCTAAACCCTAATACTAATACTTAAATCTAACACTGTTGTGAAACAATTGATTTTTGCTGGATCGTTTGTTAATAAATTGAACATCTATAGTTAACCTATTTGGGGGCTATTCAGAAAAGTGAGACCATTATTTATTATATTAGCTGTTATATTGCGCAGCATTCTATCCCTCAAACCTCATCAATTGTACACAATTTATTATTCTCTCTCAACAATTCCTGACTGCTGCTACTGATCTAGAGGCTAATAAATGCATAAGCGGCATTAGCTACTGTTAGTGATTTAACACTAACCTTATTAGGTTCCCACTTTGTTTTTTGTTGAAGGAAAAATTGAGTAGAATAAATTGCCAGATAGCAACGCAATTTCAAACAGCCCACTCTAAAGCACTCATTGCCTTTTAAAGGCTCCACCCTAGAGATACATCATCAGAAGATGGTTTCCTTCATCTTTAAACCCCAAAATCTCACTTAAGAGAGTACTGTGAGACCACTGTAAGAGAAAAGTATGCATTAGAATAAATGTAGTGATAGTTTAATTTTTCAGTTTAGCTGAAGTGTAGCTTTTGGTTTTTCCTATGATGTAGGCCCTTTAAAGCAATATTCAGTCACTGGCTCCAGCCCAGAGATACCTCACTCGACTTCAGCAGAGTACATGGACTGTTTTTTTCTGCCTTTCAGTCTATCTACCTTTCTGTTTCCAACATCAAAGAGATTGCATGTGTGTGTGTGTGCGTGTGTGTGTGTGCTCACAGGGGTGTGTGCGTGTGCGGTTGTTTGTGTCAGCTTTATATTCTCAATTAGAGCACCTCATCCTCCCATCAGTCTTCTCTAGCTAATTAAAAGCCCCAAGCCTGTTCATTTCCTGAGCCATCGACGACCAGCAGCAGCTTAAAAGCTGTGCTGTGGAGTCATTGTGTATGGATGAGAGTGGAGCTCAGAATGCTCACAGCTCTGGTGTATTTAAAGTTACCGACACCAAAAAAAACAGAAAAAAGGTTCCTGCCCATTACCGGCTGCTGCTGGAAATTGCTTCACTAGTGGCACCTAGCCGGGCTCCAAATAAATGACGGTCAGTCTCCGCTGCACACCTGAAAATAAAGCCTTGTTTGGCTCGGCTGTGGGGATGTAGCTTTTTTCCATGGTCATTCACATGTGTCCTCGATCATGACTTGACTTCACATCCATTCTCTTTTCTTTCTCCTCCACAAGGTGCTTATTCTTGTGATGGATTACATGATTTCTTTGTTCTCGGGACAGCAGTAATACATTCCTGCTAGCCACATTGGGAGAGAGTGCTATTCTTCGTCAACCTTGAAGACTAAAGTAGTAGCTTTCCATATTTAACCAGTTAAAGAGTCAGCCTGTCTCTGAAAAAGAGGTCTGCAACTGACGGCACGGGTGGTGGGTGTATTTCGGCTGAACAGTTTTTACAGTTTTTACTCATCCCTAAACATTGTTTACCAAAAAAGCTCATTTACACAATATCCCCCAACAAAATGTAGTTGGCTTAGTCTCCAAAGATTTTGCACCAGAGCTACATGACTAATGTATCTCAACAGTAATAGGGGCTCCTGAGATTTACAACTGTTTAGGTGGTGAGAGCTCACAAGTCTAGTGATGCCACAGCCATTTGTCGCACGAAGCGCAAGACAGAATAATTGGTCATTCTCTATGCGGGTCGGTTGGATGATCCTCCTTCCACTCCCATCAGTCAATCTGGGTATCAAGTTAGCTGACATACAAACATTTGGAGTTGTCTAATGATGTTGCATTAGCAGTGGGTTGAAAAGATACAGTGCCTTAAAGGAAACACATGCTAGCCTTCATTTTCCCAGTTTAGTAGTATGGTTTGGTCAGGAAACCTGGCTGGCAGATATAAAGTATATGCCAGTTTCTAGCACTCAGATTTTGACCATCCAAAATTTACCATAAGTTTGTATTAATTACTCATGTATTAAGCCGTGTGTCGTGAGCTGGCTGGATGGATATATAAGATGTACGATAGGCTGGGTAAAAGGGTGATACATGCTGTGTATTAGTCTTTCAGCTCAATTGTAAAGTTAAAGAAGCAAACACTGGGCACAAAGTGTGCCACATATGACTACATTTAGGCTAAGGAGCAAACTGTATAAAGAGAAAGCTTTAGTGAATCATTTCTTTTATGCAGAAGCAAAAATGTGTTTAATATACTCATCACTACCAATTTCTCAGTGCTGTTGTCACATTCATTTTCATGTAAAGAACCTGATATAACCAAGCTGAGTATTCATATTCACACCACAGTCATTTTGAGCAGATCAACAGACAAGTATATTTCACACTTCAGCTGTTTTTTTATTCTACCTCTGATTCCACACATAATAAGCATTAATAAACATTTATACGGTGATATGAATTGCTTTTTTGAATGCGTGTGCATGCCCACGCCAAAACTATCAGAGCAGCAACTGTATCTAGCAATAAAGGCAGCATGGAGCTTATTTTATATCCCACGCACTCATTCCTTTTACTATGACCAACATCAACATGTGTGGCCAAACTACACTGTAATTAAAAAAAAAATCTTCCTCCTTTCAGATTCCAGACTACAGAGTGATGTGTTATCTCCACTTGAACTTAGCGTCACTTGACGGCACCACTTAGGATCACAATGAGGCTTAAATTTCTGCATCCATTAAAAACTGAAAAGGGGAAGTAACTCAGCAGTGTGACCTATGACCTGTGACCTTAAATAGCATTCTCAGTATTAAGACAGCTTTTCTTTCTGAGTTGTGATGGGACTTGACTTAATCCTCCAGGCTGTGGGTACTACTCTAGTTGGCAAAACGGAAGCTGAAACCTATGGGATCGACCTGCATCGATTAGCATTCATTCGTGTTTAAGTCTGGATTAGCATCCCACCTGAAGCATTGTTCTTTTGTGCAGCAACCTAAACAAAATAAATCTGATTTTATGAGACAATCGGATATGGAGCTTTTTTACCTGCTGTGTGAACAAAGCAGTGTTGGCCCTTTTATCTGGAGGCTGTGAGCTCCAAAGTGATGCCACAGCCATCCATGGCCAGGAGTCCAAACAAGTGTAGTCTTCACCCTCCCAGCTTAGTAGCATCATGTGACTGTGGGAGACTTAGCTTGCAGATTTAACTGGCAATGAACATGCAAGGAAAAAAAAATGATACAATTTATTTTTTCTAGATAATGTATAGAAATAGGTCAAATGAGATATTATTCATAAAAATCATATAATGAGAAATATGAAATATATTTACTAGATTTAATTTGATTTGATATAAGATTTTGCAGTGAAATACTTGCCAGAGTTTTTTCTCCTTTAAACTGGACTGGTTAAGCTGGACTGGACTGACAACACTGCTGCACTCTACAGGAAAGGTCAGAGCACACTACATCTCCTGAGGAGACTCAGGTCCTTTGGAGTGCAGGGGGCACCCCTGAGGACCTTCTACGATGCTGTGGTGGCATCAGCCGTCTTTTATGGAGTGGTCTGCTGGGGCAGCAGCATCTCCAACGCTGACAGGAAGAGACTGAACAGAATCATCAAGAAGTCCAGCTCTGTCCTGGGGTGTCCTCTTGACCCAGTGGAGGTGGTGGGGGACAGAAGAATGGGGACTAAGTTCAAACACATGTTGAAGAACCTGTCCCACCCCATGTACCACTCTCTGAAAGCATTGGGCAGCTCCTTCAGTGCCCGGCTGCTGCACCCGCGGTGTGTGAAGGAGAGATACCGCAGATCCTTGCTTCCGGCCGCCAGACTGTATAACATCCGCTGTCCTCAGTAGCCTATTTCTACAGTAGTCTACTTCTACAATAGTCCATTTCGACTATGTGCAATAAAAACTCAATATTCCATTTCTATTTCTACTATGTGCAATAAAACTCAGGAATCTATTTCTATTTCTACTATTTCTATTTTCTGTAATTATTGTATATATAGATCTTATTTATTATTTGTATGTGTCCTGACACTTCTGTTTCTGTGATCTTAAACAATAGCCAACATCCACTCGGTTTTAACTGCAAAAGCACGCATTCACCATTCGTTCATGTTAGTATGTTGTCCTTTATAATTTTATGTACCTGGGCCTTTGCCAGCCTTAGCTGAACACCCCTGCTGTAGTGTATTGCTGTTGCTATGGCTTTGTCTTGTCTCCATTAACTCATTAGACTCTGACCCTTAGTCTGACTGTACAAGCAGCTGCAATGGTTGCTAATTGTCACTCACCTCAAAGAAACATTATCCATACTGGTGGTGGTCCGGTCCTCCACAGCGAAGGGGAAATAAGCCCCTGTGTTATGGACATTCCAAACCACATGGATACATGGCAGAGCCAAAGAATCACACACGGTTGGCCGCCTTTGATCTGCTCCACCTGCCAGCACTCACCCAAGGGTTGGCAGCGGCCAAACAAACACTCTCTCCAACAAAGGAGTGAGCTGCTAAACTGCCCTTTCATTTTGTTTCAGTTGTGGCATTTATTTCATCCTGCCTATCCTGCATAGACAATTAATCAAAGGTGACCATGAGCCCCACTACCATAGGTCCTAAGGAACTTAACCCTCTCCACACATGTGTTAATATAGGAATCCCTTTATTGGAGGACTGTCACTAAATAGCTGTCACTTACCAGTTGTAAACTGTTGTACCTTCCACCTACCACATCTAGAGGGAGTGCCTATTATCTTCTCTCTACTTTTATGAACTCAAGGCAGACAACAAATTGGAGGAGTGATAAAACAACAATTCCTCTATTTACTAGGCATAACAAGACAATGAGAGACAATAAGGAAGTTGGTTTGTTTCTTACGACAAAGTCATTAACATAGTGCATTTCCTGTGGGCTTCTTCAGATTGATGATCATTGCTTACATGAGATGGGTTTGATTAATAGGCTGATTAGAAAGAAGCGATGCCAGAAGAACGCTTCCGCTAATAAATCTGCTTCCGTATCTCTGCAGAAGAGAAAACTAGCGTGCTAAAGCCCCCCTAACATAGTCATGTTGCTGCTGCAGGCAATCCTTACTGCCAGGTACAGGAAAAAAGAGAAAATGAAGAATTACAGGTAGGCATGATTTTAAAGCCCATGGACCATGAAGGAGGAGGTCAAGGTCATAAAATGTGATTGGAGGCTGCTGATTATAGTTCTGGCCAAAACCACTTTGCGCAGGGAGAAATATTTTCGCTGTTGTGTTAAGTTGGGCCCAGGGGAGCTGTGGAGCGATAGGAATCAGAGCAACAGCAGGTTGTGCTATACTTAGAACGTCTAGACATGGAGGATAACTTAAGCTATGGTATCTTAGTGGGATGATGGAAAACACACACATTCATATGACAGGCGAGCTGCTGTTATTAAGAGTCGCTGCAGCCGGTTAATGCATTGTTAATGTTATAATGTCTTGCCTCAGGGATACCGTATATACCATTACTGCTTGAGAAACATGCACAATAATGTTCAACAAGGCCTTATATATATTTAGGTCTTTTAATATGAAATGCTCACATTCACAATCAGTGATCACAAAAAATTTTATTATTAAGTTGGTATTAATTACTGTAATTACTATACTATATGTTATATACTGACATTTTAATTCGACTGAGGGTTGATGTTTACTAGTATGTAAAGCTCTTGGCTGCTTGTGAGGATGGTCAGATAGACTGTGAGGCACGCTGAGTTAAAGCAAAGCTAGGTTTATTAAACAGGCTCATAGCACAACACAGCAGCAACAAGGTACAAGCGGACATAACCAAGAGGGCAAGGACCGAGTCAGAGAAAGGAAACGAGCAGAAGTCAGAACCAGGCAAAACAATCAGACCAGCAACATTATCCAAAGGGGAAAGACAGAGTAAACCAGAGAATCAAAATAGAGTCAAACCAGGTAAGCAAACGAGAACAACAGAGAGGAAAATGCTCAGTACACACAAGGTGGCAATACTTCACAACGGGTCAGTGGGAGAGAGGAGTATTTGTACAAACAGGCCAATAAGCTACAGGTGAAATCGATATTCCGGATACCTGGATCTGAGAAACGTAACGGAATTGGGAGATGATCATTATTTGGCATGTGACAGTGATGTCCTCAAGTGGTGGGTTATGGGAAACGGAGTCCGGGAGATTGGGGATGAGAGGAGAGCCAGCAGGCGTGACACTGCTTGATTTAATCAGATATATGTAGAATTACAAGAAACAATGAAAAACAACTTATTAACAAGCAACATTGTGTTCATGGTATATTTATACTTTATTAATGGTATAAAAGTGGATACATCCTCTGCCTCATAAGGTGTAATATTGCTCAAGTAAGGTTTACATTCCAGTCCTCTAATAACCAAGGGATCAGTGGCCCTAAAGGCGTAGAAAAGAAACACAGAGTAGCCAATGCTTTATAGAGAGAAAAGAACCCTGAGAAGAACTGAGACTAACTCCCCAAGAGAATTATAAAAAACAAAAATGATAAAATCAAAAAGAAAAAAAAGCATGAGGAAGAAACATTGAGAGGAACCTAGAGCCAGAAGAAAAACCCTATAAAACCACAAGTGTTACAAGGGACAAGGGGACAGAATGCAAGTGCAAGTCATTTAATGAAATAAAAAATAAAACAAAAACCAAGGAGACTACACTAGGGAACAGGGCTAGACAACAACAGACATAGAGAAACTTACAGAGAACTTCACTGAAACACAACGAGGCAAGGGACCGGTAGGGAGACAAAATACCCAACAAGAACAAAGGGCAGACACCAGGTGTATAACTACTAGGGCTGACGAGAGACACCTGGGAAGGGGTGAAGCTAGAACAGAGACCAAACTAGAGGGCGGAGACAGGAGGAGCACAGGACCCAAATAAACAGAAGCACATGGACATGACAGGACATGGCAGGGTGTGACAACAAGGTAGGAACACTGAGAGGAACCAAGACTCAAAAGAAAACCCCTTAAAAACATGAGGAAGAAACACTGAGAGGAACCAAGACTCAAAAGAAAACCATATAAAAGCATGAGGAAGAAACACTGAGAGGAACCAAGACTCAAAAGAAAACCCCTTAAAAGCATGAGGAAGAAACACTGAGAGGAACCAAGACTCAAAGGAAAACCCCATAAAGTCATGAGGGAAAAACATTGAGAGGAACCAAGACTCAAAAGAAAACCCCAAAAAACCATGAGGAAGAAACACTGAGAGGAACCAAGACTCAAAAGAAAGCCCCATAAAAGCATGAGGAAGAAACACTGAGAGGAACCAAGACTCAGAAGAAAACCCCTTAAAAGCATGAGGAAGAAACACTGAGAGGAACCAAGACTCAGAAGAAAACCCTTTAAAAGCATGAGGAAGAAACACTGAGAGGAACCAAGACTCAGAAGAAAACCCCATAAAAGCATGAGGAAGAAACACTGAGAGGAACCAAGACTCAAAAGAAAACCCCATAAAGTCATGAGGGAAAAACATTGAGAGGAACCAAGACTCAAAAGAAAACCCCAAAAAACCATGAGGAAGAAACACTGAGAGGGACCAAGACTCAAAAGAAACCCCCATAAAAGCATGAGGAAGAAACACAGAGAGGAACCAAGACTCAAAAGAAACCCCCATAAAAGCATGAGGAAGAAACACAGAGAGGAACCAAGACTCAAAGGAAAACCCCATAAAGTCATGAGGGAAAAACATTGAGAGGAACCAAGACTCAAAAGAAAACCCCAAAAAACCATGAGGAAGAAACACAGAGAGGAACCAAGACTCAAAGGAAAACCCCATAAAGTCATGAGGGAAAAACATTGAGAGGAACCAAGACTCAAAAGAAAACCCCAAAAAACCATGAGGAAGAAACACAGAGAGGAACCAAGACTCAAACGAAAACCCTATAAAAGCATGAGGAAGAAACACTGAGAGGAACCAAGACTCAAACGAAAACCCTATAAAAGCATGAGGAAGAAACACTGAGAGGAAATATGTTTTAAAGCAGTGTTACACAAATGCCAGCCTCCTAATAAACAAACCTCTCTAGGAGAATCACTGAGAGGAATCAAGACTAATAAGGAAAGACTCCCTAAGAGCATGAGGGGGTGGGGGGGGACACAATAAAATACTTGACATCATTTTAGTGCTTGTTTTCCTGCATTCTTGCATTCTTTCCCCAGTCTTTTTTCTCTTGTTGGCTTTTCTGAAATATTGTTTTCCTGATCCTTACTCCGGAAGCGCCTCTTTTATTCCACTATCTTGAAATGTGTATAAGGTTTTAAGCTTACATCATGATTCTGAATCAGCCTCACATCACTAGCTACAGCGTGATTAAGCAGAGGTATATTGTGGAATACACTGGCCAGTGCTATACTTAAAAACCTGTGAACAATAGAAAGTGCTGGACAGGATGCTAGATATGACAATATGGTGAGTACAAAGACCAAGGCAGGTACTGTGACATTTTGTAGCAGTTGTTGGTGTGTGTCCCCTAGCAATTACGATTTGCCACGCTCCCCCTCTCTCTCCCTCTCTCTGTCTGGCAGAGGGAGGACTGTACTGTATTCAGTTCAGGAAAAGGCTGGTCTATTACACTACTTGTTAGTAACAAGCAAACAACCTATTTGTAAGTTGAGCTGTTGGTCTTGTCTGTACTGATCCCATAGGAATTCTAGGGGACGCTAACAGGGCACTTAAAGGCTGAATATGTGTGTGAACAGCATGATGTGCCGTTGTGAGTTTGGGAGGTGTAAATTAAATCTTGTGCCAGGAGTACAATGCAGAGGTGGAATTTTCTTTTCCTTCAGGATAGAATCATTGCAGCTCTGCAACTGCGTAGTGTCAGTTGTGCATATGTGCAAATCTCTCTGAACCACTTTGGAAAAATATGTTGGCTTGATATCAGCTCCTGTTTTCAATAAAGAAACACGGGCAATTTGCAGCACATTTCAAGCGCTTTTTAAATGCACGGTACTTCAGCTAATTTGAAGTGCTGTGCTACATTTATTGGTTTCTTGCTGTCAATAGAATGGCACTCCATCTTCTATCACTGTGTAATTAACAACAATTCAGCAAACACGCAAAGTATGCTGAAGCAGCTGGTTCTTAATAGGAAACTATATACTACGCCTTACTGCCACTTGAGCCAATTAGGCTTTCAAGAGTTGGTGAAGAGAATTTCACATACACAGAGCAGAAATGACTGTATTTAATGCATTTGATGATTTCATTTTGCTCAGTAACTTTGAACAGAAAACATTTCTCATGCCGTCTATTCTCAGTTGATCATTTATCATCGCTGTCCAGAATGGCTACTTTACAGGCGAGGCCAGAAACATACATAGCTTCAACGTAAGTCAATGAGATCAGACTTTATTCCGAGCAGCTGTGGGACATTTTTGTTGGTCCATTCATCAGTTACATTTTCATAGAGTGTAAACAGCAGCTGTCGTGTTAAAATGATGCATGAAAGTAAAACCTGACAAATATTAAGATTTTACTCCCTTATTAATCCCACAGTGGGGAAATTTAGTCTCTGCATTTAACCCAGCCGTTCACTCACTAGTGAACACACACACTAGGGGCAGTGAGCACACTTACCCGGAGCGGTGGGCAGCCCTATCCACGGCAGATGGGGGGTTAGGTGCCTTGCTCAAGGGCACATCAGTCGTTACTGTCAGTTCAGGGAATCGAACCAGCGACCCTCCGGTCACAATGCCGGTTCCCTAACCTCCAGCCCACGACTGAGATACATGTTAATCTTTGGAAAGCAATGTTGGGCTTTGTACACTCTATCAAAAACACGTACACAGCAGATTCGCTTAAAACCTAAATAGGGTGTAATAAGACTGTTCTGATTAGTACTTTTTTACTCACTTGAGCTCGTATACCCACTTACCGGCTATTTTATGACATCCACCTACCTTTATTATACAGACGCATACAAACAGACCATCTATTGAGTGTCACTTTCGACCTTGCTGACCACAGAACCACTGTTGAACAGATATTATTTGGGAACAGCAGTGACCAGGGCCTGAGCTGAAGCGGCCATTCCCCAGTCAAAAAAATGACACCTTTGGAAACCTTAAATGTGAGGTAAAACTCTGAAATGAATTCAGAAGATGAATCCAAGATGGCCACCCTGCTGGTGACATGGACTAACCCCTTTTACTCTTAGCTTGTGTCTAAAATTGGATCACCATCTGCCAAACCGTTTTCATTCTATATGGATGCTTTTTTACTTTTAAGGCAGCCTGTATGTAGCAACAACATTATTGGTAGGTTACAAGACATTTTAACTAAATTATAATCAAATGTTGAAAAGGTTCTAGGTGTTAACTAGGCAAGTGTGTGCCACAAACTATTATAGTTTTTAAACAATTATAGATAATAATAACATTGTATATAATAGTATATAACATAATAATAACCATTATAACAATTATATAGGACTTTCACAAATTCACATTAATCATATTTTTCTTAATTTAAGAATATGATGGTATCTTACATTATCTTATCTCAAGCCTAACCTACTTCACCAAAGTTAACAGTTAATTGTCCTGTCTTTTACAAGGCAATCCACATTACATGAACCATCTGGTCATAATCAATCAGTAAATCATAAGTTAATCAACAATCATAATGTCATAAATCGAAGTTAACTGCTGCAATTACCGGTATTGAAATTAAAGTGCAATAAAATGGAAAATAAGAAGTGACAATTTCATTTTCCATTAACCAAAGCTTTAGACAGTGTGAGCCATGCTAGCATTATTCCTGCTAATAAACAGTCACACATTCAACTCAATCTCCTCATTATTCACTGTCAGTGGTGCAGTATTTTATCTGAAGAGTTCTAATCAACATTAACAAAGAAAGCAATAAGAGGTGATGGTGGAGATTGTGTCTGCAGTGTCTGGAGACAAGTGGAACTGCTGTTTTGCATTATAGAACAAATGAATGTCATTATGCTAGTTATAGTTATAATGAACTATGTTGCCTGTCACATTTGCCTTAAAAGCAAAAGAAACAGATGGTTAAAACCGCAACTGGGATGCCATTGGGGTTATCCTAAAGCCAGGAAAATATTTTGGAAATGCTGCCTAGTTAGGAAGCTTCTGTAATACTCTTTTATTATTTGGAGTGAGGGTAAGAATTAGAGTTAGTTAAGAAGTCCTATACTGTAATGAGTAAAACTAAGTATAGCAGCTCATTCTGTAAGATTAACAAACTGATTTACTGTAAATCAAATAACACCAGGCGTTTTCATACTAATCTAAAGTTAAACAAATGTATATATTTAGTTATGATTTATTGAAGATATGAAATTAATCAATTCCAGATGAATCAGTTATGCACAGTGGTGGACAGTAATGGAGATTTCTGCACTGTAAGTAGGTTTTCTGTGTATTCTGTGGATGTTTACTTTAAAATTAACTATGTCACTTTTTACTCCACTGCATTATGCCCTGCAGTAATAAATGGCTTATTTAAGCATAAAAATGTAACGTGTCAAAACGAAAGAAGTGTGAAGTTAGCCCACTAATCAGGGTACAGCAGTCACTTTGTTCTGAACTTGTTCTGACCTGTTGGACAGAGCTTGGTTCTGGCTAATGAAAACTGTTCTCCTTCAATGTTTTGTGCTTATTATCAATTTAATAAACATCAGTGTCAGACTAATTAATAACTTTCTGTTAAAAGATTAAACTGAGAGTGACACTAGAGTCTCTTCACCTAAAATGAGTTGATTAAGAGTCTTGTTTCAGAAATCATACTACTGTTACTCTCCATACTTAAGTACATTTGAAGTCAAATACTTTTCTACTGTTACTCAAGTGGAAGTTGAAAGGGAGAAACATCTACTTTTACTAAGGGAATGTTTTATCTCTACTTTATCTCAGCTGCATGGTCTGTGTACTTCATCCGCTGCTGATTATGCATTTATGCAATATCTGCTTTAATGTTTCCCAGTATATTTTAAATTCTGTTTTAGGGTTGGATGTTACTTAAGAATCACTTAGAAAATCAACAAAACATGTCATTCTGTCCAGGAGGTGTTCAACTTTAGAGTTTAGTTATAAATACAATGATTAATTAAAGAAAAGAACTGTCAGGAGGCACCAGTAAATTAGCCCTGTCTAAATCCTTTCTCTCCATCTGGTTTAACCCACATTTTACAATGTGCCCACTGGTAGCAACAACTAACATGGCTGTGTGTGTGATGTTGGTACAAGTGTGTTGGACACATATGGGTGTCACTGCTTGGTTGGGGGTAGCCCATGACTACAAATATCCAACCAATAGCAGCTTTATTGTTAGAAACTGACCACTGATATAGGACCACAGGATGACTAAAACAAATAGCACCTCAACAGATAAAAGTCGTTAACTGTACACCAGCAACTGGAACTACAGAGTGGCCCGTGATCAGCAGCAGTAAGATGACCTGCATTATGTTTTTGGCCACCTCAGCTTTTTTTCTTCCTCCAAACTGATCTGATTTCATATCTGACAGACGGACTCTGTTGAGACGCAGCAGCTCGAAGCGCCATGCACTGAAGTGTTTCTGGTGACAGCCTTCCTAATATGATTTACTGCTGCAAGTGTCGCGCTTTTACCAAGCAAAAAGAGATCCTTGCTGGAGTCACGCTTCGGAATCGGACAAAAGCGTCCAGTCTTCATCTCCCTTCCTCTCTCCATTAGACGCTCGTTGGAAGTGTGCCTGTTTGGCAGAGAGTGAGAGAGAATGGGAGGGGGGTTGAGGAAGGGTATAGAAAGATGTCTCTCAGAAAGAAAGAGTGGTGTTTGCTGTGAGGATCATAAGAGACAGACTGACAGAGGAATGAATCTCAGACACACTCAGGCGGATTCCCCACGGTCTTGTCAACAGCAGGATTAGACCCTCACTTCGTCTGCCAAGCATTTCATGAAATTTCTCAGGGAGTGAGGGACAAGGAGCGAGACAGAAAAGACGAGGGGAGAGATGGGACTGAAGAACTTACATGAAATGAAGGAGCCAATAAAATGAGGATGGGGATGTCGAGCTGTGGTTTTCCATGCTCTGCATATGCTGATGTTCTGTCTGATCTAAGGCTGGCATTACAAGATTCTGGATGTACAAAATATCATTTTTAATGAAGCAATTCAGCAATACACAGACCCTGAAGGGGAGGATGAAAAATATTGAAAGTGCATTTCTGAATTCCCACAGTTCCACTTCATTTATTTTTCTGCCTGCAAAAACAACAGCTGAAAAAAAAGCTGTTGTTATTGCACAAGTTCAGCCATCAAAAACCTGTCCCAGAGTTGTTTTCGCTGCTGTATGAAATATAAAAATATTACAATTATATTGACTTACATTTAGCATATTATGGCTGATTGGACCAGCTGTTTTTTGGGGTTTTTTTGCATTTAGGGACCAGAGGAAAACTAAGCCAGTTAGCTCCCCACTCATTTTTCAACTGGGGCACATTCAGTCTCAAAACACTGTGCACTGTTTTTCTATGGTTTCTGGCTTGAACATCACAATTCTTTGAAGCGGTGTAAACCCTATGAAGTACGTTTTGAAGTATGTTCAAAAAATGCATTAAGAATACAAAACACAGAATAAATTCCAATTACAACATTTGTGTAACTCAGCCACACCATTTTAAGTTTTAGCCGACACATTTCTTATATACATCACACATCTGCCACAAAAAAATTCAAATATTGTTTAATAAAACGTTTTTTAAAATGCTTTTTTTCTTTTAAGAGTTTACCACTCTTCATAGCTTGGGCCAAAGAGACAAGAAATCAGAAAGTAAGATTACTAAAACATCTATACAGCTACCTAGGTTAAGAAATCTACACAGTTCATATTAGATCAGATTAGATTAGTTTCGAACTCATTATCATTGTGCAGAGTCAATGAAATGTAGTCAGCATCTAACATGTAGTGCAAAATTCAGTATCATTTATTATTAATTATAGAGTGCAGTAAAGTAAACATGACAAGCGATGCCGAGGCTACAGTATATACAGTCATGGACAGTGGAGGGATGTGTGAATACAGTTTGAAGCATACTTTAGGAATGTAAAGCTAAGATGCCACTATAATCCATTATTTATTTATTTTTATTTTTAATTTAAAATTTTTAAATAACTACAACAAAATAACACATAACAACAATATTAAAAAGGAGTAACATGTAGATCTTTTCCTTGAGGTTAAAGTTAAACTCTTCCTGACTAATGCTCATGCTTATTTACTGATGTGACATTTCAAAGATGAGGTTTCAAAGTAATCTTTGGGTGCCACTAACTAAGAGACACTAAGGGCCTATTCAGATGTGATCCATAGCCACACAAAACCAACTTGCTGCCCCTTGTGGAGAAACTTTAGACCCTTATCTGTGCATGAAAAATTATGGACACATAATTTACTTCTAAAATTACAAGCACTGTGGAATTCAGCTATTATATTTATATGGATTCATTGGACTGTGATGGACTGGTGACCTATCCTGGGTGTATCCTGCCTTTTGCCCTTTGAGAGTTGGGATAGGCTCCAGCATTCCTCACGACCAATTAGGATTGAGCGGATTAGAAGGAGAGTGAGTGAGTGAGTGATTCATTGTAGGTTTTGCAGCTCATCTAATGTAGAGTTGAGAAATGCTGCCAAGTTTCAGGCAGACTGAGAAATATCCAGCACTCTTCCGTAGTGTAACGACTTCTATGTGATAGAAGAGACATTTTTCCTTCCTTTAAAGATCCTTCCAAAGAAACGTTGCTCAAAGTTCAGAAATAAGGGGCACTGACATGGAGAAAATGCTTAAGGTACCATAGAATGCAGTTATTCCATAATTTCCTTACGGTATACAAGCTCCAGCATGTAAGGTGAAATGGAAGCTTTAATTGAGAAGCTGAATGGGAAGACAAATTCCACCCCATTTAAGGGTGAATATCAGCCAAGTATGTTAACAGTTTGGTTCCGTGGACAGGGTAAAAGTGCTGATATCCCCACAGCCTTATTCACAGCCTGGAGCAGTACATGTCTGCACATAGTAACCCATGTTTTGCTGTTGCTCTATGCTTGTCATGTGTAAAATCTGGGGCCAAAAGATTAATGAGTTAAAACTGCTATGTAACAGCCTAGGATTTTGGAATCTGGCTGTTTTACTGCCCCCTTTTGTAAAGGCAGGATTTATATTTGAAAGAGGAACCATGGTGTTTGAGGTTCACTATATCTTGGGTTTATATATCTAGGGTTAGGGTTAGTCTTCTTATTCAGCTTTGTAAATACAGTTTTCTATTCAAAGGCACCCTTAAAGTTAAAGGGGTGTCCAACTGTTTATCTGAGCTTCCCACTGTGGTCAGCACCAAGATGAACGATTTGTTGTCATGTGTCATACGACCTCCACCCCTACTGCAAAATCTCCGGGGGCAGTGAGAACATTCATGCTGCATGGGATGGATTATCACAGGACACCATTAGGATCCTCTACAAGTCCTCTACAATGCCGAGATATCTGGCATGCTACGTTAGCAAACATAGCAGTCTGCCGTCATACTGAGGGACACTGCTTCTGTATGTGTAGCTCCATAAATATTGTCCATATCAGTATAAATTTATTGTCATTTATTGTTCCTGGTACCATTGTTTTGGATGATGAGTGTATATTACTTTGGAAATAATGTCTTTTTGAAAAACATTAGTTCATATTAATGAAAAACACTTAATAGTATTAAACAGATCAAGGCACTGATATTTTAATTGTGTATAAAGCACACTCCCAACAATTCATATATTACATATATATATATATATATATATATATATATATATATATATATATATATATATATATATATATGTATATATATATATATAATTATGTAATATGTTTTACATTAAAACCCTTTAAATTGTAGTTTTTTTCATTGTCTATTAATGATTACGCAGATCTCTTAAGCTTGACTTGCTAAATCCAGACATGGTGTTTTGTGCAAGCGGTCACAAGACAAGTAACCGCTGTTGCTGAGAGAGGTCCCTGATCTTATTCTAAATTCTTCAGATAAAGGTCTTTTGTGGCCAACCATCAAGGGATGCATATCTCTTAACAGCGCAACGTCACAAAGGCCACATACAATCTGATCCTGTCATGTGTAATTGGCTCTCACCCACTACCTTCCCAACAGCCCAATTGGTCTTTCTCTTTTCTCTCTCTCTATCTCTATCTTCTCCTTTCTGCCCTCTTTCTCCGTCTGTCCACGTTTTCTGGCCTTTTTACCTCTGATATGGGTTCGAGTGGGCACGTTTTTCTAGCCAATTTGAGTGGGATCTGTCAGGCCGCAGCATTTGGTGTGACCACTTTCGTGAGAAAAAGAGAGAGAGAGAGAGAGAGAGAGAGAGAGAGAGAGAGAGAGAGAAGAAAGAAAAAAAAAGAATGGCCGGCCACTTGAAAGCGAAGGTCAGGGCAACCTTTGAGACAGGCTTTTTCTGAGCATGGCTACTGCGAGGAATGTGAAGCGAGCGGCGATGCCTTCCTCCAAGTAAGGTCTCTCTCCATCTGCCTGTCTATAATGGATCACAAAGCACCATATGCGGCCCCAAGGTCTAGCGCAACACAGATTGCTGTGGGGCAAAAGCTTATTTTTGTGCAACTGCCAAGATGCGTCAGACCTAGCTAAACTAAGACAAAGCTGAAAAGATGATGCATATGCACAGATATGGTGAATTTCAGGCCATGTGGGAAAAAAGCGGGTTCTCTAATATTGACTCAGCGATGAAAAGAGGCTGAGAACAGAAGCTTTTTTAGCCTCTGGATTGAGAAGCACTGCTTTCAAAAACGATACCACATTACCAGTCAAAACTTTGGACACAACTATTTTCATGAGTTACTGTTTTCTTAATAAGGGGTTTCAATCTAAAGGTAATATGCTGGAAAGCTTTTTCAAAAACACACATTCATATTCAGATTGATGCCTTCATTGTGCTGAAGTCTTCATCAGCACCTTTTATTAATGTAATGTACAGTCAAAACAGGCACTATGTTCAAGTTATCCTTATATTTGACAACTAATGTTTGTATACACAGTAAGGACACCGCCTAGTATCTACACTCACCGTCCATTTTGTCAGCTCCACCTACCATATAGGTGCACTTTGTATTTCTACAGTTACAGACTGTAGTCCATCTGTTACACTGCATACTTTGTTAACACCCTATCACCTTGTTTGTCGATGGTCAGGACCTCCACAGGGCAGCCTGGATCATCTGGAGGGTGGATCATTCTGAAGACTGCAATGATACTGGTGATTGGCAAGGGGATCAGAGACAGGTGTGCTGGGACTGACCCCTTTTACCCTCTTCTTTAATGGTCAAGACCCCCACATCATTGGATCATTCTCAGCACTGTAGTGACACTGACATGGTGGTAGAATGTTACACACACAGACACAGCAGCGAGTGTTTAAAGACTGTGTCGACTCACTGTCACACGCCAACCTTGTTGGTCCACCTTGTAGATGTTAAGTCAGAGGTAATAGCTCCTCTGCTGCTGCAGAGTTTGCGCTGGTCTTGCTCTAGTGCTTTATCAGAGGTCACTGGATGCTGTCTACAGAAGGCTGTTGGGTTAGATAGTTGTGAGTGGTGGACTAAACTCCAGCAGCTCTGCTGTGTCTGATCCACTCAACCCACCACAACACACTCTAACACGTCACCTCAACGTCAGTGTCACTGCAGTGTTGAGAATAATACCTGCTCAGTGGTGCTTCTGTAGGGGTCCTGACCTTTTGAAGAACAGGGTGAAAGAGGCTATTAATGTATAGAGAGAAACAGATGGACTACAGTCTCTAATTGTAGATCTACAGACTATATGCCCCTATATAGTAAGTGAAGCAGATAATATATACAGTATGTGGAAAAAAGAAAAATCTAATTATAAGAGTTTCACCCAATATAATATATGCATGGATCATCATATGACTACATACAAAACAAGTACACTACAGTAGGCTCTAGTCTACAAGCCTACTTTATATATAGATCTAATTTACAGCTAGGAAGTCTGTATTATTTCTTTCCTCATCATTTCGTGCTGGTGCACTCTCCAGCTCCAGTCATTCAGAACTCCTCCTCACAGCAGAAAAACAAACATGAAGTCATGGTGCGCATACGGCTTAGACAAGTGAGAAAACATCTGCATGTTCTCACCCATAAGGCACAGGGTTCATAATTGCTATTTTAAACCGTATGTTGTTCCTCTTAATACACATAATCAATAGCTGTTTTTGTTTTCCCAGCAGATGGTAATGTTCATCCTGAAGCTGTGCTTTGGCGTTTTGGTTTATGTAGGCATTATCTGGTTGGAGAACTCTGTTGTTGGATATCAATTTGTTTGTTTGCTTTTGTTTTTTTTCTTCTTTTTGACTATAGAAGCTCATTTAATGCAGCACTTATTAAGAAGTGAAGTTTTACAGGGATTTAATCGGAAAAGCAAGAATGTGCAAGTTATGAAAGCAAGAAATATTTAAAGTTATAATCATAATAATAATAAAAATAATATCAACTGACAGAAATGAAACTTGGGTAGATTTGGCTTTGTGAGACATGCAAATGATTCAGGTCTCATGCTTGGCCACACACTTGATATAAGCAAGGACAGGCCTTATAGTTGTACCTGACTGATTATATAAGGTCATCCTGTTGTGCATGCTTTCCATTCTGACTCATGCTGTTGCATTGGTACCATCCTTTGCAGGAGAAGTATGCCTTAGAGAACAGCTTGAAAGCAGTTGAAGCAGTTGGATAAGTTGAAGAGGGGTCACATCAAGGGCTCCAGGAAGTGTACATCTGGAACTTGTACATTCGTGAAGAACACCTGTTTTTATTTCTAAAGAAGATGCTAAACAAGAGAATTTGTTTTTACTCGTTTTGCTTGTTTACATGTGTTCTCAAATTGTATCTGCCTGTGGAAGCTAATTCAATGCAAGGCAAAGAAGACCAAGCATGAGATATTGCATAACCGTTTGGGTTTTCATAATCACATTAGTGTAGACCTGAAGGCATACAGAGCAGCAGCTAGAGTGCATATATACTGCAAAATGGATTTGTAAATGTTACAAGGGCTTTAGCCCTTTGATGATATTGACTGACTGCTGTCAGCATTCTGTGTATGAAATAAAAGATCAAATTATCCAAGACACAGATGGAGGAGTGGAACGCAAAAGAGACAGAGATTGAATGGATGCCTTTGTTTGCTTATGTGGGTGTACATATAGTTTTATGTGTGGGATCCTGGACATTTCTGTGTGCCTGCTGGTGTGTAAGGTGGGGAATAACAGGAATAACAGTCAGCTGTACAGCACTGTCTGAGACCACCTTTATGGAGTACTATGTATGCATATATATACACATATATTTGGAGTAGATCCTTAATGTGGTATTATAGCCTAAAGGTAGTTGGGCAGGTAAAAGTGCAGCAATGTCATTATCACTAGTAAATGATAGGAAGATAGGAATATGACTCTAATCCCATCCTGTCCAGTTCCAGGAAAAATTACAGCTGCTTTTAGTTACTGTTGAAGTAACCACATAAATGAATCCACATTATATCTATACTTATGAAAGGACATATTGATTAATATAACTTCAGCTCTCCTGAGTTGTGTAGCCAGTTAAGCACTAGCACTATTATCACGAGATTGTAAATTCGATCTCTAGTGATGCCACACCCATCAGTGGTTTGGAGTTTATAATTGGTTTCCGCAAATGAGACCACTTCAAAGGTGACATTGCTGGCCTCATTTGGTTTGATTGTAAACATGATTTTGTGTGTAGATTTTTGTGTGATTGTGTGAGAAAAAAAGCACCCTATAGATTAGCACACGTAAGATGAGGTATATGCTAATCAACGTAACGTGTCAGTTCACATCAGAGACATTAAAATAGTGGGGAGTTCCCAAAAGTTCATACTCACAGTGATTTTACACATGTCTATGTGAAATTGCATCATTTGTCTGATCGTGTGCTCAGAGAAAAGTTACACACACCATTGCAAAAATATTTTTTGTGAATTTCCTTCGGGATCAATTAAGGAACTATCTATATATTTATCTAGCTATTTATCTAAAAATTGGAATCAACTATGGGTAGGTTTGACATTCAGAGAACTGCAAATAATTCAAGTTTCACCCTATATATGGTGATTCTGTAGCGCATTTATGAAGTTAATTTGTATGACAGACACAAGATAAGCATGGCATGAGTGAGATTTGATTTTTTTTTTTTTTTTTTAGTTGAAGGAAACAATCATACTGGCAAATTTTTTTTTGGTGTTGTTTGTTGCAATTTGGTTGAATTGCTCCTTAACATAGTTCCAGTGCAGCTTGCCAGTGGTTTCTGTTTGTGGGTTTCTGTGCAGCCAAGATTTTAGAAAGGACAGAACACCAGCAGCGTGTGGAAAAAATCAAGAGTATGCAAGAAAACGTCCTCATGCATCAAAGAGTAGCATAGTAAGCATGTAACGAGGAGGTCGAGGCAGGATGCAAATGCACACCGGTTTTATTTAAGTTTGTCTGGTAGACAGAAGACAAAACACGGGTAGGTATTAACATAGACATGTCCATAAAGGGGGTGAAGACAGCCAGGAACAAAACTAGGGTAAGACTCAGAATTAAACACAAACACAACAAAACAAAACACAGGAACCAAGAACTGAAAGGAAACACGGCTAAGACTCACGAGGGGAAAAACAGAGACCTCACAAACAGACAGGGCAAACAAAGGGGTCTTACTGGAAGTCCTAATGAGTACAGATTGGTATCTGGTGTGGGAGTGGGTGGAGTCAGGGGGGAGCAGGAAAAGCAGTGCTATACCCTGAAGTAACCAGAGGGGGCATTGATTGACATATGGACAAGGACAGGCGGACAGACAGACAGACAGACGTGACAAAGCAAGTACCAGTGAGTACTGGCATACTTCCAGCAATGATTAGCATCAGCTTGGTGCCTATTTGGGATGTGCAGATAAAATTTCACAATGTTGAAATGGAATCTGGCAGTTAGCTTACAGTTAAGTTAATATTGCTAACCTTAGCTAACCGCTAAACTAGGAGAGATTTAATGATTTGATGCCCACCACAATTAAAATGCTGGCAACTGGCTGAAAAAAAATCGTTCTCACTCCAGCTCTTTCTCTCCGTTGTATGACTCACTTATTTAATGTTCATTTAATTGATCTGGATCTATTTCAAGATTCAGTGACTAAGAAAGAGTTTTCCATTTTCCTGGTACATGTTCTTGTGTATTAAACAAAATGACCTTAAGCAAAGGATAAAACTGAAATATCAGCCTGTGTTCAGTAAATGTGCCCCCCAGTATGCACATAGATATACACACCAGGTAGTTGCACAAATGGTTGCCAGAAGGAATGAACTGACAGGAATGAAACTTGGTGGGTAGGTTTGGCATTGTGAGACATGCATTAGGAGCTTCGACAACTCCATGCTGAGACAACGGGCATAATGTGTTGCGTTAACATTGTGGCCTGACGTCATAATGATATACAGGTTTATCTATCTATCTATCTATCTATCTATCTATCTATCTATCTATCTATCTATCTATCTATCTATCTATCTATCTATCTATCTATCTATCTATCTATCTACTAACTTCCTTCCAAGTAGCATTGCAATCCAACACATCCTTTTGACTATGAGTATTCTATTCTACTCTACTCTATTCTATTCTATTCTATTCTATTCTATTCTATTCTATTCTATTCTATTCTATTCTGTTTTATATTATGGAATGGTCAGTTCCACTACTAAAATCTGGTGTGGAAACACTGCTGTGCATATTTGGCTGGAAACAAATATGCTGCCTAACCTGCCTAACAAATAGCTGGAAACAAATAAGCTGCCTAACCTTCAGCAGTGTTATGGTCCAGACCTTAACACTGTTGAAAATCTTTGGGATATTTAGATTCTGGGAAGCAGAAAATGCAAACAACTTGCCTACATTGCAAGATTAAATAGATTACAGAGGAAATCCCATTAGGTGTGTGCTTTACAATGCATAATACAGGATCTATACGTGCATATGAAACTTAAAACAAGATCATATCACCAGCCTTAAGATTATCTGTGACATTAGGAGGATCTAACTCTGTCACAGAAGAGCCATAAATACTCTCCCACACTCTTACATAAAATGGGCCAGAGAAATGCTGCTGCATGAAGCCTGCTGGCTCTGACGACCTAAAGCCAATAAAATGAACAGTAACATCATAACCGCAGAAAGCTCTGCTAAAAGTGGTGTGGGCTGATAGGAGAGTGTGGCCCAGTTGATGATGGCCTGTGTTGGGGACAGGGAGAGCTGCTTAGGCTGAAGGCCAGTCCACACAGGCCTGCCCTGGAACAGAGAACTGCTCCTACCACTGCCAAAGATCTGCTGCAGAGGGTGGGCACATGCTCCTTCCTCCTTTCTCTCTAGGTCTTGTTATTAGCCCCCTGGGGTCTAGAGCCATACTAGAAGTCACATTTTCCATTCATTTTATTAATACTGTTTATTTATTAAATGAATTTCTGGTAATACCATTCCAGAGAGTCCATAAGAGCAAAATGGGCTTCTCTGTAGGTGGGTAGTGTAACTCTATCATGCATCTGCTATCTGACATGAAAGAATTGTCAGTCAGTCTTTTCCTCCAAACGTGTTAAGCTATCAAATGACTTTGTGTTAGCATACAGTGGTTCTTCACACAACTCAGAGGAAGCACATGGCAGCCATCACCCTACTCTGTAGCTTTGTGTGACAGGAAGAGACCTAGATAGCAGGTATTGGGGATTGGCTATAACCAAACTGGTGAGAAAATAGGATGAGAAAAATTATACAGTAGAAAATTGGACGGTGCTGGAAGGGTTTCATCCATACAGACAGTATCAGTATGAGTGCTCCTCTCTTCCTCTCATTTTCCCTTGCTCCACTTCTCAATCCACACAGGCCACTATTGGAAGTTCTTCAGTAACAGAGCAAAAGCATGCCATTAGTGCCATGCTGACACACTCTCAGCCCCAGTTACAACAGCTTGTGTTTGGCTAAAACATAGCCTGATACTCTTGAACTGATCACAAAGCCAGGCACGAACCAGTGTTCTCTAAAAACTGTGTTGGGTCTGAGGCAAGCCTGCCTAAGCCCTGGTAAATTCAAATCTGGACCAGTCCACAGGCAGTCCACAGTTTTGTTCCAAAAACGAGACTTGATTGGGTTTGATTCCTGGTCTGGGTGACTATGCTATGCTACACCAATAAGAGTCTTTGGGCAAGGCTCCTAACACTACATTGCCCTACCTGTGATATGACTAACTTTGTAAGTTAATTTGCTCTGAATAAGCTAAATGTAAATATGTTAAAGAGAAAGTTGCTACCATGAACAAGCTATTAGTCAAGAGCCTTGGAGACTTCAGGCACCAGTTCTTGACAAACAATGCTAATTCTTGTGCACTCTCACCTGTACTTTAGCATTGGTCTGCATTGTGATTTCTTTCACTTTTGTGTTGGTGTGTGCATGCATATTGCACCTATTGTCCCCAGTTTGTTTCCACCACCAGTTTGGTCTGGTCCTCTGGGGGTAAGCTCCCCCACTGCTTTCTTCATCCAGCAGTATCTGTTAGGGTCCTGAACTGAACTGAACTGAACTGAACTGAACTGAACTGAACTGAGCTGAGCTGAGCTGAACTGAACTGAACTGAGCTGAGCTGAGCTGAACTGAACTGAACTGAGCTGAGCTGAGCTGAACTGAACTGAACTGAACTGAACTGAACTGAACTGAACTGAACTGAACTGAGCAGAACTGAACTGAACTGAACTGAACTGAACTGAACTGAGCTGAGCAGAGCAGAGCAGAGCAGAGCAGAGCAGAGCAGAGCAGAACTGAACTGAACTGAACTGAACTGAACTGAACTGAACTGAGCTGAGCTGAGCTGAGCTGAGCTGAGCTGAACTGAACTGAACTGAACTGAACTGAACTGAACTGAGCAGAACTGAACTGAACTGAACTGAACTGAACTGAGCTGAGCTGAGCTGAGCTGAGCTGAGCTGAGCTGAGCTGAGCTGAGCTGAGCTGAGCAGAACTGAACTGAACTGAACTGAACTGAGCAGAGCAGAGCAGAGCAGAGCAGAGCAGAGCAGAGCAGAACTGAACTGAACTGAACTGAACTGAACTGAACTGAACTGAACTGAACTGAACTGAGCTGAGCTGAGCTGAGCTGAGCTGAGCTGAGCTGAACTGAACTGAACTGAACTGAACTGAACTGAACTGAACTGAACTGAACTGAACTGAGCAGAACTGAACTGAGCAGAACTGAACTGAACTGAACTGAACTGAACTGAGCTGAGCTGAGCTGAGCTGAGCTGAGCTGAGCTGAGCTGAGCTGAGCTGAACTGAACTGAACTGAACTGAACTGAACTGAACTGAACTGAGCAGAACTGAACTGAACTGAACTGAACTGAACTGAACTGAACTGAACTGAACTGAACTGAACTGAACTGAGCTGAGCTGAGCTGAGCTGAGCTGAACTGAACTGAGCTGAACTGAGCACACTTGAATTCAATGAAAGTGAAGTGAAGTGAAGTGAAGTGAAGTGAAGTGAAGTGCAGTGAAGTGAAGTGAAGTCTTCGGCTAGATTCTCACTACAGCTCTCTGCAACTTGGATGACCAGTTTGCGAAGGGCGTTGACAGGTAGTGTGATGTTCTTAATGGTGCCTGGTGCTAATGAAGAGCACAGTTAGAGAGTCAGTGGTCTTCTTAGCAGGCAGCAGGGTTTTTTCCCTCACAGTGACCCAGAAGCCGCGGGCAGCCCTCGCCTTTCATCAGCAGTTCAAACATGTTCGGCTCCCGCTCGCAGATCAAACCGCCCGGATCAGTCTCATTGGATCAATGTCACACCTGTGTGCACCTTCTCCTCATTCCCGCACCCCCACCCCTCCCACTCTCTCTCTCTTTCCTCCACTCTCTGTCCCTCTCTCTCTTTCTCTCTCCCCCACTCCTGTGTGTGCTCATGCACAGACAGACGCTCTCAGAGGGGACAGTCTGCCAGCTCCCCTCTGCCTTCACATCCTGTCACATCCTGTTTCCCTCTTGGCTGATCAAAAAAGAAACCCAGCGTCAACCTACACGCCCCCCAACCTGGGCCACGGTGCCTTCCTACCCACTGACCAGCACAGAACCAGCCCATTCATTTCCATACCAACGCTCTTTCTCATATTTCGACAAGCCTTTCTCCACCTTCACCTGACTCTACACAATGAGCAATGAATGGTTTGTCGTCTGTCAAGGCTGATGTATGATTGGCTCTAAGTTCCTGTGAAAGATGATTGCTACTTATTTTTTTCTGCCCCAGATTGACAGCAATATGGTTAATGGTTTGGCTCACGTTAAACCAGAAAACTCTGGAGAAGACGGATGACGGAGTTCCAGCCTACTGATCTGGATTTTTCTGGCCCACTTTCAGTTTGTGTACAAAATTATTTGCTGCAGTTATAGACTTCACAGTGTTTATCCATCCATCCCTCCATCCAGACAGATAGACAAACAGACAGATAGAGTGTATTAGTATGAGTCCTTAGCTCCTCCCCCTTCAGTTCACACTGGCCATTATTGGAACCTTTTCCACAACAGGCCAATCGCAGAATGATGACTCTATCTCTCTCTCTTTTTCTCTCTAATCTCAGTCCTTCAATTTGATACTGCCTTTAAATCAGTTTAAGATGGAATGGCTGTATCAATGCTGTTAAAACATAGACAGCAAGTGCAAAGTTTTTTGTAGCTGAAAATACAGCTGAAAAACCAACATTAGGAACAAGTTATTATCTCTCAACATCAAAGAAAAAGCAGACATAACATATTTCACATAATCTTTTTTGAAATACACCACTTTATCTGATGGAGACCGTTTTAATGGTCTGCTAAGTATTGTATGGTTATTACGATCCCAGTGTCTCTGTATTATATCCCGTAGTATATTGCTTTATCTATATATTTTTTCCCAATGTCCAGAAGTGTTAGGACATTTTGCTAAATGCAGTAAAATCAAAAACTGTAAAATCAATTACAGTATATTGAAACATTTCAGAATAAGCAGGTAAATTGGTAACAGGGTATCCAAACCAATCATCCACCAAGGGCTCAGTATATAAAGCAAAGACAGGTTGTAGCTCATTGCTTTGTGCCACACATTCTAACACATTCTTAGATTGCAAGATTTACCATCTACCCTTCGTAGTATTGTGAAAAGACAGGGAATCTAGAGAACTCTGAGTCCATGTAGGGCTTGGCTGGAAACCACTGTTGCTTTAAACCCTCAGGTTGTATGAGAAACCATCATGCTGCTGTGTTAAAAATAGCCACATGGTTTGGGAGTACTGTTGTCATTTAACATAGTCCGCTGCTGCATCAAGATATGCATCTTAAAATTCTATTGTGCATAAATTGTGTGATGAAATACCATAAAATGTACTCAAATTCATTCTGAGTTCACCTCAGATGGTCCAAAAGACAGTGGAAATGTTTGATGAGTCCATGTTGTAGCTTGATTTGTAAAAATAAGACATGAAGTTTTCCATGGCAAAGATGAAAGACACTATCGAAAAGACTTTTATCAGCGAAGCGTGCAAAAGCCAACATCTGTCATAGTTTTGGGGGCATCAGTGCCCACAGCATGGGTGGCTTACATACATGTGAAGGTACTATTGGAGGTGTGCACTAGAATTTTAGAGGGACAAATGTTAAAATCAATTCTGTTCTTCTCTTTACCTGCGAAGTCCATAGTTATTTATGCATGTTAATGTCAGGCCTTTTTCTGCCTGTGCTACAACAAAAGCAGCCACAGAATATGTGTTCTTTACTGGCCTGCCTGCAGTCCAGAGTAGTTTCCAATTGTAAATGTATGGCACAACATGAAGCGGAGATTCAGCCAACAACAACCAGGGACTGTTTAGCAGCTGAAGCCTTGTAATAAGTATGAATGTGCAAAAATTCAAAACTGCAACAATTAACATCCTTAGTTCCCAAATGATCATAAAGTGTATTTGAACTAAGATGATGTAATACAGTGGTAAACATGGGGAAACACACTGTTCTAGAAATCAAATTTGTACAAGTGTATTATCTCATATATAACATCCTCAGAAATCTCCTAAAAATGATCTATCAATCAATATTTATTTGTATAGCACTTTTTACAACCAACGTTGTCTCAAAGCAGCTTCACAGAAAATCAGTTTGTTATAAAGAAAAAGAAAAACATGGAGTTAATGTGTAGACATGGGGGTGAGGGGGTGGGGGGTTGAAACCCCCCGGTACTTGCATAACTTGTACTCTATGGCCATTTTGATGGGAAAAAAAGGGTCTCTGACAGCCCTTCATATGTAGAGGTAATAGCAGCCATTGGCTTGGTTGAGCTGAACTGTGAATCAGCTTGGCAGGCGACTGGAATACTCTAGTTGGTTACAGTTGAGAATGCGGACAGGTTTATTAGCAACACCTCACGTGATGCATCAGCTCTGGTGGCATTCACATATCAGATATAAAGAGTCTATGAAGTACATAATATTTATCTTTACATATGAAATTAATAACTAACTTCAAAGTAGTTTATAACAGTTATTAATAAAGTATCGAGGCCAAGGTTTCCCAGATCCTTCGTTTTGTGATTCCAAAGTGCCAGCCACACAAATATGGAAGGTGGGTATTTTTACAGCTTTATTTTGTGGCGTGTATTTGCTGTTTGGTGTTGTATATTATGTTGTAAACATGAAATGAAAATGTAATATGATCTATGCAGTATAAATACAGCACTGTTCTGTCATTGGATGAGGGGGTGGGATATAGCGTAACTCTCAGGGTGGCCAACTCATGGGTCAGTAGTATCATAGACAGTAGTACCCTGTCTCTCTCATCTTTTTCTCATTGTCTTTCCATCCCTCTTTATCTATTCTTTTAGCCTCTATCTGTCTCTTCCATTCCCTGTATTTCACTATCTCTGTCTCTTCCTTTCCGGTAGGCCAGCGAGGATCACTGTTTGCACATTAGCTGAGGTGGTGGGGGAGTCGACGGAGGCTGCGCCAGGTGAATTAATCCAGCCTGGCATTTCGAGCAGGGCCAGACCGTGGGCACATCTGGAACCAGCCTGGCAGTGGCGCGAGTGTGTTTGCGCGAGCTTTTGTGTTTGTGCTACGTGCCTACTGGGTACAGAAAACAGACCGGGGGTGTTAGTGTAATCTCCATTTTCCACCTTACACTATTACTGTCTCCATATTCTATATTTCATTGCGATGCTGCCTCCATGCCAATGACTTTTTTTTTGTATCAGAGGCCGATTTTAACACTTCTGACACTGACTGGGGGATATTTGCTAAGAAAGCCTGTTTATTCTTTTTTTCATGCCTTTTTTTCCCCTCATCCATTGGCCGTGACCAGCTGGCCCATGTTGGGGCTTAGCTGCAGTGGTGCCAGCTGAAACGCGTTGGTGCCAGTAGAAGCCGTCTGCATGGTTTGAAGAAGGGTTTTGTTGCCGTTAGGCACACACATAAACACACACTGATGCTGGTACAGTGAACCAGGGCTCAAAATGGCAGCTATCTCCTACGCACACCAGCTGTTCATCGCGTCAGTTTGTTTTTGTTTTGTTGTTTGTTTGTTGTTTGTTTTCTTGACTTTTCACTCTTGCAAACCAGCAGTGGCCCGGAACATGACAGATATTCTTGGACACACTAGGTGTCTTTAGCCTCCAGTCTGAAGATTATTTACATGCCTCTTATACAAACTGACAAGTTCAGTTGAAGCCTCCTTGAACTGTCCCACATCCGCTACTGCTCTCTGTTGCTGTAGAGGACTTCCCCTGCCGAAGTCCACTTACAGCATTGTGTAAGTTTATGTACTAAAAACAGTCACACTGTATTTTTGTATGACCTTTTATCACTGTATTTGCCCCTTATAATTAAACTGGCCATTTTTTGTTACTGTAAGTAATGAGCTCCCTCATTCTGAAAGCAGTCCAAGGTGAAAAATTAGACTCTTTTTCACTTTATTGTGAATGATCTGGCTGCCGTACTGCTGTAAGCTAAGTAGTTAGTTGTGTGCAGGGTTTTTGCATTACTACCAGGATAAATTTTATCAGGCTGCTGTTTTGCCTTAATTTCCACACATTGGATGTTTGAACCAGGACTTGAATAGTGTGATTCAATCAGGAGAGAATCAGGAGAGCTGCATTTATACCAGATCAAAGGTCTACACCATAGAAAATCTGTCTGCTAATTTATCTGCACATAACATCCAGCTCATCCTACAGAGACCCTGAACAGACATGGTGTGTGTTTGTTTGGTAGAATGAACATCAGGTGAGCACCAGATGCTACTGGGTGCAGACCAAGCATTATCAGGTGCACACCGAAGCACCTAATACTATTATGTAAGCACCAGATCCTAATAGGTACACACTAGATACTACGTGGTGAACTACCAATACTATTAGGTGAGCATTAGGGTCTCACCAGAAACTTATGGAGGAGCACCTAATACTATCATGCTATATTTTTTATCTAATTTGATGCTGATAGTACCATGTGATAGTATGCTCACAACATGCATATGATCATATGCTCACCACATATTATGTAAATAAACACCACATACTATGTGGTGCACACAAGATACTATCTGGTGCTCACTACATAGTGCCAGATTCTCATCATATAGTACCAGATGCTCATTGAATAGTATCTCACCACATAGTATCTGGTGTTAACCTGATAGTATATAATATAAATGAACATAATATATCGTGTGTTTCTTTACTGAAAAACACATCATATCCATTTAGAGGCTACGTACCATCCTTCAGATGTAGACTATACAGAGTGATGCATTTAATCTCTCCTATATAAACTAAGCAGCATTATATAGAGCACATAATACCAACAGTGGTATTATGCAGTACATAAACTGTTGAATTAAAATGAACTCTTCTAACCAAAACGCCAAGAATCTTTGTCTGTTGTATAGAAAATTGAAAAAGAACAGGTGCCTCATACAGTAATGGACATTCAGGCTATAGCCTATATATTACATGACTTTCGGAGTTTAGACCTACTACTGCCACCAACGAATGCTAGCCTGAATTACGTCGCAAAGAGGGAACTGGATTGTAGAGACATTAGGGTAGAAGTAAGAGGGAACCATTCTACCAGTTACTGAGTAGCACTTGAGTCATCTAATAACAGTACTGAAAGCATATATGTATGTGTTCTCAGTCATTTTCTTCATAGTAGATATTATTAGCTTATTGTGATATATGCACTTTCGCAGCCTTGCATGCTATATAAAGGAAGCAATGATTACACTCTTATTCTAGGAAATCCATGTAATGCTAAAGCTAATCAATTTGATATTGCAGAATAGTTCAGCAGTTGTTGAGCAGGTTCTGTAAACAAAAGCAAAAATAATGTTCATTATATAAATTGATTTGCACCAGGCCTACGTGAGCAGAGCACTCAATATTTCCCACTGTGACCTCTGTTTTATAACCATGTCTTCTTTTGGACTTTGTTAGTTTCATGAATTATTGATGAATTTGTGGGAGGGTGCTGCTGGCTCCTTTTGCAGTCCTACTTTAGTAGATCATTCCTTTCTTCAAAAATGTCTGTATTTGACTGAATGCAATTAGATGTAACTAATACAGTGTTAATAATGAATTATAAAAGTGGTGAATAATAAAATGAGGTGTGCCTCAGGACACAGAGGATTAGAGCAAGCGCTATTCCTCAGGTCCTGAAGAATGAAAGATGTCAGGCGGGATAGATTCAAGCGATCAAAATAAGTGCTGCCCCTTTTTAACAGTGAGCTGCTCTTTCATGTAAGTGTGTCAGTTTGATTTTATACTTTGGGATTCTGCAATTTGAATGAAACTTGAGAAAATTTGCTTGAAACTTTAAGAAACATTGGTAGTACTTCAGTGTAGTGGAACATTAAAATGCTCTTATTAAGCCTTATCAAGTTAGTAGGTGGAGTTAACTGTTTATTACAACTTTATTACATAGTAACTACATTCTATAAAGCAATCTCTTATCTCTGTGACATTTTGTTTCTGTATTACATATCGTGGTCTATAGCACATTTTATGTGTCATTTATTATGCCTTTATTAAGCCGTATATACTGATAATTAGCTGGCTGCTTATAACTAGTTTATGAAACAGTAATTACAGGGAATTGCATTACCCAGAACACTTATATATTTTTATCATATCTTAATTGTCTGCATGCAGTCCATCTTGTTATTTTCTTATGGTCTCTATTTATGGATATCAGTGTTTGTGTATAAGTGTGTATGCATATAACTGTGTATCAGTTTACCATGTGGGAAACAGCTGCGTTCCCAGAACAGAACTTGAATTTTATGAATTTACAATGCAATCAGAGTCCCTGGGAAAATGTTGCCATCGGGGTTCTACAGGTTATAGGTCAAACACCTTTTTGACAGTCTGATAAAACCATATAAGGATACATCCTGTTTGTACATTAAGGAGGTGGTGAAAGGGTTGATAAAAACCCTGTGACCAGATATTGTCTTTGGACTAGACAGATCTGCCAATTGTGACTGCCTTAAAATAAACTACTAGTCTCCTGGTTCTACCTGTGCGAGAGAAAGAAAAAGAAACAAAACTATCAATATTACGACAGTACATTACCAGTAAACTACCTTTTCTACATTTTTATGATTAGACTTGACTTGGATGTGACTATCAATCAATCAATATTTATTTGTATAGTGCTTTTTACAACTAACATTGTCTCAAAGCAGCTTCACATAAAACAATTTGTTATAAAGGAAAAAAAAATTAATAAGTTAATGTACAAACATAGGAAAGGGGAACCGGGTCCAAGCACCCGTGAGCAAAGCAGAGTTAACTGTGGCAAGGAAAAACTCCCTTGGGTAAGGAAGAAACCTCGAGAGGAACCAGGCTCAAGGACGGAACCCATCCTCCTCAAGTTGATAGCGGAAGAATAGAGAAAGACAGAACTAACAGGAAATATTTATTGGAGTCTGAACTATACTGAAAGACTCTAATGTCAAGTAATCCATCACACTGATTTCAAACCAATCAGAATTAGAGCAGATTTTTCTTTTTTCCAGCTTCACCCCACACAAACCAAGCTCTTTAGCTGTGCCTGACCTGAGGTCTGCTCAGAGACCCTTCAGCCACGGGAAGGCTCAAAAGCATAACAGGCTTAAAGTCAGAGAGTGAGAAAGTACCAGGCTGACTACCCTGAACAAACTGCTGTTTTGTAGAACTACTCCATAATCTCCAGCCTTCAGCCTCCTGATTCTACCCATCAGTGCGAGAGAAAAAAAAGAAACAACACTAGTGACCACAGTAAAGTGAAGATCTGGTTAACATGTGCAAAGAAGATGTTCATTTCTGTTGTATAGACCTTACACGGTCTGTATTAACTGTGCTTGTTAACAGATCTTCTAGTCAATACTCATTACATTGTCTTAGAAAAGCACTAGCTGCATGTCTTTATGTGGCACTTATAATGGTTTTTGCTGTCTCATCTACTGTTGCTTCAAAATGGAAAACCAGGAGATTGCTTTACGTGGCTAATTGGTGGTGATGAAGAAAGTGAGCTCCACCTTGTAGCAAGCATCACATGAATGTGGCTTTGTGGTAATGTAATTATTGCCACAGCCCTCACTTTGAACTTATTCTGATTATAGGTCCCCATACATATGTTCTACTGACGGCCAAATAAAGTACAATATGGGTCATTTTAAATGAGTGATTTTTGACACTTTGTGTTTTTATGGTTAGACTGGGCTTGGATATGACTATACTGAAAGACACTGATGTCATTGACACAGATTTTTTCTTTTTCCAACTTCGCCCCCACACAAACCATAGTCTCTTTAGCCTTGCCTGACCTAAGGTCTGCTCAGAGACCCTCCAGCCAGCGGAAGACCCAAACAGCATAACAAAGTTTAAGCCAGCGACTGAGAGAGTACCAGATTGACTACCCTGAACAAACTGCTGTTTTGTAGATGTACATGGCAATGTAACAAACGGACCATCCAGCCGTTTATGTTCAACATATGTTCTATTACATTTCCTATTTTAATGACCCGTGAGGTGTCCAATCTGAAAAACAAAGGTTTTGTAAGAGAACTAATAGCGGGTGATGTTTTGACAGGTTTACTCGGGGAACTGCTCCAGTGGTCTGGAAAACATTTGTCTTACTTCACTAATTGGAGACATATGACAAACAGAAGAATTAATGCTGTGGAAAAGTGTGCAATAATAAACTGGCACATACCTCTATACTGTTCTTTTAAAAAGCGAAATAACTGAAAATGGCATGCTGTGTGTCGTTTCTCAGACATTAGCCCTTATATACCTTAATATAATTCATAAACTCTCAAGGCTCTCCAACATTAATGAGTGGGTTAAAGGGGAATTTAGTCATGCTGAATCAGTATGGCGGTTTCTATTGTTTGATATCAGAAAATCGAGCTAAAGAAGAAGCTCAGAAAATTCATCTTAAACTTCGTTACACTTTTTGTGCTGAAGTTTGTAGCCACCAGTATGTCTGTGCATTGCGCTGCAGCTTGAAAGTGAATATTTATTACCTTGTGAATTTCTACATTCATTTCATCTATAATCTGATCATATAATTCAACAGAGAGACCCCAGTAAAACAATTATATAGGTTTCCATTCATTCTCAATAATTTAACATAAAATGTCTTTGTTGGCAAAAGTATGCGAACCTCTGCTTTCAGGTACTGGTATGACTCACTTGAGCATCTATCAATTTATAACTATCAACTGATCAAGCACATTAACTTGAAGGAATCCTGGCATATCCCTTGATAAATAATAAATTCAGCTTTGTTATGTTGGTGAGAATATCTTGCAGGATTGTCAGACTGGCACATTTCAATTACATCCAGGTCTGGAAATGAACATTCTTCTGTAGGATTTCTTAATTCATTGCTTCATCAAATGATGGCAAGCTGTCCTAGTTCAAAAGCAGCAAAGCAGCACTTAACTGTGATACTGCCACCACCATCCCTTTAAGCTGATGCCAAATTTTAACCATACAAATGCTTTCCAAACTTATCCATATAACATTATTTCAGTAGTCTTCTGTTCCATCCAGGGGGCCTTAAACAGGCAGAGATGTTCTTCCTAGAAAGTAGCACCTTTCTCCATGTTGTCTTCCCATGCATACTAGATTTGTTCAGCATTTGCCTCATTGTGGACTCATGCGCATCTGACGATGGACTAACAGAATGTGACGCGCACTGAACTAAAAGCAAGGCACTGTTTATTAAAGAGGTTGTACTGAAACACAGCAACACCAAGAACAAGGAGATACAATCAAGGGCTAAACAGAGTCAGAGTCAATAAACAGGCTAGGGTCAAACCAAGCAGACAATCAGACCAGGCAGAGGTACCAAAGAGGAATAACAAGAACAGTAAACCAGAGAATCAAAATAGAGTCAAAGCCAGAGTAACACAAGATCAAACAGAGAGAGAATGCTCGGTATGGTGGTGGATTGTGGGAAATGGAGTCCGGGAGATCGGAGGTGAGAGGAGAACCAGCAGGCATGGCAGTGCACTGGCATTAGTCATTATAAGAGAGACCTACAGATCTTTACCCCAGAGTTCTTTGTCATCTCCCAGAGTGTTATATGCCTTACTCTTGGAGTCATTTTTGTTGGATGACTGCTCTAAGGAAACATCTACCTGACAGTGAATCAGTGTCAAAACTCTAGCTATACTAATACTTCATCAGAAATATTTTAGGAACCTAATAGGCTTTGCCATTAAGCTCCTAAGAAATCTCATTTGACTGAGACATGGCATGCGTATGTGTGTGGTAAGGATCAACCTTTGATGAAGAAGACTCAGGTTCAAATTTTTTTAATAGGGTACGGTCAGCCACACTTATTACTGATTATTATTTAAATTTCTGAAATTGCTAACCATATTTATCATCTACAGCTATACTAATCATTCTAGAGGTTCAGACGCTTTAATGTTGAATCACTTAGTTCAATACATGGATGTGATCAATAGAATTGTTTGTGTTGTTGGTTTTCTTGTGTTCTCTTAATGTATGGTTGTAATCAGACCATAAGTTAAACTAGCTTTTGTAAAGTGCCATTGTTAAAGGTTCAGTGCTGCACTCAAGGCCTCCTCTGTCATTGCTGAAGAGAACTATCGTAATACTTGAAACAGCTCAGCTGACGAGGTCAGATGTGATTGGCCTACAACTTATGAGGTCTGATATGATTGACAGAAACAGCAGAGGACTGCCATCTCTCTTGCGATAAAAAGTCTTTGGTCTGCTACCCAAGCAAATGTTGGTTTCCATGCCAGGTCCAGGCCATGTGCTGGATGGACATGTGTCCAAGCTTTCTGATAGGCTGCATTCAGTTGCTTTTTCCATAGCTCAGATCGTAGCTCCTAGGTTAACTCACGCTGCCTCAGGCCTTCTCCTCCAGTCTCCTGCACTTCACGAGTCAAGGTAACCACAAACCTACAGTTCTCCTACAGTTTGTGTGTTCAAATTAAATTGCTAGCTAGCTATAGCCAGTCGTGGCACAAGTGGTTTGCTCTGTCTGTGCCATAAAAGACTAGAACTTTTTAGACAAAAGGAACTGCCCATATTAAAGCACATTTGATATGCAGTCCCATTAGTTTTCCTTTGTTCTTTATTTAGCTAAATATTCTATATAAGCTATAGGCCTCTCAAGTTCATGTTATCATGGATAACACCATGGCCGTGGTGATCAATAGAATTCAAAGACATGATGTTATTCGTGCTAGCACACCCCATCTCATGTTCTTTTGCTCAAGAACCACATGCCGTGTTTATCAATAGCATTGATTTCTTCTCATATGGATTACATATCAGCCTGTACACATGACTGAGACTATTCCAATCGTACAGACTTTGGTGTGGAAAGGCTGCTGCAATGCTGCTTGTGTGATGAATGTCTAATTGACTTGATGAATGGGTTTGATGCTGGGAATCCATCAGACCGCTGATTAAACGCACCAGGTTATTGATTAAACCACAGGAAGTCCTCATTAGAATACAAACCAAAATCTGCAATGTTAATACTTATCAACGCCCACTAGTAATCACTCCAATTGTTCCCTTACTGAGGCTCACGGTAACAAGTGCGATAGACGACCGCTAATGTGCTTCATGCATATAACCACTTACATAAGATTTCACTGCAGTTCTGACTTGATGTTTGAAGGATGCTGTTGTGCTTCAAACAAAAAGAGTGGGTGGGCAGAAAGGAGAAAGGAGGAGGGAAAACACATGGTATGTTGTAAAAGGATGTAGCTCTTCATCAGTCACATTTAACCTGTGTAAAATGTTTCCGGCTGGAAATGGCTCATGCCATACATTCTGCTTTTAGTGACAGATATAAAACACTGCAACAGTGATAACATTTTTTGACTGCTGAGCACTATAAGTCAGCTATAGATGGTTTATAGATGGTTTTCTACTGTGCTGTAACTCCTACATGTAGTAGTCTAATAATGTATTGTCGTTGTACTGCTCAAAATCACAAAAATCCTGTTCAAAATCATATTCATTTTCTAAGAAGGCTTGATTGTTATGTATTTGAGCTTTTATAAAGATCTTTTGATATTCCACCCCATGCAGCTTCAGCTCCTGCTGCCATTCTGAGTCACTCCATGACAATCTGACGCGTCACATTTGCAGTATTTGGTGATGTTGTAATGGTGTTAAGGGCAGTGATTGTAACAGTCTACATGCATGAAGTTCTGTGTTATGGAGTCGTCTGCCAATTGTGCTGGTACTATTGGTACAAGGCTCATAGAGGGCATCACCGCTCGCTGGATGTCTGCAATCTGGGCAGATGGATCAGTCAGGTGCGTCACGTGTCGTCCAGCAAGTTTCATTTCTGTTGGTTTATTCTTTCTGGGTGCAACTATTATGATGGTTGATGAGTCTACATGAAAACATAGTTATATGCTAGTTCAAGTATTCATATAAGGAATAAAAAACTAAATACCATCTGAATCAATAATAGAATCAATGGAATCAATTGTGTTTGTTTTCTGATAAAATCAATAATATTTGTGAATGGTCTTTTAGGTATTGCAATCCAACAAGTATTGCAGATCCAAGTACAGATAAAGAAAGAGTGGGATTAAACAGAACGTGACTTTTTTTTTACAGCTGTGACTGTGGCATGAGAAGATCTGTGGTGTGAATAGGAGAGCTGCAATAGAGAATCATCATTTAAGAGGAACAGGAAGGGTGAAGCTCTACTATGGAGACATTGTGTATCTGATAAAACTGCGAGCTACATTAGATCAGAGTTTCAACGAAGTGGGGCAGTCATAAAGCATGTGCATTGTTTGACAACCCCTTTGTTACTGCACATATAGCGGTATGGATTACTGGTACGTTTGATTTGATATCGCTATAGATAAGCTCTGTGAATTAGCTTAAGATGAACCAGCCGATAAGCGAGATACAGTAGATATTCCTGCATCCCAATCAAAGTTGAAGCTTACCTTTCCACCCCGCAGGAACCAGAGAGATCTCCTCTACTGATTGACAACTATTTGGCTACAGGGCAAATAGATAAAGCAGCCTTTAGGGGATCTTACAGGCAAGGAATACTGAACGAATTTGTAAATAAAACTGATCAGTGTGATCTGGGAGGGAGAAGGTTGTTTTTTGGAAACAGCCTTCATCTTGGAAAGTTGTTTAAGATCTGATCGATAGGATCACTCAGTAACCATATACCTTTAGAGTAGCAACACTTTTTAAAGGAAAGTCCTTAATTTAGGCCTTTAGGAACCCTAGACACATTACTGACTGTGAATATCTGGGGTAGTCTAACCATGTTTTGGTCCAAACTCCCAGAGCCTAAGTAAAAGTTGCCCAAATAGTTGTGCTCCGATTTTTGGTCCGACTTACAACACACAGAGATGGAGGGAAATTGTAGGGACCGTTAAGAGAGTCCTGGAAACAGGGGCAATTCAGACAAGGTAAAACTCATGTAGTACTTTAATTTACCATTACCATTCGCAGCTCTTGCTTTAGTCAAGACTAGTATATTTTCTCTAAATAGAAATGCTCTTTTTAACTGACTGAAAATTGAAATTCTAATTATCTAATTCTATTCTCCCCCACCAAATTACCCAAAATGCAGCCTTTACATTCAATCTCCTATATTCCAATATAACTCCAAAGTAGTGGTGCTTTGTGTCTTTGAGATGGACTTAAAGGTTCATTTCAGGTAGTTTAGAAAAAGTGATATAGATCACAACTGTAACTTGACTTTCCTGTGTCTTTCCTGTGCCTGAGAGCTATAGTTCGAGAGGAAATTGCACTTTATGTGACTGGTATTATAATCATGACTCAATCATCATTCATATACCAAACTATTTCTAAACTGTGTTCAAACTGTGGTACCAGACTAGCAAACAACTACATAAACAATGTTTATTAGCTACACATACAGAAGTAGTGTCTTTCAGTATGGCGTCGAGCCACCATGTTTGCTAACACAATAGGCCAGACGTCTTGGCATGGAGTTGTAGAGGTTCCTAATGGTCTCCTTTGATAATCCATCCCATGCAGCTTTCAGTTCCTGCAGATCTTGCAGTAGGGGTTCGATTTGGAATAACACCAGACCTTCTGGACATGTGACACATGACAACAAACAGTTCAACTTGGTGCTGACTAAGGTGCCTCCAGACACGGATTTATTAGTCGTCTCCACCAAGACAAAAGCAGGACTTGTTACTGAAAATGACCTATTGCTATCCTGAGTCACTCCATTACAGTCTGGTATGACACCATTGCTGTCTTTGGCGACGTTGACAAGGTGTTAAGCTCAGTGGTCATAACCATCTGCGTGCGTGTGGTCCTGCATGCTGGGTCAGTCAGGTACAGTGATTTGGCTGTCTTAGCTTATGTCGCATGCATGGCTGAGCAAGTATAATTCCTGAAGGTTTGATAATGACGATGTATACTTGCATCAACTATTGGCTATTTCATATCTTTTGTAAACGATTTCTTTTTAAAGAGAAGATAAAAGAGTTTGATTTATTTGAGGTCTTATTTAAATTAAAACTATACAAAATAGTTTGAAGTAAATGTTTCCCAAATATGAAAATTGGTGTGCAACATTAAGAATTGTCATATATTCTGCAATTCAGTTTCTACCACAACATTTTTGGTAGTGGAAAAATGTTCATTTATCTTAATAAATAGACATAACTGAGATATAGAGTCATTCAAAGCAAAATGATTTCAGTCCAGGTCAGTTATAAATGGGTTTTGAACTCTGACTTTGGTAGAATATTCCATATATAGGGAGACTTATTAAACAATCGCTTTAGTGAAGGCTTTTTAAGACTCTGAGTAGGTTAACCAAGAACAGCAAAGTACCTGACTGATTTTTCTGCATGTTAAACACCTCATTACACTCACACTTCGACACTCCAAAAAGTTCTATCAGGCTTCCTTTTCTTCATTACCATTTCCACATGCAGATCAGTGTAGCTGTTAGACACAGTGAGAGAGAGAGAGAGAGAGAGAGAGAGAAGTGCAATGACAGGGCTAGAACATCATCTACTATGCTTTTAAAGAGAAACTGAATCAAACAACTGGGCACCTGGTACATCTAGTTTGACAAAAATAGGTGTCACACAGATGCACTCGCCATGAGACCTAAAACCCCGAATTGTCGGACTCCATTTCCCATGAGTCTTGTTTGCACAGTCATTTAAATATATGAAGAAAATTATGGCTTTAAACTGAGAATCCTGTCTGTTAATACATAAAATTATAGATTTTATGACTAATTTAGGCAGCAAAAAACATTTACACTCCTAAAAGTCCAGATGTTAAAGGGAATGTATTATTTGAAAGGAGGAGCAAACTCATCTATTCAAACACATTCTCTTACCCCCTCCCTTGGCCCTCATAAACACACACACACACACACACACACACACACACACACACACACACACACACACACACACACACACACACACACACACAGACACACGCACACACACACAGACAGTTGGACATCTCTGCCTACAGCAGTTTAGCCTCACCTATTTATGCTGAAGTTAGGAGGACTAGTTTATAAATGGTGCACAAAACAGGACAGAAAATTTACATATAATAAAGACACAGTAACAAATAAACAGGTTAGAAAATCATAAACTGATTTTTAACTATTTTCGGTATGATAACCCGCACAAATTTTATAAGAAAACTTACCCAAAAAAAAAAAACAAAGTTTAGAAGAAACCCTTATAACCCCAATATGCTTAAGTTGATCATCCTTATTTAATACACTGTACATGACAGAAAGCCCCTCATCCAGAACCTCTTTAACTTTGCCTGAGTGTATCTTATACAACACCCTACAAATCATCCTGGTCCATCATCAACATACAAATCATCCTGCCCCATACTGCCTCTGCTGGACCCACAGGGCTATGGCGCTTGTAATCAAAAGATGGCCCTCGACCTAAATCCTTTCCGCCCGTATCGACTCACTTGGATCTTGCTTTAGCAATAGAGTGCAACCTCTTCATTTCCCCAGAGTCTGACCTTTAACCCTGTAAGTGATCTCCTGTGGTTATAGTGCAAGATGAGCTCAATACTCTAGAGGGTAATAGGATGGGTTAATAGTGTTAACCTCTAGGCTTGTTAAATAAGCAACAGAGCACGAGAAGCAGCATGTTTTAATGAGGTTATTTGCAATAACTTTGAGGGGTCTATTGTTTTTATACGAGAGATGTTCAGATAAAGAAGGAAGTAAAACAACAACTTCACAAAATTAAAATTAAATTGTTGTAAGAATATGAGCTAATTAGGTAAATACAGGAGAGTCAGCATATGTTAACTCATCACTGTAAAGCACCTCCCATGGCTTGTTGCCTTATTTGAATATTTTACCTATATCTAATGCGTTTTCAACTAGTTTTACCATGTTTATTGTTGGCAAATGGCTTAGTATTTAAGGTGAAATCTGTTGTAAATTAGACATTTTACAGCGGGAGCATTTTTGTTTAGTTGTTGGTCCTCCCTTACTGATTGGACAAAGTGCTTTGCTATGGTTAGTTAATCCTGGCAGACTTGTTATTTATAATAATCGTGTTGCGGTTCTAACGTTTTAACATCTGGCTGTCCTTGCTAGGTCACACTCAAAGCGTAGAGATATTTGCCTACACTACAAGATTTTTAGCATGATTTTCACCCTAATTTGCTGCTCTGGATGATCTGGTAATGTAAGATGGAAAAGAAGAATCATTCTTTTGCCCTCTGGATGACCTCTGTAGTGATCCGCAGCCCACATACACTTTCAAACATGATTTTTCAAGTGGTGGGAGGTGGTCAGCGATGTAATTAAACATGACATATGCACACCCAATGAGTGAGAGAGAGAAAAAAGGTGAAGAGAGCCATGCATGCACTCCATGTGAGCAGTCAGAGCCAGCCTGTGGTATAGGAGGTACAGGCGAATGCTAGGGCTGGTTTATATCAATAGGGGCTCCCCAGTTGATGGAAGTCAATGAGTGAAAAAACATGATTCACAGTAAATGCAAAAATTAACCAACAACATAACAGCTGCCATCCATTATGTGAAAAAAAACTGAAGCCCTTTGGTGCACAGGCGTGAAAAAAAGAAAAGGAGAGAACAAAAGAGGCCAAAAAGAGTTAATACTTCAATAAATACTTTATCTGTGGCATAGCAATAATCATTGTCAGATATTTGAAGCAAAGTTAGCCAGCTGGATAATGTTTGCTAATTTAATAAGCAGCTAGCTAGCTAGCAAGAATTAGCATTAGTTACTTCCACTCTAAATCTGTTAGAAAAAGCTGGAAAGCGATGAGTCTCACTTTTATTTAGGTGGAAATGACCAATGAATCTGTGTGTAGCACCAGTGGAGGCACCACCAGAAACAGTATGTTGTCATGCAGCCCATATCCAGAAGGTCTGGTGTCACTGCAGCCCTACCACACAATCTGCAGGAACTGTCTGAGAATATTCATGCTGCATGGTATGGATTATTACAGGACACCATTAGGAACCTCTGCAACCTCTTGCTGAGAAGTCTCTGTGTTAAAAAACATGACAGCCCTACGCCATATTGAGAGACACCAGTGTGTATGTCACACAATAATATTGCCCATATTAGTCTAAATACAGCTATGTATTTATTGTTTATCATCATTTATTGTTCCTGGTAGCCTTTATCTTCCTTCAGAATAGCGTTGTTGTCCGACCCTTCCTGGGTGCAACTATTCTTTTGATGATGTGTAATACCATCTTCTAAAAGCAGAAAGCTACTCGCGTTTAAAGAGTTAAATGAATAATGGACTCTTTAATAGAGGGAGAAAATCAGGAGCAAGTAGTATGTAAAGCACTGAAGAAAAGCAAGTGGAAATGACAGTACTTTGCTGATGGCTGATTCTTCCCCATAAGGAGCACAACGCCTACATAAGCAAGAACAGTGAGGACGCAACTGATGCAACTAATTACTTGTGTGTGAAAATGGCCTGATTTAATGGATTGTCATGAGTTATAAAGCTCATTGTATGTGCAATGCTGACTGGGCGTGTGTTGTTCCAGCGACAGGTCATGGTCATATTAGCATGTCCTCAAGCAGCGCTGATTACATCAGCATAGGATTTACACTCACAACGCCTCAACTTTTATTTTCATTTGCCGGGCCGAACCATGCTGAACATCCAAATCAAATATTTGCATCAAACTTTGAACACTGGAGCATTACTGTTTATTCCAGTACTGTTAAATATTCATCAGGCGGTTCCATTTGCTCTAAGAAAAAAGTAAAGAAAACAACAAAAAATCATTTGCGATGAAGCGAGGTTGCAACCTCCAAGACAGAAAAGGTCATTTAAGGTGACATACACAAGAAATGCCCAATGCCCTCATATGACTGGGGAATTGAGTTAGGACTTGTTTGAACACCAGTTGGTATCAGTGCAGTCATGAGCCTCAGAATGAACTTGTGTATTCTGTCCTGGAGCATCATTTAAGTTGCAAAAAGCCTTAGTAAATTATGTATACATGGAAATCATGCTCCAATAAAACATTGTTCGTATTTTTCAGTGGTGTCTTCACTGTCAGGGGCAAATCAGGTTAACACATAGCTGGTTTCCTCAGAACCTCTGCAAGAGCTCTAGGATGCTTCATGTGGTCGTGACTATAAATAGCAGTAATAACTGTATTATAATTATAGTAAGCAAGTTATAGCTGGGTGTATGCATGACTGATTTTTATTAGGGCAAATTCTTGAATCATAAACAGCGCTGGAGGAAGGGCTCAAACCGCAAGCAGAAAAAACCAACACCACAATCCATGTGGTTATTTTAGCTATTGTTGAATAACAGTGTTGTCTGACGGGTTGAAGATCATGGGGGCGCAGCTTAGGCTCATGCCCCTTGCACACTGAAATTCCCCCGATTCCTTCAATCTTTTAATGACATTATGCATTCTAGAGAGAAAAATATGCAAATACCTTCCAATCGCTCTTTGATGAACATTGTTTTTAAAGATATTAAGATTTTAAGATCCTCTGCTATCTTTGCTCCTCACAGTCCAAATCATGATTACAATCACCTGTTCACATCACATGCATGAAATCACTTAAATATAATTGCATTATTAATATTGTGTTTTAGGTCTGAAATGCAGGAATGGATGTATATTAACAAATGAAGTGAAACTGACCAGACAAGATGTGGAATATCTTGGGTTAATTAATGTCTGCAATTAAAGAAAAGTCAAAGTAAATATAAAAAACACTGATTTTTCTTAATTTAATAATAATAATAATAATAATAATAATAATAATAATAATAATAATAATAATAAAAATAACAATAATTGATTGTGGATGTCAAACAGAAAAAAAAAAAAAACAGATATAAACTGTAGACAATAGACAATATGAGCGAGCATTTTCAATGCTGTCCCAACTTTTTCTGATTTGGGGTTGTACTAATAAGGTTCATACAACAATCTATGCATCAACGCCTCAGAGTCGAGCCCTCCCATGGTGCCCTGCGCATAGCCACCCTTCACATCCACACCTCTCAATACTTTTCTCAATGCCTTCTTTTACAGTTCAAGCCATGGGTGTGGCCTTAATCAGAAATGAGTGTCAGTTGCAGACAGTAGGACCACAGCATACTGCAGACTAATGAAGAAGCTCTGTTACTATGCATATGGAGTGGAATTGAAACAGACACAAACTAGTTTGGATGCTGTTAAGATCAACTACTAAAGTATTAAAATGTAGCACTTAATGACATGTAACACTCAAATCACTTAAAAATATTAAAGAAATTCAGATGGAACCATAAACATATTAAATCTATACCCATGACATATATGTTTCATTTTTAAAATGATATAAATGTAAGTAGTTAGTCTTCCTTGAAGACAGATAAAGCACAAATTGCCTATAAGTTACCACATGCTGGTTATAAATTACCACAAGCTGGTCGAAAGTGGCAACAGGCTGGCAAAACATTTTCCTGTCTGAATTTCTCAGTTTCACCAACAAGATAATGCAGTCCTGTGATCTGTGCCCATTTCCTCCAAAGATCTGTTTTGATTTTTGCTATTAGACCTTCCTGCTGGAAAAAAACACCCGCCTGGTTTGCCTGGACATTCTGGTGCACGCGCAAGTGTGATAAATGAGGCCCCTGGACTGCTCTTGTCACAAAATACCATCTGAAAGTCTTAGTCTGGCAGAGCGTGCAGATGGCACAGACTTCAAAGCAGAGCAAGGCGCCACAAATAAGTGCCGTGGTGCTGATTCCAGTGGCCTGATTATCATTATAGTGCGCTCAGTTTCATGGTAAAGCCTAAGAAAGAGTTGCTCTTTCTACAGTAAGTCAGTGCATTTCATGGGACGCTGAACTGCGGAATGCTTTGTGGCCTCAAATGATGAATTATACATTTGTACTCAGGGCCCAGTATACAAGATCAACATGGTGACTTTGATATTTGCATCATGGAATGTGGATCCAAGAAATGGACCTAGTTCAAACAAACATATACAAAGAGGTATTCTCTCTCTCTCTCTCTCTCTCTCTCTCTCTCTCACTCTCTTTCTCTCTCTCTGGAACGAGTGCCAGATTTCTCCAGATTGTCAATTCCAGTGGTGTATGATATGTAACAGTATGCTTTTACTGTCTTCCACAGAAAACCTCAAATGGAAATGCTGACAATATTAAACCATATAATTTATAAAACAGGACACTGAGACAAATGGAGGAAGCAGTTGGAACAGTACTGCATAATTGGCGAAGGCCAGAGAAGCCTATATATTGTGTATATACACTCATCATCAAAAAAGTAATTGCACAAATAATTGTACTAAGAAAGAATTTACTGATAGGAATGAAACTTGATTTTGGAAACTTGATGAATGTTTGAAACTTGGTATATGTTTTTGGAGACATGTGAATGATTCAAGTTTCATGCTTTGCCAAGAGTATGATGTAAGCAAGTATGGGTCCTGCAGGGATGCGTTCAATAAGTCATCCGTTAGTGGCAGTCCAAGTGGCAGATGGCACAGGACTACATGCAGTGGCACAGGACTACTTGCACTGACACAGGACTACATGCACTGACACAGGACTACATGCACTGAAACAGGACTACATGCATTGACACAGGACTACATGCACTGACACAGGACTACATGCACTGAAACAGGACTACATGCATTGACACAGGACTACATGCATTGACACAGGACTACATGCACTAACACAGGACTACATGCATTGACACAGGACTACATGCATTGACACAGGACTACATGCACTGACACAGGACTACATGCACTGACACAGGACTACATGCACTGAAACAGGACTACATGCATTGACACAGGACTACATGCATTGGACTCCATGCCCTGACACAGGACTACATGCATTGACACAGGACTACATTCACTGACACAGGACTACATGCATTGACACAGGACTACATGCACTGACACTGGACTACATGCACTGATACAGGACTACATGCACTGACACAGGACTACACGCACTAACACATGCACTGAAACAGGACTACATGCATTGACACAGGACTACATGCACTGACACAGGACTACATGCACTGACACAGGACTACATGCACTGAAACAGGACTACATGCACTGACACAGGACTACATGCAGTGGCACAGGACTACATGCATTGACACAGGACTACATGCAGTGACACAGGACTACATTCACTGACACAGGACTACATGCACTGACACAGGACTACATGCACTGACACAGGACTACATGCACTGACACAGGACTACATGCACTGAAACAGGACTACATGCACTGACACAGGACTACAGGCAGTGGCACAGGACTACATGCATTGACACAGGACTACATGCAGTGACACAGGACTACATTCACTGACACAGGACTACATGCACTGACACAGGACTACATGCATTGACACAGGACTACATGCACTGACACAGGACTACATGCACTGAAACAGGACTACATGCATTGACACAGGACTACATGCACTGACACTGGACTACATGCACTGATACAGGACTACATGCACTGACACAGGACTACATGCACTAACACAGGACTACATGCATTGACACAGGACTACATGCACTGACACAGGACTACATGCACTGACACAGGAGTACATGCACTGACACAGGACTACATGCATTGACTCAGGACTACATGCAGGACTACATGCACTAACACAGGACTACATGCATTGACACAGGACTACATGCATTGACACAGGACTACATGCACTGACACAAGACTACATGCATTGACACAGGACTACATGCACTGACACAGGACTACATGCACTGAAACAGGACTACATGCATTGACACAGGACTACATGCATTGACACGGGACTACATGCACTGACACAGGACTACATGCACTGAAACAGGACTACATGCATTGACACAGGACTACATGCACTGACACAGGACTACATGCACTGAAACAGGACTACATGCATTGACACAGGACTACATGCATTGACACAGGACTACATGCACTAACACAGGACTACATGCATTGACACAGGACTACATGCATTGACACAGGACTACATGCACTGACACAGGACTACATGCACTGACACAGGACTACATGCACTGAAACAGGACTACATGCATTGACACAGGACTACATGCATTGGACTCCATGCCCTGACACAGGACTACATGCATTGACACAGGACTACATTCACTGACAGGACTACATGCATTGACACAGGACTACATGCACTGACACTGGACTACATGCACTGATACAGGACTACATGCACTGACACAGGACTACACGCACTAACACATGCACTGAAACAGGACTACATGCATTGACACAGGACTACATGCACTGACACAGGACTACATGCACTGACACAGGACTACATGCACTGAAACAGGACTACATGCACTGACACAGGACTACATGCAGTGGCACAGGACTACATGCATTGACACAGGACTACATGCAGTGACACAGGACTACATTCACTGACACAGGACTACATGCACTGACACAGGACTACATGCATTGACACAGGACTACATGCACTGACACAGGACTACATGCACTGAAACAGGACTACATGCATTGACACAGGACTACATGCACTGACACTGGACTACATGCACTGATACAGGACTACATGCACTGACACAGGACTACATGCACTAACACAGGACTACATGCATTGACACAGGACTACATGCACTGACACAGGACTACATGCACTGACACAGGAGTACATGCACTGACACAGGACTACATGCATTGACTCAGGACTACATGCATTGACACAGGACTACATGCACTGACACAAGACTACATGCATTGACACAGGACTACATGCACTGACACAGGACTACATGCCCTGACACAGGACTACATGCACTGACACAGGACTACATGCCCTGACACAGGACTACATGCATTGACACAGGACTACATGCATTGACACAGGACTACATGCACTGACACAGGACTACATGCACTGACACAGGACTACATGCACTGAAACAGGACTACATGCAGTGACACAGGACTACATGCACTGAAACAGGACCACATGCACTGACACAGGACTACATGCAGTGGCACAGGACTACATGCATTGACACAGGACTACATGCAGTGGCACAGGACTACATGCATTGACACCGGACTACATGCACTGACACAGGACTACATGCATTGACACAGGGCTACATGCACTGACACAGGACTACATGCACTGACACAGGACTGCATGCACTGACACAGGACTACATGCACTGACACAGGACTACACGCACTAACACAGGACTACATGCACTAACACAGGACTACATGCATTGACACAGGACTACATGCATTGACACAGGACTACATGCACTGACACAAGACTACATGCATTGACACAGGACTACATGCACTGACACAGGACTACATGCCCTGACACAGGACTACATGCACTGACACAGGACTACATGCATTGACACAGGACTACATGCATTGACACAGGACTACATGCACTGACACAGGACTACATGCACTGACACAGGACTACATGCACTGAAACAGGACTACATGCAGTGACACAGGACTACATGCACTGAAACAGGACCACATGCACTGACACAGGACTACATGCAGTGGCACAGGACTACATGCATTGACACAGGACTACATGCAGTGGCACAGGACTACATGCATTGACACCGGACTACATGCACTGACACAGGACTACATGCATTGACACAGGGCTACATGCACTGACACAGGACTACATGCACTGACACAGGACTGCATGCACTGACACAGGACTACATGCACTGACACAGGACTGCATGCACTGACACAGGACTACATGCACTGACACAGGACTACATGCATTGACACAGGACTACATGCACTGACACAGGACTACATGCACTGACACAGGACTACATGCACTGACACAGGACTGCATGCACTGACACAGGACTACATGCAGTGGCACAGGACTGCATGCAGTGGCACAGGACTGCATGCAGTGGCACAGGACTACATGCAGTGGCACAGGACTTCATGCACTGACACAGGACTACATGCACTAACACAGGACTACTTGCTCGTAAGTGACTTGACACCACATCAGTGTCGACAAAGCCAACAATGGGGTCATCTTCATCCTCATCTTCAGGGATGAACCCAACAAATGGAAATTAATCCATGTGTGGAGGCACTGTGGTCAGCACCAAGACGCAAAATCTGCAGGAACTGCGTGAGAATATTTAAGCTGTATGGATTGCAATCTCTCTGACCTCTACCACTCCATCCTGTGATGCCTGACATTTTGTGTTAGCAATCATGGTGGCCAGATGCCACAGTGAGAGACACTACATCTGTATGTGTATTTCAGTAAATTTAATCCATATCAGTCTAAATCTATCATCATTTATTGTTCCTGATAACCTTCCCAATAGCATTGCAGTCTGACACTTTTGGTGATAAATGTATATACTAAATTGACCTCTGACATCATGCCTATCAATCATTCTATAGTTGGCCTCGTGTCTGTAATAAGACCTCTAGATGTAAGAAGATTTCTCTACAGAACAAATTCTAATACCATTTTCAAAAATTAGGCTTGTGGTGAACATGGGTGTTTTAAATTTGAAACATTTTGTTTAGCTAACAGAACAGCACTGTGACGTCTAAGTACATACATACAACATCTATCAAGCACAAGAATGGAAGTTTAATCTAATTTTTGTTTCCCAAATTCTTTTAGCTAAATATTAAAAATCTCTTAACTTTAAAGGTTGATATGACAAAACCCTAAAAAGAATTAGTAACTAAATACGACAAAATATAGCCTAAATATAAACCCTTATCTCATTAATATACTTTAACAGCAGTAAAATTATTGATATCCATTAAGATTTTACTGAAGTACACAAACCCGAGTAACTATAACTTGTTTCTAACCACCTCTGGTAGTAAATATATATTTAACCCTTTAACGCACAAAGATTAATGCCCAAAGTACACTAAGGAAACTGGCCACAGCTTTTTTTTTTTTTTAAAGTGTGATTTGCTATGAATTTTTAGGTTATATATTTTGAATATTATTTATATAATTCATTTATATAATCTATGAAGTTGCATATAACATACATTATATAAATATATTATATATTATTCCTTTTTACTATAAAATAATTACCTTTTGATTTATCTTATTCTACTTTGTCTTGTGTGTTTGAAGAGAGATGTGTATAAAGGATAAAGAGGAGGCTTTCATAAAAGCATTTCATTGGTCTAGTACATAGTGGCTTCCCTTTGAAATGTAATGGCAGCTCTTGTGAATGTGAGATGGTAATTAAAATGTTGGGATGGTGGTGGGTTGGGATATTGGCCTGTTTCATTACTTAATAAACAATATTTCTTAAGTGAAAATATGTACAATGAAAAAACAAAAACAAAACCATTTGACCCATTATGATTTGTTTTCAGATTTGTGATATAAGTGGTTTAAACTGAACTGACGTAAAAGAAATGTTACAAATCTATTATAGACATGACTGAGTTAGCAGTGGGTTTTCTTTCCTTGTATTATGTTAACAATTCTATTTTTAATGGAGATACTTAAAGATACAACCTGACCAAATTTAAGAATGCTTTCTATGGTAAACATGCATGGTGGGATGTAGCAGAGAAAGACTTTCTGCTTTGCAGATTAGGAAAAGTCTTCTGATGGTGTAACTTTTAAAAAAGTACCAGCACTTTGTGGCAGACACTTTAGGCTGTATGAAATGCTTTCTATCCCAATAGCTGGCTAATGCAGAAGGAACCCAGTTAGCTAATACCTCTGTTAAAAAGCTGAATTGCTTTGACTAGCATGTACTAAACAGCATGTACATTAGTGGATATGCTAGCAGTCTGAATTGCTTTATTGCTGTGGGGGGAATTCCCAGTGGTCGCCTGATATATTTACATAACGCATGCTGGGGTTTATAGTAAGATACCACTGGATGGATGACAACAAAAAGGATAGAAAATTCTGAATTCTGTCAAACTGATGAGGCTAAGGGATGCAAAGCTGCCCTACAGAATCTTGCAAAACATGACAAATACAATTGAAGCAAATTACCCCAGGCAGAATACCTCATTATTGCATCTTGTAAATAAACTGGGCCAACTGTTTCACAATCAATACAACAAAAATAAACTTTACGTGAACTCTTCATGACTGACTGGTTTAATTGTGTTCTGGTTTTAATGTGACCAATCAAGCCACTCCCTGCAAGCGATGAGTAGAAGTCTGGAAGCAGATCAAATGCACTCTAAGCTCAATGTGCTAAGCCTTTGTGGCAATATCAAGTGCCAGTCGGACATATCCTGCCCATGTTATGTATTAAAACTGGCAAAGCAAGCCAAAAGAAGCAGTTAATGGTCCGTGTACAGTGTAAAATACAAGATGTGCTTCTGTTCCTCATGCATATGCGTTTGGAAAACATAAGAGGACCATGCAAAAAGTGGAGATATTACACATGTGGGTAATTGTATATTCTGCTTGATTTATTAAAGCAGGATCTACATCATCTTCCTTAAAAAAACGTTTCATCAAAGTATGTTTTGTTATGAACCTTTCTTTAGCAGTGACAGTGGCTTTAAAGCTCAGAGTACATGCTAAAAGATTGATGTTTACCATCAGAATAAACTCCCAAGATGCACATATGGGAAAAGATGTAGCAATGTGGTTTCAAGATGCGTGCACAGTTTATGTTTTGCTTTTTAGTCTTAGCTGAAGTAAAATAACACCCCCGCTTAATGTTTCAGTGAGAAATAACTCAACACATATAAACACATATTTCTTTTTGTACTGACAATACACCCATCATCAAAAGTGAAGTTGCACAAATAGTTGCACCTAGAAGGAATCAGCCGAAGGAATGAAACTTGGTGGGATGATTTGATATTGTGAGATATGCGAATGATGAAGCAAGGACAGGCTATATCATTGTGCCAGACTGACCCAACAGCCATGACTGCAAACATTCAGCAAGCAGTGATGCCCTCCATGAGTCATCCTGTTAGTGTTAGCATCATTGGAAGGCGACTACACAATGCAGGACTACATGCATGCAGACCGCTATGATGACTGCCCATAACAACACGTCAGCGCTGTTAAAGATCGTAATGGTGTTGTGATGGACAGTCATGGAGTGATTCAGAATGGCATACTGAGAGACTCTACTTCTGTATGTGCAGCTCAATAACCTTTATCTTCCTTCCCAATAGCACTGCAATCCAACACTTCCTTCTAAATGCAACGGTCCTTCTGATGATGAGTTTATAATGATTTATATGAATTGCATATATGACTGAGCAGTTATTGGCCAGAACGATGCTGTCTTAGTAAATCAAACGTTTAATTCAAATGCATTGGGGTCACATTTCTGCACATTTCGTGCTGCATTTGTGCTTGTTTCTTTCTGGGTGGGAACCTAGGCTACGGACAGTGGCTGCTATGAACAAAGAATAAGTGGTCATAAGTGATTTCTACCGATCAAAGCAATTCAAGTAGGTAGCTATGATATTCTGGCCCTAACTATCACACATATACATTCCATATGTGGTGAAGAACATGGCTGTTCTCTGCTCCTGCAGTGAGTCATGGCCTCGTAAAGCTCCATTACATCAGAAGTCATGCCTTCTCGCCAGGCGACAGCTCACGCAAGGAACATGCAGATGTCATGCAGATCCTCAGCCGAGGGAAAGATCACAAAAAAGCCTTTCCACTTCACCTATTAGTCCCAGCCTATTACGTTCAGCACATACGGCCTGGCATCTCCTCTGTCTCATCCTTCCCTTTGTGTGTCACAAAGTATTTTTCCCTGTTCCCTGTCATTCCTTGTCATCCCTTTTAACGTCACCAGGAATTTTCCTCACTGCTGTCATTTTGTTCAAGTTACCCAAGCTGGCTCTGGATTGCACCATATTGCAAGTGTGTTACTAGAATGCTTACTGGTTATTTGCTAGTCACATAAATGGCAGATGAACTCCCAAGGTAGCAGATAATTACAGACAAGTGCTAGGTCATTAGCAATCTATGAAATCAATACATAATGATATTGGAGGCTGTTTAGCATTGTATGTCCTTAACTGACTCTTTTCTTATCTGCCTATCTGTCTGTCTGTCTGTCTATATTTCTGTCCTTTTCTCTCTCTCTCTCTCTCTCTCTCTCTCTCTCTCTCTCTCTCTCTCTCTCTCCCTCTCTCTCTCTCTCTTTTACTCGTTCTCTTTCTCTCCTGTGCTCCTGTGGTGTGGCTCTCCCAAAGTCATCCTAATTAGTGTTTAATGCAGGACTCCCATCGGCAAGGTCACCAGTGCCTCTGTGGTGCTCTGTTGTCAGGACGATGCCAGAAATAATGAAAGTTCCTATCCGCTCCCATCAGCAGCAGGAGAGGCAGTGCGGAGGAGCCCACACCACCCCACTCAAACATTATTAACAGCACTCGCTCAATTACCCTCTCTGACAATGCAGCCCAAGCTATGGCACTAGAGCCAACCATTGTTTTGGGGGACAGGAATATTCCAGAAAAACCCAAAAGGCCAAAATAACCTGGCCTTGGAAACTAGCTTCCAGAACAAAGAGTAGCCTCTATGTGTGTACATATCAGTAGGGAGCCTTCTGGGCCTTTTAGGCCTTTAGAGAAGGGCTAATGAATTTCAGGAATTAGAAAATGCATGTTTGTAAGGTCATTTTTAATGTTGCAGTTTTGGTGTATTTAAACACTTTCGTTATTGTTGTAATACTTCATTTTTTGTAAACCTTCGGTTGGAAATTATCGAATCAGAGTTTTAACCATTGTGATACATAGATTTAGCCAAGTAAGCTCTCTCATGATTAGGCCTTAAGGAACTGGACCGAAGGTTTTACAGGTTAAATAAATGCTTAGAATGTGAATTGCAAGGGGGCGCGCGGAAGACCAGCTATGGAGTAGACGTGTGTGGCTAGGCTCTTCAGAATTTTCAGTTTAAAATTGTTTTTTAGGCACATTGAGCGGAACGAACTGGGACTATATCTTCTTTAAAGGTTGGCACTACGTCCACAATCTAGTTAAGTGCGGGAACATGGCAGGCAAAACAGTAAAAACTCGCAATGTAGCGGCGCTTGCATCAAGGCCTGGTGCCTCTGGCTCATCCCCGGATCGGCGTGATGACTCGGTCCCAGCCGATGTGACCGCAGCTTTAGAAACTAAAGCCTTCAAAACTGAACTTCTCGCGGCGTTACGGGAAGACATTGGAGAAATAATCAAAACAGAATGTGAATTGCATAGCTGCCTTCTAATATCCGAACAGTTTAGGCTACTGAGACACCAGAGTTGTGATATAAGCATCAGTGTGTAATCCACCACACAATCCCAAAAGAATTACACCATGGTATCAAAAGGCTCTTAAAATTAACTACCAGCATAATTATGGAGTGGCAGAGGAATCAGTGAGTCTTGTGCTTATTCACAGTCGGCAATTTCATGAGAACAACATCACTGTCATGTCCTGCTTTTATAAAGGTAGGCACCCTACCTAGTTGTGAGGGAAAGGTGTTGACCCTTGGACAGTTAAAAGTAAAATTAGATCATACAATATCGCACTGTGGTGTACTTTCTATGGGAGCTATATTGTACTGTAGTGCTTGTTTACTTGCATATATAAATTGGTTTGTCTAGTTTTAAAATAGCGATAGAATGCATTTACTACCTGTTTTGGAGACCTCTTTGATAGACTATGCTTTTCATCTTTCACTTACATTGACATTTGTATGATGCATATACACTCATCAATAGTTGCACAAATAGTTGGACCTAGAAGGTATCAATCGACAGGAATGAAACTTGGTGGGTATGTTGGAGATTGTGAGACATGTGAATGATTGAAGTCTCGCACTCTGCCGCACATGTTATGTAAGCAAGGATGGGCCTTATCACTGTACCTGACTGACCCAGCAGTCATGGTTGTGTTCAGACAATCAGCAAGCAGTGATGCCCTCCATGAGTCATTCTGTTAGTGCCAGCGCCGTTGGCAAATGGCAGCATGACGCAAAACCACATGCATGCAGACCCTTACAATGACTGCCCTTGATACTGCAGTGTCTATGCTGTCTCTGTTTCTAGGAAACGAGCCCTATGTATATGTTTTCATCACTTGTATGGTATAGACCATTATACAACACTGGTCCTGCCTTATATACAGCACCAAGGTCATGGAGAAATTGGAGTTTCATCCAGCTGTGCTTGCACATGGATGGGATGACAGCAAAGTTCTCCTTGACTCCTTAGTATGGCTGCATCGCCTCTGTGTTCAAAACATCATTTAAAAACTCAATCCTGACGACTCATCCGCACTCTCATGTCCCCATTGGTCATTCCTCCCTGCTGCCCTCACATTCTCCACTGCTCTTGCAGTCACTTGTTTATCTGGATTTTCCCTTCGGGTGACCACTGTGAGATGAATAAAAATAGATAGAACAGATGGAAGAGAAAGAAAAACTTCAATTGATATGTTGTGACTGGAGGGATTTGAATCCCCAATGCGAGTGGGCTTGGCTAGCCACACATCCTGGATTCGGCATGTCACATGTGTGACTACTGTCGAGGAGGGCAGATCAATAGTCCTGGCCAGGGGCATATGGGTGGGGGGATTCTACCACTCAACCTCATCCCCCTCAACTTCATATTCACCAGCCAGTGACTCCCTCAGGGTCCTGGAACAACAAGGAGGGGTCTGGAGCATACGGCCAAGATACAAGCATCCTACAGGGCCTTTCTGACAAAGCATCAGAGAAGGTTTTAGAGAGAGCGAATGGGAGAGACACTGTGAATTATATGTAGAGGTAGAGAGAACGTCTTTATTGTACGTTGAAAGCACGCTTTTAAAAAGTGTGTGTGTTTGGTTAATTCAGGACATCCTGATTCAATTTACAGCACCAAGAAAACCAAATACAGTTTAGCAGTAATAACACTTACTTTACTTCCCAAATATATACTTAAAGCCCTTTCTCATCTTTCTCGCTATGGCAACTAACTTAAACACTGAACCTTAGATGACCGTAGATAATCAACAAAACAGCCATTATGTGTGTATCTGTGACAGGTTGGAGATACTAAGGTGGTGTCTCCACAGGTGGTCTCTACTGCACCACAGGGGGTGCCAAAGAAATTCTTGGATCCAAACCACAAGCTCTACTCCCAGGGCGACGCTGAGCTAAGCATCGCTGGATTTTAAATAATAGTCATAAAAGACAATTAATGCATAGGCTGACAAGAGGGCAATTGTACCAAGGGAGCATGTGCCTATACCTGGTGCTTAGCCATGCTGCAGTGTATTAAGATAAGACAACTTGCATTGTTACAGCAGAATATATAGAAAACAGATACAGAGAAAAAGGTAGGCTTCAGTGCAAGTTATACAAAATATAAATTTAAATAAATTACAAAAAAAAATTATAAATCTCTATTGTAAGGTAAATTAAAAAAATATAATAAGTAATTATAATAATTCAAAAGTTAAAAAAAGAAATTCAAATTTACACAAAGATGAAGTTATTCATATATGAAGAAATCGCTATACAACATAAGTGAAAAGAGTTACCACTTTACAATAGGGATGTCCTTTTTCTCCTAACCTAGTTTATAACCATTAATAAATAATTGTGGACATTTTATTAAAGTGTTCATATTGTAAAGTTATAATACATATTCAGAAGACTAATACAACTAAACAACCTTATAGTAGCAGAAATTTAAATGAGTAGCTAATCTTATAGTAACTAGGAAGACTAGCTAAAAAAGAAATAAACAAATGAAGGCTTTACCCCAGGATCTGCCAGGAAGACTAGTGCTATGTCACAGATTTATTCACTGATCTGGCCAATCACAGTTGGCCACCTGGTTTTATAAGGATTCAACTTCCACTCCTGTTCTGCTACTCTGAAGTGCTGATGCTTTACCATTGTCCTCCTTCTTCCCCCCTGCTTCCAGTTTGGTCTCGGCTCTGTTGACCAGGGAGCAGGCTCTGTCCCTGTTGTCTATATCCGGGCTGAATCTATGAGGGTCTGAATGCTTTTAGACCTGGACCTAGGATGGGACTTACAAATTGTTATCCTTCAAATTGAAGACCTGGCAGATCTATCCTGTATGCAGCATGTGCTTGTTTTTTGAATAGTACAAACAGCAGACTTTGAGCATGAGTCATTTTGTTGGGTACTCTGCAGCCAATATTTTTAGTTGTTTAATGAAAATAACTTATTAGAACTGAATTGGTAAAAAGGCCCATTGGAGTAAACATTGGAATTCTGACAGTGCAGTTTTCTTTGACAAACAAGCATCTTCAGGTCAGTTCAAGATGGATCCACAAAGCTCACTAATCACAACCAACAAAAGGAAATCCATTAGTTTTCTGGTTATTCTTGGGAGGAAAAATGTTCCAGGGGACTGTCATACTTTCGTCATCTGTCCCTCGTCTCCTTGATGCCAGTTAATAATCCCATTATATCTTAAAGCTGTTATCTGGGATTTTGAAATAACAAAGCGGCAGGCACAGTGCTGAATTCTCTAAAACACTAAAGGAAGTGCTTCAGGGCATGTTCTCCCTCCTCAAATACAGAGACAGTGCTCTGAATGAAAACTCAAACAAAACTCACTTCTTCGTTCATTGCGTTTCACAGGAAGGCTGTTTTTTTGGAAAAATGGGACATGTTAAAAGTGTCATCTTCAATAGTCAATGTGAATCTGCCTTTAAGATGGTGTAAATGAAGATGCTGTTTTGAAGTTCCTGAGAATGGCTTTAGCAATCGTGGATTGATGGTAGCCTTATTCATGTGTCAGTGTTATGCATTTTGCAGAAAAAGAGAGCGATGCGCCCGCACATCAATTATGAAAAGTTCTCAGAGGATCGGGCCAGCTCAGGGCTTTATTGTTTTAATTGCACTGCGGCTTTGAACATATTAATCACATTCATTGAGAAACAGAGACAGAGATTCTTCCTTTTGATTTGTCAATTTTCTTCTGCCAGAATATTTAGTCCATTGCTATTGTTCACTGCTCTGTCCATGACATTGAGGGCTGCTTAGAAGCTCAGCATCCAAACTCAGCCAGGCAGGTCTGCTCTACATAACTAATTAAAGCAGAAACCTTCCCTCAGGATCACAGGCCCATGAGATGATCAAATGAAAAGCAGAAGTATTATTATTTTTTATTCTTCAGGAGAATCTTTTAATGTAAGTAATAATGGTGTATTATTTTGTTAGGCAAGATAGAGGCAATTACAGCCAACTGCATTTTCATAGGGGAAAAAAATACCCATTTAACATCAAAGTTCCCATCTGCAGCTTGTTTTTCCTCAGCAAATGTCATTTGTACAAAGTATAACCATGCAGTGTAACAGGGGCAGTTTCAGGGACGGGTTTATTAGATGCCTTGAGTTTCATAAACCAGTGCAGAATCATCAAATATAGGACCGCTACAAAGTTCGCAGTTCTTCAGCATGCTAAAAACATTATGCTATTAAACTGCTTACAAAACTGCCTAATTTGCAGAGATTGCATATTTTGCAATATAAACTGCTGATTCAGTTTATCACTTCTATATAAGATTAGCTACATTAGTACAGTACTGTTATTTGCAATGTTATTGTAACGGAAGATAAAGGTTACCAGAACCAATAAACTGAAGTCAGAAGTAGTGTCTCTCAGTGTGGGGTCGGAGTTGTACAGGGTCCTATTAGTGTCCTGAGATAATCTGTCTCATGCAGCTTGAATATTCTTACACAGTTCCTGCAGATTTTGTGGTAGAGGTGGAGGTGGAAGGACACCAGGCCGTGTGATGCATGACAACATACAGTTCATTTTGGTCCTGACAATGACAAAAGTTTCATTCCTGTTGGTTGATCTTATCTGGATGTAACTATTTGTGCAATTAAAGGAATTTCAATTCATATATATATATATATATACTGTACATGGATATATATACATATATATATATATATATATACTGTATACTGCCTACTTAGTACTTTTATTGTAGTTCGTATTGCACGCTTGTAGTCTGGAAAGTAGTGCAGAGTAAGAATTTCATTGTACAGTGTTCTGCTTGTGTTTCTGCTTGTGCATATGACAATAAACTCTTGAATCTCGAATTTGAATCTTGAAAGAGAATTTCCAGACTTGTAAGCATAATTTAAGAAATGCCGAGGAACAATAGACATTATGTATAATGTACTGAATATGAATGTGCTATCAAATAAGTAAAAAAATATAACAGAAAAAAACAAGGGCCAATAGAGAAATAAAAATAAAAAATAAATCCTGTTTTAAATGAATCCTCAAACAAGTTTAAAACTCATGCCTCGCTCGTTATATTTGGTATTTCATATTTTGTAAATCTATGTAGATTGCTTGGGAGCACTGAGCTGCAGCAGGTTGTTTACTCTGCATGGCTAAATTAGCACCTGGGCCTGGCTGCTCCCACTCCGGAGGAGTCACCCAGTCTTATTAACGAGGAGAGCTCCTCTAATTGAGCATGGAGCACACCTGTAATGCACATGTGGGGGGCTACTTATGAGTGTGCTGAGTAGGTGACCCCTAGTGACCCCAAGCTCAGGGATAATACATTCAGTCCAGTGTAAAGTCAATCCGCTGAGTCAGTTTGCTGTGTGTGTGTATTCTCACACTGCGCAGTACTTCATTATCGTGCCCCTGCACAATATAGCCGAGAGGTGATACAGTGCAATCACGGCAGGAAAAGTAGAGGAGAGGAGGAAACTGGTGCATGCATGCAGAGCACAAATGGAATAAGTGCTGGGAGGCCTAGCTTAGTGTCTTTTAAAACAGCATCACCTTACAGGAGACAATTAATTTACGTTGGAACCACTGATTAATAATTTCTAGAATTAATCATTTAAAGATCTCATATGATGCTAGGTTTATGCAACATGGAAAAGGATATGTTTGATGGTTAATACATGTGTAAATGAATTCAGAAAAATCTGAATATGTATAAAATAAGTAAGATTCAGCTTCAGTTTGGATACTTGGGGTGTGTGTAAGAGGAGAGGCTTGGACTGGTCCTGTTTGTTTTTTTTACTGTCCAGGGCAAATTACTGCCAATTTCAAAGGCATCAAAAATTTCCCATCTCATTGTTTTATTGACCAGAACCACAGAGAAGACCACAGCCTGGGCAATTCAGTTCCTGTTTGTAGAGCCAAAATGCTGCATTAAAAGGGCTTTTCAAGCATCTTTTCAAGCAATCTGTGTTGTTATTACTGGGTCCTGGTTCCTCTGTTGTCAATATCTGATTGTAGTAGGCAAAAGCTGTTGCCCATTTACACATCTTCTCCATTAGCAGTGAAGTTGCATGATTGCCTGTCAATATAACCTTTATATCTTCCAGCTGGATTAAAGTCCCATCTTTTCACGTTGTACTTTAACCTTCCCTTCAGGGGCCTTTAGGTCTTTCAGATTTTCTGCCATGAGTGTTCTATATTCCAAATGTTGTATCTTCCAAATATCATCTGGTATTGATGACCTCAAGCATCTTCCTCCTGTACTGCTTCTCACATCATTCGTTCTATATACAGTTTTAACAGCTATGGTGAGACTTGTCTAACTCATTTGCCAATATAGAACCAGTCTAGTGTTCTGTTTCTGTCCTCATTTCTGTCCTTGTTGAACAGAGGTTCCTCACTGGAAGATCGGGATGATCTGTTTATTTATTTTTTCCTGAGGACATTCCAGAACAGCCAAATCAGAGTCCTGACCTTTGCTCTATCAAGATACTCTGGTATGAGCCAAAGGAGGGCTGTACAAGCTAGGTATTGAAGAACTACTGATGAATTGAAACTTCTTTGCAGGGAGCAATTGCAGTCCCCGCAATGTTGTGCAAATCTTAATCATAGCTAGAGGAAACATTTAGTGGAGGTGATTGCTGCTGAAGTGTTCAATTACTTTCAATTACATCGTTACTCAATGTGTTCAATTAAAGACATGACGATTCTTTTCATTTTTGGCTCTTTTGTGGTTTATTTACTTACTGTAATATTGCTAGTGATATTAATTGAGTGTGATAATGCAATTTGAATATGTTTGCAATCAGACAGTAATTAATATGGACTCATTTTACACCAGTATGAATCTGAAATGTGATTGGCCCTTTATGATTTCTTTTTGGCATATTTGTCACAGTTGAATTATTCAAACAATAAAACTACTTTTAATATTAGACAAAGAACACAAGTACATTTAATATGCTATTTTTAAACAATAATATTTTTAATGATTAGATTTTTAAATTTTCATCACAAGCTATCGTAAAACATTTGCTGCAGTCCATGTTTACTTGTACTGTCTTTATTTTATCTTCATTTATCAATTCTTCTTTAACAATCAATTCGCATAAACCACTTGAATGAAAAAAAAAAACAGATTCCAGCAGAGTAGTATTTAGGTGGGTCCACTGCAAGGTTGTACAATCACTAAAGTAAACAGCTTTCACCATTCTTTGTAATGGCATCTGTCAGCGATGCAAGCTCCTGCCAACCTCCTTTCTCAGTTTGTAGCTATCTTGCTAATTCCTTTGCCATTTGAGATTTGTCAGCAGGTGCATTAAGGCCTTACATGGGGCCAGACATTTTGCTTTATTTGACTTGACTAAGAAAGTAATCTGTATTTGCTGGGCTAATTTGAGTTTCCCTGTAACAAAACAATAAATGATTCTTAATCCAGTTATTGTGTTACTTGCTTCCTTTTTCCAGGAAACAACTTCAGTGGAAATACAAAGTATCTACAAAACTACTTAGTAGCTTATAGAACTGCAGCAGAACTAGAGCAGCACAGTTGTTAACACTCCAAAGTTTGCTGAACTTCATGCTTCTCTTTTTGTCATGAATGTGGACTACAATCAAGTTCTAAAGCTTCTTCATCATCATCATAATCTTTGTCCCTTGAAACAACTTTTGTAAATCTAATCATTTGTTGTACACACTTGACAACAAGTAGACAATAAAAGCAACTCTTTTTAGTCTATGAATAGAGCAAAAAGTAATGCAATGTATAGCAAGTAAAGTAATATAAAGCATAAAATCTAATTATTAAAGCATTTTAAAGTATTTGGCAGCCTGAAAAGTTAAAAATGACTTCATTAGGTTAATAAATTGCACTCCATCTAATTGAATCATGATTCAAATTTGACACACTATAAAAGGCCTATTATTAATAAATAGACCAAAAAAGCAATGGATTTTGATTTAAAATCAATCATACTAAACTCACACCAAATAAAAGTCATTTTACTGTCACATTTTAAAGTAAATGACAGTCACATTTCCCAAAGTAGGTAGTTAAATTAGTAATTGACTCATGACTCAGTTCCACACAGTATAAAATGACCATCATCAGTAATTAATCTAAAACTGAATTAAAACAGGCATGAGCCTAAGAGTGGGCTTAGGTGATTTTAAAATATTGGTGCAACAGCAGTGCGAGGAGGTGGTATAACATGCAAGAACACAAAGGATTGTCATGATATCGTACATGCTGCCGCTGTGTGGTTTCCTGGTTCAGGATCTACGAGATATATGAAATCAAATAAAAAAAAAAAACAGGGTTAATCAGAGTTCAGGATGGATTTGATAGCCTTAGGATTGGGCAGCTGCCATGAAACTGTGTATGTGCATACAAAACCTTACTGATATGTACCCTGGGGAGGTAAAATCATAATAGCAGGGCTTACTTGTGTAAAATTACAGATGGCCATTTGAATTCATATTTATAACTTGAAACTATTCAAAAAAGTTCAAATCACACCATATAAATTTCACCTAAATACATGTAAACAGCTACTGCTGATGTCTAGTTTATGAATCCAAATGGACATGTGGCCATTCGTTGGCATGTTTAGCTGACTCACATCAACAAGTCACCCCCTGGGTTCTTCTGTGATATACATTAAACCTCTGTCATTGGCCTGCTGTGCATCTCTGGCCATGTCACATAGCATGTGCTGCCTAATTAAGCCCCATGTCACTGCTATCTCTGTATCCTAAAACCACTTCCTGCTGTTCCCAGCTCCCACTCCCTGAAAAGTGGGCTGGTGTAATTGCCTTTCAGGAGCTGGAAATAGCCTGTACCTGTGCTGACAATCATGGCTCCAGCGAGGCCTGTGGACTGGGAAAAGGTCGCTGCAAATTATATGCTTCTTCTCCTGCTCTGGTGATGGTGCTTCTGAGCAGAGCTTGTGAGCTGGTGACTCTGCATCCCGTCCCTTAAACTTCTGAGGATGTGTCGTTTTTCTGTAGTTCACCATAAGCATCTGGACAACCCCTGAGTCAGAGCTGAGAACAGTCTGTAAATGGGATTTTTGAAAATATGCCCTACTGCACTTGTCCCACATTTTAAGCAAGCAGATCAAGTTGGTATTAAAGCTGAAGTAGATAATTTTGTAGAAACAGGAAGTGAAAGCTAGTTTTTAAAAACCCTTAGCAGATCTCCTTCTAAAGCCCCTGCAAACACATTCAAATAAAAACATTCATTCAACATTCATTTCATTTAACTTTATAAGCATACTTTATAACTAATACTGTTGGACGTTATACCAGTAAAAATGAACCTGTTACAGTTGGACATAATACCAGTAAAAGTGAACCTCATACAGTCAGAGGTTATACCCATATAAGTGAACCTACAGCCAGACATTATACCTGTTAAAGTGAACCTACAGTCAGACGTTATACCCATAATAGTGAACCTACAGTCAGACATTATACCAGTAAAAGTGAACCTACAGTCAGAAGTTATACCCATAAAAGTGAACCTACAGTCAGATGTTATACCCATAAAAGTGAACCTACAGTCAGATGTTATACCCATAAAAGTGAACCTACAGTGAGACATTATACCCATAAAAGTGAACCTACAGTCAGAAGTTATACCCATAAAAGTGAACCTACAGTCAGACGTTATACCAGTAAAAGTGAGCCTCATACAGTCAGACATTATACCCATAAAAGTGAACCTACAGTGAGACGTTATACCCATAAAAGTGAACTTACAGTCAGACGTTACACCCATAATAGTGAACCTACAGTCAGAAGTTATACCCATAAAAGTGAACCCTAATACAGTCAGACATTACACCCATAAAAGTGAACCTACAGTCAGATGTTATACCAGTAAAAGTGAACCTCATACAGTCAGACATTATACCAGTAAAAGTGAACCTACAGTCAGAAGTTATACCCATAATAGTGAACCTACAGTCAGAAGTTATACCCGTAAAGGTGAACCTACAGTCAGACATTATACCAGTAAAAGTGAACCTACAGTCAGAAGTTATACCCATAAAAGTGAACCTACAGTCAGATGTTATACCCATAAAAGTGAACCTACAGTCAGATGTTATACCCATAAAAGTGAACCTACAGTGAGACATTATACCCATAAAAGTGAACCTACAGTCAGAAGTTATACCCATAAAAGTGAACCTACAGTCAGACGTTATACCAGTAAAAGTGAGCCTCATACAGTCAGACATTATACCCATAAAAGTGAACCTACAGTGAGACGTTATACCCATAAAAGTGAACTTACAGTCAGACGTTACACCCATAATAGTGAACCTACAGTCAGAAGTTATACCCATAAAAGTGAACCCTAATACAGTCAGACATTACACCCATAAAAGTGAACCTACAGTCAGATGTTATACCAGTAAAAGTGAACCTCATACAGTCAGACATTATACCCATAATAGTGAACCTACAGTCAGAAGTTATACCCATAATAGTGAACCTACAGTCAGAAGTTATACCCGTAAAGGTGAACCTACAGTTGGACGTCATACCCATAAAATTGAACCTACTGTCAGACGTTATACCCATAAAAGTGAACCTACAGTCAGAAGTTATACCCATAATAGTGAACCTGATACAGTCGGATGTTATACCCGTAAAAGTGACGTGATACAGTCGGACGTTATATCTGTAAAAGTGAACCTGATACAGTCAGACGTTATATCTGTAAAAGTGAACCCGATACAGTCAGACGTTATATCTGTAAAAGTGAACCCGATACAGTCGGACGTTATATCTGTAAAAGTGTACCTGATACAGTCGGACGTTATATCTGTAAAAGTGAACCCGATACAGTCGGACATTATATCTGTAAAAGTGAACCCGATACAGTCAGACGTTATATCTGTAAAAGTGAACCTGATACAGTCAGACGTTATATCTGTAAAAGTGAACCCGATACAGTAGGACGTTTTATCTGTAAAAGTGTACCTGATACAGTCGGACGTTATATCTGTAAAAGTGAACCCGATACAGTCGGACATTATATCTGTAAAAGTAAACCCGATACAGTCAGACGTTATATCTGTAAAAGTGAACCTGATACAGTCAGACGTTATATCTGTAAAAGTGAACCCGATACAGTCGGACGTTTTATCTGTAAAAGTGAACTCGATACAGTCGGACGTTATATCTGTAAAAGTGGACCCGATACAGTAAGACGTTATATCTGTAAAAGTGAACCCGATACAGTCGGATGTTTTATCTGTAAAAGTGAACCTTATACAGTCGGACATTCTATCTGTTAAAGTGAACCCAATACAGTCGGACGTTATATCTGTAAAAGTGAACCCGATACAGTCAGACGTTATATCTGTAAAAGTGAACCCGATACAGTCAGACGTTATATCTGTAAAAGTGAACTCGATACAGTCGGACGTTATATCTGTAAAAGTGAACCCGATACAGTCGGACGTTATATCTGTAAAAGTGAACCTGATACAGTCGGACATTCTATCTGTAAAAGTGAACTCGATACAGTCGGACGTTATATCTGTAAAAGTGAACCCGATACAGTCGGACGTTATATCTGTAAAAGTGAACCTGATACAGTCGGACATTCTATCTGTAAAAGTGAACCCGATACAGTCGGACGGTATATCTGTAAAAGTGTACCTGATACAGTCGGACGTTATATCTGTAAAAGTGAACCCGATACAGTCGGACGTTTTATCTGTAAAAGTGTACCTGATACAGTCGGACGTTATATCTGTAAAAGTGAACCCGATACAGTCGGACATTATATCTGTAAAAGTAAACCCGATACAGTCAGACGTTATATCTGTAAAAGTGAACCTGATACAGTCAGACGTTATATCTGTAAAAGTGAACCCGATACAGTCGGACGTTTTATCTGTAAAAGTGAACTCGATACAGTCGGACGTTATATCTGTAAAAGTGGACCCGATACAGTAAGACGTTATATCTGTAAAAGTGAACCCGATACAGTCGGATGTTTTATCTGTAAAAGTGAACCTTATACAGTCGGACATTCTATCTGTTAAAGTGAACCCAATACAGTCGGACGTTATATCTGTAAAAGTGAACCCGATACAGTCAGACGTTATATCTGTAAAAGTGAACCCGATACAGTCAGACGTTATATCTGTAAAAGTGAACTCGATACAGTCGGACGTTATATCTGTAAAAGTGAACCCGATACAGTCGGACGTTATATCTGTAAAAGTGAACCTGATACAGTCGGACATTCTATCTGTAAAAGTGAACTCGATACAGTCGGACGTTATATCTGTAAAAGTGAACCCGATACAGTCGGACGTTATATCTGTAAAAGTGAACCTGATACAGTCGGACATTCTATCTGTAAAAGTGAACCCGATACAGTCGGACGTTATATCTGTAAAAGTGAACCCGATACAGTCCGACGTTATATCTGTAAAAGTGAACCCGATACAGTCGGACGTTATATCTGTAAAAGTGAACCCGATACAGTCGGACGTTATATCTGTAAAAGTTAACCTGATACAGTCCGACGTTATATCTGTAAAAGTGAACCTGATACAGTCCGACGTTATATCTGTAAAAGTGAACCTGATACAGTCGGACATTATATCTGTAAAAGTGAACCCGATACATTTGGACATAGTTTTTAGCAGGTCATAAGGTACATAGACAGATGGGCAGGACGGCCACCTTATCATTTTATTTTTTCCGGATAAAAAAAACATTGGGTGGGTTTTACGACCCTGTGGTCTCTGCAGATGTCTTTTTTTTTTTTCTTTTTATTGTCAGTACATTTGATGTACTGATTGCTACTGAGACTTTTTCAAGAAATACGTACGGTACAAGTATCTAAAACAAATCTCCTATTCTCTTTTTTAACATGTTCCCTAAATTTAAGAGCATAATTACCCCGAGTGTTAAATTAGTCAAACAAGTCAAATGAACGAGAATGGATTGTGCTTTTCAGAGTCTCACAAGATTTCTGCCTGCTGTCACGGGATGCATAATTAAGGTGTGGTATTTAATATAGGATATTTCTCATGCTACTCATGTATTTAAAGTAAGGGGAGCTTTTTGCTGATCTCATGCATTCAGATTGAATCTTTGTTACCAACAGCTGCTTGCAAGATCAGTGCAGGAGACTGAGCTCAAGCTGCACTTGTCTATTTTATCAGCTCCACTTACCCCATAGGATCACTGCCGAGCAGGTATTATTTGGGTGGTGGATCATTCTCAGCACTGCAGTGACACAGTGATGTGGTGATGGTACAGGGTTGAAAAGATAAAAATAGACAAAAAAGGAGAAACTTTTTTTTTAGGGGGGCAGCAATGATGTTCATCCTGGGCACTACCCTAAATGGCAGCAAGGGCAGTGGATCAGCCTTAAATCTCCCAGCCAAGAGCATGCTAGCCAAAGTGTGTATGAATATTTAAAGAGCTCCTCACATCTGCTTTTGTGCTTCAAAGGCAAAGGACTGCACTTCCTGGGTAATTTCACCACTAGTGGAGCATTCCACCATGACCTGGGCTCTGATGCAGTAGCGCTGCAGCTACATTAACGCATACTTACAGGTCAGCATTAAACAAGAGGGAAGGATTGGATGGCATGGTGAAGCACTCTCATCATCACACACCTCGTACATGCGCTGGGCACCATTGCTGACATTGGGTTGGTTTAATTGCATTTAGATGAGCGAAGAGCACTACTTCCAACAGCTTTTGTTTGTGGAATGGCTGGCAGTGGGTGGTCATATCAGAACTGCTGCGTAACTCCTTCCCTTGTCACTGGGCCTTCAGTAAATTACACAGTTCGGTGCACAGCCTTAATTCCAGCTTGATGGATTTTCAGAAAGTGTCCTGTAAGCTGTAAACTAATTAGATTGTCCTACGGTACATGCACACATTTTTTCACTCAACCGATGAGAACAGGGGGTTATACCTTATTACTTTAATATTTAAATGGTTTATTTCACTACATAAAAAAGAAAAAAAATCCAAAAAGTAATTTAAGTTATATAGTAGAGACTTACTACACAATGCTGAAAGTTTGGAATCATCTTTCAAGGGCTTGAAATCAATGCATTCAATAATACATGAAGTTGAAAATAGATGCAGAAAGTTTTATAGCTTTTGGAATACATTTACAACAAAGCTGGCATTAAAACGTAGTTGGCATAACTGTTCATAGATATTGTTTTCTAACAAGTATTGCTTTATTTGAAATAATTTTATGTGGTTTAATGTTTTTTTATTATTACAGTGTATTGACATAAGGGCCCCTAAACTGAGGCGCCGGGCACTTGCTCCATTTATACCACTGCACCATTACCAAGTTATGGAACTTGGCAAGGCAAATTCCTGAGTAAGGATGCAACAAATCAGTTCTATAGAAGTGCTAGTACATTTTCCAGTGCTTATTCATGTGTTATCTAGTACCTATATTTTCTTAAATGTATGAGACTATTTCACTGATTTGTATAGATAGTACAAGCATGATATATATGATGATGATGAATTACTAAGGCATAATGGGTTTTCACTTTACATCAGGCATATTAAATTCACTGAACAATATTAAATTCACTTATAACTGTTTAGTAATGTTAAATAGATGTTAGTAATGCATTGCCATGGCATAGTTGGTTTTAACAAAGCATATTTTTTTCTCTGAGTAGTTTCCTTTGATATAAATAATATACAGAATCAGTGTTTATATATATCATTTTAAAATGTATGCTGATATATGTCACATTAACACTCACACATGCACACCATAAAATTAAGCTAAAAGAAGAGAAGGCTAGAAGGTGAGTAAAAACCTCAGCACGCTGCCCCATCAAGGCCTGAGTGATATGAGAGAATATATGGTATATGCAGTTCCTTCTTGCAATACTCACAGAATGATATGTATCATATACATCAAAATGTAGCATAATAAACATATTATTAAGTGTCATTAAAGCCAATTAAGACATTTCTTAACAGCTACCAATCATGTATGACTGCAGTACATGACAATGACTAGTAGTTATTACTTGTATGCTTAAAATGAGTTAACCATTATTAATACAGTACTAAGTGGTTGTTCATGTTAACAAATGCATCACTTTATGTAAATTATGTCAACATTTCATGTGAAACTAACATTAATTAATGCAGTAGTTACATGTTTACTTAGCATTAGTTGACCATTGTTAACGTATTAGTTCATGTCTTGGTCATGTTAACTAATGCATTAGTTCATGTTAGTTTGTCAATACAAGTGTTACCCAAATATCTTACTTTATACTCCACTATGTTATGGCCAAATACGTCCTTCCCTTCTTGTGTGCATAAAAACAAGCCCACCAATCAGAGTACAGCTTTATTTTAAACTTGTATTGGCATGATGGATAGAGCTTGTTTCTGTTTTGTGCTTATGATCATTTCCACAGACATCAGTGTCAGACTGATTAATTATAACTATTAAAAGATGGACTGAGAGTGTCACTAGAGTCTTTCCCCCTACAATGAGAGTGTTGTTCCAGAAATGACAATAGGACATTAGGGCCATAATAAATCATGCTACTTTTACTTTCCACACATTTGAAGGCAAATACTGTAGTACTATTACTGCACTGGAGGTCTAAATAAAGGAATTTCTATTATTACTGGAGGAATATTTTAACTTGGGTATGTATGAACAGCATATCAGGTAATAACTGATTTTAGATCAATATTTTTATTTACTGTTAAATAACAACAGTGTATTCAGCAAGGGCCTCCCATCATCTTTTTATAACTTTGGCGTTAGACTGTAAAGGCCTGTATGTGGGTCAAATCGGAATATTATGACCACCCCTGGTATGAAACTCAACCCAGGATGTCACAGATGCCACATGACAAGATTTGAAGTATGTATAAATAAGCAAGTCATTTGTAGCTGAGTGCAAAACAATCACCATGAATAAAAGATGCAGTATTACTATTATCTACAAGGGCATATTGGGTACAGGGCGAAGGGTGATTGCATCTGTTCGCTAAATTTGTAAGACATTCTAGAGCTGCCATAGTGAAGGTGTACCGAGGATGGACCTCTCATACATTGAGTACCTTCCAATGGTGTAACAGTGGTGCCCCATGGAACACTGAAGTCGAAGGGGCTCGGGTACGCTTCTGGCATATAGTACAGATTAATCGTCTGGTCATGCAAAGCAGATGCATGGTTAAGGCACAGATGTTAACCAAGGTTCATCCTTAACGTAACCTCAAGTTTGCACGGGAATACTACGTAATTGGTTGGGGGGGGTGGTTAGGCAACAAAAGATTGTTCATTCTCATATCACATTTACCAAAATGGTTCTTTAAGGAATGAAAGGTATTTCTTCTGTGGCACTGCTACAAAGAAGCCCCTATTTTAATGAATAATTCACAGTGGTAACTGAATAATATATCCTGAGATTAATAACAGAATAATAAAGTTTAAAAGGTAGAATGTGGGCTTAGTGTTATGCTGTCTAATATACCTGTCTGTTCTCCTCAGTCTTTTCGTCCTCAACCTGCTCAGCCTATAAGAACACTAACAGCCCTTTATCAGAATGAGAGTGGCTGTAGTGAGTGAATCCCGTATGCGTTCTGTAGAAGCAGCATGTGTGCGTGTGAGCCTGTGCCAGCTCCTCTCTGTAAAGCGCATGACCCGTGAATCAGCTGCCCACATGCTGCGGGAACGAGCTGGAAGCCCAACCGCTGTCAATCAAAGGGCTCTTCTGGGAGTGGACCTGTCAGTGGTGCCCCCCCCACCATCACCACCACCCCGCCTTCCGCCAGTCCCTGCGATGACTGGCTAACTGCTTTGACCCATATCTGTCTGTCCTGGACGAGGCCCAGCTCTGCTCCTATCGCCCTAATTATGCCCATGAATTACAGTTGTCTGTTGTGGTGGGAATGGAGCTGGTGTCTTTGAGCGAGGGAGTATGTGTTGATGTTCAGTGAGCCGTTATATACATCACAGGCATAGACTATAGAACTGAATCTACAACCAGAGTAACGATACTGACAAACAGGAATCGAGTCTATATACCACATTTTTCTTGCATCTTATTTTTTTTTCTTGTGGTCCGTTTACAGTATAATATATGCATGACTTTATGCACCACAAAACAACTATAAATTATGTTATATGAGAATTTTCTGATATATTATTATTATTAGACGGATGTACAGTACTGTGCAAAACTCATCTTTCATTAATTCTTCAGTTATTCAGCATTTAGTGTGTCCAAGAAGGACAGAAACAATTAGACTTAAATTGCTATTGATATCATCGTCCAGACAAAGTTCCTTGGCGTCCACATCACAGAAAACCTCACGTGGTCCCTCAACACCAGCTCCATAGCCAAGAAAGCTCAGCAGCACCTCTACTTTCTGCGGAGACTGAGGAAACTCATCTTCCCCCTCCAATCCTCACCATGTTCTATAGAGGAACTGAGGAGAGCATCCTGAGCAGCCGCATCATCGCCTGGTTTGGGAATTGCAATGCCTCAGATCGCAAGACCCTACAGCGAATAGTGAGGACAGCTGAGAAGATCATAGGGGTCTCTCTCCCCTCTGTCACAGACATTTACACCACACGCTGCACCCGTAAGGCCCTCAGCATTGTGAAGGACCCCACTCATCCCTCACATGGACTTTTATCACTGCTGCCGTCTGGCAGAAGGTACAGGAGCGTCCATGCTGTCACTGAACGGTTCTGCAACAGCTTTGTCCCACAAGCAGTCAAACTTCTAAACAACAGTGACTGAACTAAAGCCCCTCACAATGACGACCCCTAGCATTTTAAATCTGTCGGCATCCCATTTGTCTTATTTATACATTCCCCTTTACTACCTCAGTGCTGTGGTTCATGTCTTGCACGTTGCCCTTTCTGCAGTCTGTCCTGTTCTGTATTGTTTTATGTTCTCGTTTTGTTCCATGTGGCACCCTTGTTCTGGAAAAAACATAATTTCATTTCACTATGTACTTGTACAGAGCTGTAATGACAATAAAAGCCACTTGACTTGACTTGATCATGAGAGTTTTGGTAGTTTGCCAGTCTACAGTTGTTAGGAGTCTCATTATCTCTCTCTCTCTCTTTTTCTTTCTTTCTCTCTCTTTATATATTATATTATATTTGGCAAAAGTAATATAATATAATATAATATAATATAATATAATATAATATAATATAATATAATATAATATAATATAATATAATATAATATAATATAATATAATATACTCTTTTCCCAATCAGGACACCAACTGTTTTATAACTAATAGGCTCAGAAATATCTTCTAAAAAATGAATTCATACTTAAGTCGTACTTAATGGCTGCTTTGTGACATCAAAGTTTTTCATAAAGACCAATCTGCATTTACCTCTGTTAAATAGAAAAAGCAATAAAATGTATTTTTCTATTACATGAGTGCTTTCCCTAGCTGAATGGTAAATAGAGCTGAACATTATACACTCGCAATAGTGGCTGTTGGGTCAGTTGGATAGCTATAAGGCCTATAACATGTACATACATCACATGTATAGTCAAGCATGAAACTTCAATCATTCACATCTCACATAATGTCAAACCTGGCATTCCTGTGGATTGATTCCTTTTTGGTATTTGTGCAACTATTATTGTCATGTTGATTTCACAATTGATTCCAAAACCAAGGCCAGTGATACCATTTTTACAGCTAGAAATATTGCGGCATAATATTTTCAATTTGCATCTTTTAATATGCTGTTTATAGCAACACTTATCAAAACGCCTCTCATGGATCGCCCCATTGCCCTGGCACACTTAGTATGAAGGTGAGTCACTAGAAACGTAGAGGACATATGCTTGCCATAGTGGAGATGCTTTTTATTATTATCATCAGGGCTTTTTTTCCCGCCCATAATTGATCATTTCATATGTGGCCCTGTCAAATTCCTGATTAACCACCTACACATCCCTCCGAATTAATCACGAATGGGCGAACCCTACATAAATCATTTTAACCCCATGCCGACGCCATTCTAGCGCATACAGTAATGAGATAATAATCTCTTAAACAATTAATAACCCCACCATCGGCCCGATGCGACATGCCTCCCTCTATCCCCCCTCCTCCCAGGGCAGACTGTTATTTTAAGCCATGAATGTGGGATGATTGAAGGGTCACAATGAGGGCGTAAATGGGATTTATTAGCTGGGAGACAGTAGGTGGGGGGGCGGGATCAGGCAGGAGCGCAGAGAGCTGCTGGAGGTTGGAACGCATAGCACCATTCACACACTCGCCTTGTTGGAGAGGCATCAATCCTTTTTATCTCCTCTGGATTTGTTATCTCCCTATTTTGGCTTCAGTAATAACCCTCTGTCACCACTACTGTGATGATGGATCTGGAAAAAAAAGAAGTCTGCCTCTCCACGGCAACTTTCAAGGTGCTTCAGTGCAGTTAGATTCTATCACAGTGCATAAAGAGAGAGAGCTGGGAATTATGGCAGTGGGAGACAGTTTGCTTTTTTGGCATGAATTTATGTACGGAACTCTTCGAGCGTTCTATATGAAAAGGATCAGAGACAAAGGAGATGATGCATAGTCACCGACACAGCAGCTACACTGTTGGGCTCATAGTTCTTCTTTGGACATTTACCAAGTTCCCTCGTAGGTTGTGTTTGTAGTAAGATGGTAAACAGATGATGGCAAACTGGGAAAAAATTCCATGAAGGAAAAATCTGCCACCACCAATGGCACCAGCGGTTTAATGCATTCATAAGCCGAACATCTATCAGAGCATCAAGGGATGCATTTCAGCTTTTTATAGAAACAGGGCTGCTGAGTGCTTGCATAGACATTAAAGTACAGTACAGGTTAATGAAGCATTAGAAACATTAACACATGATGTAACTTGAAATACTGGCTAACACCATCATACTCCAGCCATGCTGTCACTATGCACAGAATAAATGGGTACCAGGGTCAGATATGTGTCATCACTGATTCCTCCTGTTCTGCTAGGAGGTATGAAAGCTCATCATGAAAACTCAGCAATAATTATTTAGGGTACCACTTTAGAATAAGGCCACCTTTATAAAGGATTTAGAAATGGTTTACTAATAGGTTACTATTGGTTATTAGTTAGGTCATAAATACTTCACAAATTATTAATTATTAAGCAGTTATAACAAATTATTTAAAAGAGCTCCTCCATATGATGCACGTGAATATGTATTGAAGCTGACAGGGTTATGTGGATCGATGGAAAAAACAAAGTAAGATTAGTAAAACTCAAAATCTGAGCTTTAACAGTATAAATGTATGTGTGTTCACTGTTAGGCTAATAACAAGCCACTGTTGTCTATCTTATTTATGTGTTGTAACTGCTTATTAATGATTTTAATTGTTTATGGCCTAATTAATAACCATTAGTAAACTCATTTGAAAGCATCCATAAACTGTTTATAAAGGTAGCCTTATTTTAAAGTGGTACCTTATTTAGAACCTAGGCCTAAAAGTGTCTGGCTGGGCATATGTATATGACTATTTACCTCCTCCCAAGCGAGCCCTACTCTGATTCAGCACAAACCCAGCCTTTATTAATGTAAATTATTAACACAAATTCAATCTATTTCACCCAGCCACTAGCATATTCTACCCTAGGTAGCATTTTGCCAAACTATTTAGCAGACAATATTACAGCACTGTAGTAAAGCACAAAAATATACAAAGCAGATCAAATGTGACTTGAGAGGTCCTTAAACTTTTCAAACCTTATGGTCCACATGTTTATGGTCCACTGAAAAGGGTACAAGAAAACAAAACTCAACTTTTTATGTAAAATTGTTCTGTATTTCCTACGTTAAAACATCTCACAAGTTGACACAGGACACATATCTATGGCAGCTGGCAAAGCCAATTCCTCAAGTGATGGTAAAAGCTTTCTTAGTCTGTGCAACATGTCTGGCTAGGAGGTAGCTACATAGCTTTCCAGGCACACTGTGTTATGTGGTGGTTTTAGTGCATTATTTAAACCATACCCCACACACTGGGCTATTAGAGTCATTACCTCCCCCACCCTGAGCAAGTCCATATTTGATGTAGTGTGGGTTGTAATGGTGGATGATTTTTGTGGCAACATCTAAGAAACTTCTCCATCTTTGATTAGCTAACTGTCCAAATCAGGCACCTGTGGCTCCGATGTCTCAAACTGATGATGTTTAATTTGTCTCGAGTTACTTCTGCGAGATGTTTTTCTTTGTGTAGTTTTATTCTATCTTTTTTTGTAATTTAAAAAATAATTTTTACTTTTACTTTTTTTTTTTACTTACACCATTATGATGTAAAGTGCTTTTAACGTACCACTACTGATTACTTCTTGTGGACCACTAAAGGGTCCTTCATGGCCCACTGGTGCTGTGTGGTCGACAGGTGGAGAAATCCTGGCTTAAGGGGAACTCTGACTATCTTACTTACCACAGTATACAGTGGGTACGGAAAGTATTCAGACCTCTTTACATTTTTCACTCTTTGTTGTATTGCTGCCATTTGCTAAAATAAAAAAGTTTATTTTATTTCTCATTAATGTACACCCAGCACCCCATCCTGACAGAAAAAAATCAGAAATGTAGAAATTTTTGCAAATTTATTAAAAAAGAAAAACTGAAATATCACATGGTCATAAGTATTCAGACCCTTTGCTGTGACACTCATATTTAACTCACATGCTGTCCCATTTCTTCTGATCCTCCTTGAGATGGTTCTACTCCTTCATTGGAGTCCAGCTGTGTTTAATTAAACTGATTGGACTTGATTAGGAAAGGCACACACCTGTCTATATAAGACCTCACAGCTCATAGTGCATGTCAGAGCAGATGAGAATCATGAGGTTGAAGGTACTGCCCAAGGAGCTCAGAGACAGAATTGTGGCAAGGCACCAATCTGGCCAAGGTTACAAAAGAATTTCTGCAGCACTCAAAGTTCCTAAGAGCACAGTGGCCTCCATAATCCTTAAATGGAAGAAGTTTGGGACGGCCAGAACTCTTCCTAGACCTGGCCGTCCAGCCAAACTGAGCAATCGTGGGAGAAGAGCCTTGGTGAGAGAGGTAAAGAAGAACCCAAAGATCACTGTGGCTGAGCTCCAGAGATGCAGTAGGGAGATGGGAGAAAGTTCCACAAAGTCACTGCAGCCCTCCACCAGTCGGGGCTTTATGGCAGAGTAGCCTGACGGAAGCCTCTCCTCAATGCAAGACTTATGAAAGCCCCCATAGAGTTTCCCAGACTATGAGAAATGAGATTTTCTGGTCTGATGAGACAAAGATTAAACTTCTTGGCATTAATTGTAAGCGGTATGTGTGGAGAAAACCAGGCACTGCTCATCACCTGCCCAATGCAATCCCAACAGTGGAACATGGTGGTGGCAGCATCATGCTATGGGGGTGTTTTTCAGCTGCAGGGACAGGACGGCTGGTTGCAATTAAAGAAAAGATGAATGCTGCCAAGTACAGAGATATCCTGGAAGAAAACCTCTTCCAGAGTGCTCTGGACCTCAGACTGGGCCACAGGTTCACCTTCCAACAAGACAATGACCCTAAGCACACAGCTAATATAACAAAGGAGTGGCTTCGGAACAACTCTGTGACCATTCTTGATTGGCCCAGCCAGAGCTCTGACCCAAACCTGAAAATGGCTGTCCACCAACGTTCACCATCCAACCTTACGGAACTGCACAGAATCTGCAAGGAAGAATGGCAGAGGATCCCCAAATCCAGGTGTGAAAAACTTGTTGCATCATTCCCAAGAAGACTCATGGCTGTACCAGCTCATATAGGTGCCTCTATTCAATACTGAGCAAAGGGTCTGAATACTTATGACCATGTGATATTTCAGTTTTTCTTTTTTATAAATAAACTTGCAAACATTTCTACATTTGTTTTTTTCTGTCAGGATGGGGTGCTGGGTGTACACTAATGAGAAATAAAATTAACTTTTTTAAATTTCAGCAAATGGCTGCAATGAAACAAAGAGTGAAAACTTTAAAGGGGTCTGAATACTTTCCGTACCCACTGTATACTGTATGTCCAGTACTGTTAAAATCTGACAGACAAACCAAATGGATATGTTTTGTTTATCATAAGAAACATGATTAATAGGCAAATTTCCTCCACCCGTAGGCCATCGTTGTCACCCTATATTTATGCCATATGGTTGCACTGGATTCAGTCCTACAGAAAATAAGACAACCTAAAAAGTTATTTAGAAAAATGTCACACGCCAGCTACAGCTAAAAAGGCTGAATGATATATTACGATGACTGAAGCTCTTGGCCCCTTAATGCTGCCACCCCATCATAAAGGAAATGAAACTCACAGGCGGGAATGTGCATTTCCTGGTAATACGTTGCACCCTATAGTTTGGTGCATGAATTTAACAGGCTACATCATTGTACAAATTGCTTCTTTAGGAGAAACAGATAAAGGCTAATTATCTGACACCTTAGCAAACGTTATACTGGCCCAGTCACAGCATACTCAGCACACAGCATGCATTTTAAAGGTAAAATCTTTTTTTTCTTAAACATTTGTATATTATTGGTTTGCAGTGGCAGTATTAATGCATATGTCACCTTTTTATTCCGCTTTCCACCTAAAATGGAACAGCAGTTACATTCTGATTCCTATGAGACGTTTGTTAAGAGTTACTAAGCTGATTATATAATTATAATATAATAAAGTATAATAAATCTACTAAATTATGTTAAAGATTAGATCTATAATAGTGAAGTTTAAATTGTATTAATGACTAATTCTGCTATGCCACCTGTGTTTAACAGAACTCTGAGCAAATGAATGGATGAACTTTCGTTCCTTTATGCTTTCCTTGATTTTGCTCCCACCTTTGATCTGGTATTTATGTAGATCCACATGGTAGAACTTATTTGAAGGCAGAAGTCACCAATTGTTCCAGTTTTGGAGAGTTCTGGTCTTAGTTCAGCATACTTTTGCTCTGTTAAATGTGCTTTCACAGTGCAGCAATGCCCTTATACATAACAGACATTGTTAGTAACAGTAGTAGCTAAGGAACATTAACCTGTTGGAATTTTTACTGATGTATTGTTGGCAAAGCTGTGGGTCTCAACCCGTCTTTTCTCTTAAAGGACTCTGGGTGCTACTTTTATCTAAGCATTATTACAACACCTCATTTTAAATGTCCTGTGTCCCAACTCGTATTACAAACAGTAATGAAGATGGTAAGTTGAAACACAGTTTAGCTTGTTGTACTGGTTTTGTAGATTTATAAACCATTTTCGTTTTTTATATTGTCTAAAACATATCATTTTATAGACAATAGGTTGGTAGAGAATTAATTTATGTCAGGAGAGGACACATTGATCTGCAAGTTTTGACTTGAGTTACTTTTGTACATGCTTTCAATGCCCTCACAGGCATCAGTTTCATTAAATTGGTGGAGGCTGACAATACAGAATGTCCCTCTACACATTTGTTTGAAGCAAAGAAAATAAAACATGGTTATTTATCTAAAATGAATTTGTATGGTGTCCCCAAACATTTGCTAGGCAGAGTACATCAGGGTGCTGTCTGAGAAACCTGCTGTGCAGTCTTTCAATGTCCTCCTGTCTCAGATTACAGGTTTGTACTGCAGAGTGTTTTACACCTCTACTGTGTCCTGAGACTCTTCTCGCAAACATCAACCTGACAGCTTCGATTCAGAAGTGCCGGAACACCGTGGAGTTAACCAGCAACAGACGAGCAGCTAATCACGTTCCCTTTCCTTGCCCTGCTCCACACACACACACAAACACACACACACACACACACACGGCTCACCACACCGGCTTGGGACTCTAAACACACTCACACTGGCTTGTTCTAAATGATTAATCTGAAGTGGGTTATTTTTTTCACCCAAAAGCCAGAGATTATTTGGCAGAGCCAGACAATGGCAGAAGATCAAAGCAGGACGGGGCTCTTTGAAGGCCTCTGTCAATAATCACACAGCTCTTGTCGGAAATCTGGCCAGGGCAGATGCTGAGGATGCAGGGTGTACCGTCTATCAGCACAGTGATGCTTTTACATCTGTATAATACCATCTGATTAAATAAAGCTACAATAATGAAAAGGCTGGTGAGGGGCTAAATCCTGGGTATCGCAATAACCCAGTACTTCAGTTCAAGAAACAATGCACTGTAGCCTTACAGTGTACACTATGCACCTTACTATCTGTAGCCTGGATTTTTGCAGGCCACAACACAAAAACACAAGCAAACATCCATGTTCTAATGTGTGCACATGTTTTAGACTGTCTCTGGAAAATATGATAAACTGAATAGCCCAGCATGAACATGGGAGAGAACATTGTAGAGAAGTGTGAATGGGAGAGAATATTCTAGAACAGTGTGGATAGGGGAGTCATTCCAGTTCAGCATTAATGAAGAAGAACATTGTAGGAGGAACATTTAAGAGTACTATGGACAGGCAGAACATTGTAGAACAGTTTGGATAAGGGGAACATTTAAGAGCACTATGAACAGGCAGAACATTGTAGAACAGAGTAAACAGAACAGTAGGCATGGAGACGAACATTCCAGAGAAGTGTGACTGATATGAGCATGGTACATGTATGAATGAGGAGATCATTCTAGAAAAGCATGAATGAAGGAAAACCCTCTAGTATGAATGGAGACTTTTTCTTTAGCAGTGTTGGTAAGGAAACATTCTAGAGTAGTGTGATCTAGGGAGAACATTCTAGAAAAGGGTAAACAGAATTGTATAGAGAACAATAGCATGAAAGAAAACAAACATTCTAGAATTAAGAAGAACAATCAATGACAGAAAGTACTGTGGGGAACATTCTATAACAGTGTTTATGGAGAAAACATCGTAGAGTAGTCTGAACTCCTGATAACATTCAGAACTAAGTAATCAGAACAGTATATATAGAGAAGAACATTCTAGAGAATTGTGACTGAAGAGAGCATTGAACAGTATGGATTGGCGGACATTCTGTAGCGTGGAAAGAGAGAACACTACAACAACATAAATAATGAAGAGCATTTTAGAACAAGGTAAACAGAACGGTAGATATGGAGAGGAACATTCTAGACATATTTGACTGAGCAAAGCATGCTAGGTCAGTATAGAGGAGTGTGACTGAGGAGAGCATGCTAGATAAATATGGATAGGGGTAAGGGGGTAACATTCTAGAACAGTGTAAATCAGGAGAACAGTTTAGAACTGTGCCAATGATTGAGAATTTTCTAGAACAGCGTGAATATGAAAAAACCTTCCCTATTGCCTAAGGGTTTCTCAATAACCAGCAATTTGAATTGGTCAGCAGGCAGATGTTCAGTGTTTTTAGGGTTGGTGTGCTCTAGCCTTAACATTTAGCACTGAACAACAGCAACAAATGCGCGACCTCACATCAGTGATTCACAGCCACATGTAGCCTCAAAAAAAACCTGCCAATTTTTAAGCCCAAATACGCATTTTCCCTAAACTTCTGCACTAATATGCATTGACAGTCTTGCGTAGAACATCAGTCATTTTGAGAATGTCAAACTGCAGCAGCCTCTGATGGCTCCTCCCCCTTGCAATTTCTCAATGCAGACAGAGCACGACGATCAACATCATCTGGATATTAACACCATCTGGATATTAACAGTATACTATGTGCCACTGCATTTGTCATTGCTCATTTCTCATCTATGGCACTGGGGGCAAGGGTTTGTATCTTCATTAGACCTCAAATAGCCTCACTGAGAATGTTTTCAATTGCTTACTTGCAAGACTATTCCACTATCGGACAGATTTGACGGGCCACTGCAGCCCCGATTGCTCCTTTGTATTGTCTCACTATTTGGCATGCACAATCAATTGAAAAGCCTTTTGCAGTTTTCCAAAATCAATACGTTTCTAGCTTCAAGAAATACTCCAGTTATTTTTGTTTTGCTAATGGAACCTATTCATAACTGTCAACAGCAATTCATTTCAGCATTGCTAAACAGTACAACTTCAGAGTCTGTACTTAAAACAGAAGAAAAATTGAAATGGACATTTTTTAGATACCCAATCATTTAATACAAAATGGCCTGAAGTGCCTTTCTAAACATGAGAGCTTATAATAATAACTTGAGTGTGCTTTTGTGTTAGTGGATTAAGGCAAAATAAAGGAAATCCATGCAGTGCGGTGGTAAAAGGACGCAGCGCTGCGGTGTCCTCATATGTTTTTACTTTGCTTATCCATTCTTTGAAAATATCCTTTATGCTTAAGGTTCAAGCAAGAATCTAAATCTCTAAATCTCCAGCCTAAAGTGAGCACTGAAGTGAGCACAGAGGGTGTCCAGAAACTTAGATGTAGTGTCACGTGCGTCTTGAAATATGTCTTTTTCTCTCCTGAGTATGAATTGTTCCTTTGCACCTCGTTTTAAACCTGTTTTCAGAGGCTATAGTCGTCTTCTATATAAACAAAACAGCCATACAATTTTAAAATCTGTTGTAACCTTGTTGTTTTATTTTCTCTTGACCTCTGGACGAATGGCTTAGCTTCGTTTGGCCATTTGTTACCCTCTGGGAAGAGCTGCTTTCCTGGAACAGAACTTGCATTTTACGACACTGAGGCAGGAGTCCTCTGGAAGTCTTATCAGTAGTAATATCAGCAGTCCCTTGGCCAGTTTGTGTCTGTGGACTAGTCTGGACTGCTCCTGACTGCTCTGGACTGCACTCTAGCTACATTCTAGCTTAAACAGATTTAAAATCATTTTAATGGTATCCTGACTCATAACAGGGAGAATGGCTTGTCTGTCTTTGCCACTCCAGACCCAGAACACTTGTTATAGCGCTATGTAACTTTGGTGGAATTTTGATGGAGCTGAGTAATGCTTCATGGCACCACGTCATATACCATAAATGAACAGGTCTTCAGCTAGCTATAAGAAGAAGCTAGCTCGGATGTTGTGGCAGAGGCTGTGAAGGGATGAAAGAAGATGTCGGAGGAAGCAAGGAAGAGAAAAAGAGAGAATGACGGAGCAGAAGATCAGATCTCAGACTGCTTTTACTTGTTGGCTAGAGCTAAAAAAGATAGAAGGATGCAAGATAGTCTCACGGCTAATGGGAAAACTGATAGCAGAGTGTTCATCCCTGCTAAAGTTACATATAAAAGATTATGACGTAGGCTGTTACCATGTTTGTGTCAACCCTGTCTCACAGAGTTTTGTAGTTTTTCCAGATGCCAAAAATCATCTAACTTCCATTTCATTTCAGCATGCCAAGATATAAATTAATCTCTCTGCAAAATGTTTGATCAGGCTTTGTCAATCCCATGCCAAATAAGCCTTGAAAGGCACATAAGGGTGAGTCAGACTCTATATCCTTCAGCTCGGCATCTAATGCTCTGTCCATTAGGGGGATCAAAGAATGATTTGCCTACTCATCTTCAAAAGAATAGTTGTACATATAGTTGCACTCAGAAGGAATCAACCACCAGGAAGGAAACGTAGTGGGTAGGTTTGACATTGGGAGACATGCAAATGATTCAAGTATCACGCTTGCCGCACATGTCATGCAAACAAGGGTGGGCCTTATAGCTGTATCTGACCCAACAGCCACAATTGCGGACATTAGTGCCACCACCATTGGCAGATGGCTACACGACACAGGACTACAAGGACTGACTGCTCTTGTATACTGTCAGTTGTCGCCAAAAGACTGCAATAGTGTCATATTCATGGGACTGACAATATTCAGTCCCCTCAGTTGTCTCGATGGAGATAATCAACAAATCAGTATTAGCACTGTGTACTCCTTGTGTACTGGTGAGCAGCTGTGCTAAAACAGATCAGTTGGCTTTTGCCGAAGTGACTGATTTTTTATCATATAAATAAGATGTCATATACCTTTTTAATATATAGCATTCTCATAATACTATTCTTAATTATTATTTTGGATGATTACCTCCTAATTGGGGTTGATGTAGCTCAGCGGATAACACCACTACCCGCCACGGAGTCACCATCACATGCGGGAGACTGGGGTTCAAATCCCGGTCCGGGTGACTATGCCATGCTGCACCAATAAGAGTCCTTGGGTAAGACTCCTAACACCACATTGGCCCACCTGTAATACGATTAACCTTGTAAGTCACTCTGGATAAGAGCGTCAGCTAAATGCTGTTAATGTAAATGTAATTTAGTAATGGCTAGCCTTCTGGCACACGTGATGGTACTGTGCCAACAGGGTGAGAGCTAGCATGTGTTTCCTCCATGACACATCCTTTTTAACTACCATAAACATGATATCACCAGACAGGTTATCGTGAATGTGTTAGCTAGCATTGTGCTACCCATAACTTACAGTTATACCCAAAAACATGGAAGTGAAAGGTAAATGAAAGGTAAGTAAATGTAGCATTTCTGAGATATCCAAACATTCAGCAATAATAATAATAATAATAATAATAATAATAATAATATATTTTTGTGCATTATTTAACATGCTTTCATAATCATGAGTCTCTGGCAGCCTCAAAATGCATCCTGCATTCTTAGCATAGCATTCCCAGCTGGAGTAATCTACCATTGCAAAGACTTAACGGTCCGCTGCAGTCAGCATTGCTTCTTTGGGTATTTTAGCTTAGTTTTCCCCCAATTCTAGAAGGCCACCCCCTAGTTAGGTCCCCTCTATGCCAACATGAGAAGTTCCACCACATTGGAATACTTACTACCAATTTTGATACATGAACTAACAGACACCCGTGTTAGCTAGCATTGCATACACCACACAGTTGGACCACAGGAAATGGAAAATGCTTATTTTACACATAATAGCTGTAGCCATTGCCAAATACTTCCTGCACTGCATAGCAGCATGTCTTCAGAAAATAGAAGCGTAACTGAAATGATATGCCACCAATTCGTATAAAATGACTGTGTGGCTCTGATTTTGCGTTTACAGAATGACGTCATATGCCCTCATGCTCATGACTCTGTGGCAAAGTTTCTAGACCTTGAAGTGCATCCTTGGAGGCTTACTTTGCAGATAAAAGTTCTCGACAATAGTGTGCACTGGCAGCCCTGTGTCACATGGCATTCTTGTCAAAGAGAATGCTCTGTCTGAGGCCCATTACTGTAGCTCCCTCTGTACCCTTCACAAAATCTGACCAAGTGCTTTAGGGGTCCTCTCACGAATCCATTAGAAAGCTCAGTAAAGGGTCTCTGGTTTTACATGTTGATTTTTAATTACTGATGATGTACTGTCATACAGATCTGTGGTGTTCCCTGCCTGCAGGCCCATTTGTTAACCTTCCAGTTTTTAGTCATCCTGCACTAGTAAGCTAAAAAATCTGCTCTGTGGGTCGGTGGGTTCTGCTTGCCACGATATTGTGTATAAGGTGACCTATAACAAACCTGGGGCAAATTTAGCATGTGTTACACAATAAATGTCATCACCAAACTGTTTTGTGTCATTGTTTAAGAAATTGTATCCATTGTATTATATTCCATAAGTTCAGGGTTTTTTTTGTTGCAATAACTATAAGAAACCATGCACTTCACTGCTATACTGGTTGTGTTACACTTCTTATTGTTTATATGGGGAGCAACTTAGTAAACATGATATGCACTTAGAGTACCCTAAGTTCAGCTTTTCTTTCCTATGGGGAAATTAGGCAGGGGGGCTTTTGGGAGAGTATGTGACCCCTTTAGTCCCCCCCCCCACAATGCTTCAGTCCTGCTGTACACTGTCATAATGTGTTTAATCTCTCAGTGCACTTTGACACTTCCTAGTGTGCACCAAAAATACTGTACTGTTGTAGCCATTTTCAAACTTGACTATTACCAACTGGGCCGTTTCCCATTCCCATTCTCTCAGGCTAGAGGTAGCAATTAGAAGCACACACCTTTTGTACTCTAATAATTAATAATTTCATTTTTAACTTATTATTAAATAATACAATACTGAAGAGGTCCAGCGCCGCCATAGACCATGAGCTCCACAGGGTGTGTAAGGCTTAGGGAATCACCAACCAGTGGATCGCTAACCTTATGCTAGAATAAAAAAAAACAAAAACATCCACCCCTTAAGCTGGCTACCTGGAATGTGAGAACCATGATTCCATGGCTCACAGAAGACTTGCAAGATGTAAATGACTCTAGCAAGACAAGAGTCATTATCAATGAACTGAACAGACTGCAGATGGACATTGTCGCCCTCCAAGAAGCTAGGCCATCATCATCTGGAACTGTCAAAGAGAAGGATTAGTCCCTTTTCTGGCTTAGGAAGCCTCCAGAGGAGACCAGGGAACGTAGGATTCATTTTCATTAGAAACAACCTTGTTGGCTACTTCATAACACCAAACAGGGGGGCCGAAAGGCTACTGAAGATTCAGCTTCAAGCAGCACTGGGTCTGGTCAACACCTTCAGTACCAACACACCTATGTTAATGTTTGTTTAGGAAGCTATGGATCACTTTTATAACAATCTTAGCAGAACTATTAACAAAGTGCTTTCTAAAGAATCATCATTTATTCATAGTGACTTCTGTGCCAAAGATGGTAGTGACTGCCATTGCTGACTATTCTGTTTGGGACAGTCTGGAACAGGAAAGGCGATTGAAAAGAGCCAGCGCATCCTTGAAGTCTGTGGGCAGCATGACCTTTGCATTATTAACACTGGCACCAGTTTGACCTTGTCCTTACCAGATTCAACAACCTGGCACTGTCAAGGTGAAATGCAGCTACCAGGGGACAGACTGTGACATTAGCCATTTGCTAGTGTGTAGCAAGGTGAAATTTCAAGCTCCACAAATTCAGCCCTGTGCAGAGGACTCCCAGGCAGTGTGCCAACAACTACTGGCTGCAACTCTTCTCTAAGACTCAGGAGGCTGTTGAAACTGGCAACATCTAAAGAATGTTCAACAGCATCAAGCAGGCCATTTGAATAAAAAAGAGACTACTAACGCCAACAGGTGAGGTCACTGAGTACCGAACTAAGCAAATGCAACCTGGGAGGAACAATATTCAAAGCGGTTTGCTAGAGACACAGTAGTTACTGAGAAAGGCTATACAACTTCAAGGCCCAACTTGACATTGTGTCCATTTAGAAAAGCGTTGGAAGCATTCTCTCAGGAAATTGTAAGAAATTCCGCCTGGATTCACCTTACAGAGTCTGCCCAAAGTCTCATTGTGGAAGATCTACCATCTATATCATCGTCTCCTTTAGACACCTGTAAGAAAAGTGCAGGAAGCAGAATAAACCCCTTCACTGAACTGACCAGGGCAACCTCATCAGCAGGAAAGGCCTCTTTGAGATCTTGGCAAAGACTGACTGATGCCAAATATTTTAAGGAGGGCATTGTGTACGCCAGGTTCATAATGTTGAGTCCTTCAACATTTTCAGCTGGGTAAAGCAGCGGTGTGTCCTGGCTTCAACACTGTTTGGCAACTTTTTACTGTTCTGCTTAAATATGTCTTTGGGACTGCCAAAAACGGCATCTATCTTTAGACAAGATCAGATGGAAATCTCTTTAAACTGTCGAGAATGAAGACCAAGGTCCTGATTAAAAGCCTCAGATACTTCCTTTTTGCTGACAGTGCAGTTGTCACTACTCTCACTCAGAAGGATCAACAGTTGCTCATTATTCGCTTCGCAGATAAGGAGTTTGGCCTGACCATCAATTTGAATAAGACACATGTGATGGGCCAAGATATCAGTGCTGAGTTATCCATCAGTATTCCTGACTGTAAGCTGGGTGTATATGCGCTTGCGTATCTGGGCTTAGCAATCTCAGACAACCTGCCACTCAAAAGTAAAATCAACTAACACACTGGAAAGGCCACCTCAACATTATCAAAGCTGGCAAGGAGAGTTTGGGCAATGAGCACACTAAAATACAAACATACGTAGCCTGGGTTTTGAGCATCTTGCTCCATGCATAGTGAAATATGGACTCTGAAAACAAGAACAGCAGCTCTACACATTTCATATGCGATGCCTCTGGCACATGCTCAGGGTAACATGGAAAGATAAGGTCACCAACAGTACAGTGCTTGAGAGGGCATGCACCATTTCCATGTTCACCTTCCATAAACAGAGGTGTAATTGCTGGCTGTGCCACATCACAAGCATGGCAGATGGTCGAATACAGAAAGACATCCTGTTTGGAGAGCTGGTGCCTCGAAAGAGACAAATAGGATGACACTAGATACAAGGACATCTATAAGCGTGACCTTAAGGCTTTGTCCTTCAATGTAAATTTCCAGCAGTCAAATGCCTCAGGCAGGTGGGTTTAAAAGCAAGAGGAGAGGAGACCATCTTGAAACAGCAGGAGGCCAGATCAGACTGTACAGCCATAGCAGACACTGTTTGAATCATCCCACCTAGAGTACATGCCCATGATCTCTCAGAATCAATGTCTACTTACTACCGTAGCTCACTGAACCCTGTGGCAAGTTTTGTTCATTCTGAGGTGCCAAACTTTAAATCGATGCATTATTTGTGTTTGTAAGCAATAAAGGGAAACATTTGATAATGATCTGATTTTGATTACGTTTTTGTTGATTGCACAGTGCTAGATGCAAAGCAAAGCCTTTCTTCGCCGCCAACTCACTGGAGCCGTACTTCACATAACTTTCAAACACTTCTGCTAATGAAATCCAAATACAAATGTCCACTTGTACCATTTTCTCAGCGAGTGCATGGCACCTGTTCTGCAAGAATTATAAATAGATTAAGCAAAATACCCCAACCAGCATGCGCTTTCAAATATGTCAAAACATTGGCATCCTTCCAGACAGTTCTCTTGATCTAGTCCCCCAGCACACATGCACACACACGCTCCATGCCGGTCTGGGCCTGGCCCTCCAGCACCAGGCATCTGTGCGGCTGCCTCTGCTACAGTACATCCGTCACAGTGTGAATAATGGACACACTCAGCAATTAAATATTGAAATGAAGACACAGCAGTGTGAGGAATTCAGAGGGAGAGAGGGGCGTGTCGAACAACTGCTCATAATTTGCCTTCGCTGTGTGAAACCTTCACTTTGCGTCGCTTGATATTTTCGCTCCAATTAGCAGGGCATCATGAAAAGGTGAGAGGGACAAACACCCAAGAACATTGCAGCGCTTTTGAATAGGCCAAGGTCAGAATGACCATGACTCAGTCATGCAGGAACACAGTAAGATGCAGGTTTTCTTTTAGTCGTGCTCGAAAGAGCATTGAAAAATAAAGTTGAAGACCAATACAGGTCCTACCTGTTGAAGCAAAGACATATGCTGTGCTATTAAGATCCCTAGTGTGATCTCAGGGTCAAAAGATCCCAGACATTGTACTTTTACATTTTACTGTTCTATAGGTGATTGGGGATGACTGTTTACAACTAGCTATAATTAATATGTGACACAAGAACACTTTCTTTTTCAGTCCCCTAAGCCCTCTAGCTACATTTTAACAATTACAGTAAGGTCTATTACTTTACTGTACTACTGTATATTAACAGCAGTGGATCTCACTATGTTTAAGCCCTTAACCAGCTGCCATAGATATGGCACAATCCGATACGATTTCAGGTGAAAGTACATTGGAGTCCTATGAACAAAGAGTGACGTCAGCTCTGTTTCAGCAGTTTAGGCAATTTAAAACTACTCTTCCAAAATACTTAAAATACTACCTAAAAATAAAGCCAAACTATTAAAAAAATCATGCATAAGAGAGATGGCATAATTTCACAAAGTAAACATGAATTTTCATTTATAACCATTTGTGTTTTTGCAGAGAGTGTCTTTATCTGCTCACTTTCTTCAGCATAGTAGCTTATCATGGATCAGGCTGGTCAAAGAATTGCTCATATCATACTTTCCTACGTCATTTGAGCTTAGGTGATGTCCTTTACACTGTGTGACGACTGAAGAATGGACCAACAAACATGCTCCTAAATTGGAATTAATTCTATTTGAATAAGCTTACATTGAAATTGAAATGAATTATTTTTGGAAATACTTGTTTTACTTTGGAAAGTGACATGATTGAATACAAGAAAGTACTGAGTAAGAGTGAGGAAAGAGTGAGTAAGTGAGGGAGGGAGGAAGGGAGGGAGGGAGTGAGCATGTAAGTGAGCAAGCAAGTGAATAAATGAGTGACTTACAAACCAGGCCCATGAGGAGCTTGAATAAGAAGTGTATGAGAAAATGCCCTCATTAACTGTGTGATCTAATAGTTCCATACTGCCACATAGCAAAGAGACCAAGTAAACCTCTCTATGAGGCATGCACTGCTTTAAGCTGAGCTGGGCTGGTGACATTGTCTAGGTTTTTCCCCAGGGCTCATGGGAAATAAACAGGGGTCAGGTCCTGTGGCCTGGATTATACACTTTATGTAACAATGGGCATTTTAAAGGTTTATACCACCCATAGACTTAAGTGAAGATAAACTCAATCATTGCATGTTCAGAGCATAGTTTAGCACTGCTTGGTAAAAGTTTAGTGAATTACACTGATCATTAATGGACTATCTATAAAGCTTTATTTAGCTGTGAATGCTTGCACACACACACCCACACACTTTGTTGTCTTTCGGCTAATGAGAAATGAGGCTAAATGGATACTTACAGTGTTAGAGTGTCTGTATTACAGGCAATCTTCTTATCTCACTCACTTAATAGTACCTGGGGAATTGAGCATATAGCTTAACCTCAGTGTCATGTTTATGTGTGTGCGTGATGTGCAAAAGATGTAACACTAGCAAGGCATATGCACCGTGCATACGCTATGCTAGAGGCATCATATATGTGAAGATGCATGTGGTGATCTCAGGAGGGAAAGAGCTTGAATATCATGCCCTATTTTCCTCTTTCTTCTGAAAAAGGGGGAAAAACAGCCCACATATGCTAATCTTGCTAATAGCCTCATGCTAGCTTCACATTAATGAATTTTCATTTGATGGTGCAGGACTTTAGACTGTATTGTCTTACTCTTGGTGACTTTTTCTCAGGAATTCCCTTAGACTGAACATACTTTCACATGGTGCTATCTTCCATAATCTCTGTTAAAGGACTGTGTAAAGTTGTCTTTAAGGCCATGCTTAGCAGCCCTCACTGAAATAGGCCTAAATGACTTCTAGGCCAGGACGTAGCATGGCGAAGTGGGCTTTCAGAGAAATAGCTCTGAGTGAGATGACACTGACGGGCCCCAGGCTACAGACAGAATGACAAAGCCCTGTACATAAAAACGAGCGCCGCGCTGTTTATGACAAGCCGCCGAATGAGCACCAGCAAACGTATCAGTTTTATGGCAGCTCTAAATCGGGTTGTTACGGCGAAATTTATCGCTCAATCCCGGGCCGCCACGAAGTGTTACTGAGGTTAGACAATGGGGCGATAAAAGCGCGGCGAAATAATAATCTCAATAAGCCACAGAACATGACCTGTAAAATGATTAGAGAAGAGAATGACAGAAATATTCCACAAGCTCCGGGAGCGTCTCGAAATTTACGGGTTTATTAGATTGTCTGTGTGGCCATCTCTGCACCAGGCTGAAGATGATTGGAGGTGAACGGAGGGTAATGGGAAAACTTGAAATCTATTGGTCATATTTACAGAGCCTTGCAAGGATGAAAAAAAGGGTTACAAGTGGTGTGTGCTTTAAATGGAGCTGGATTAATCCTGCCATTTTGATCTGATCTATGAAAACATCATTTCAGAGAGAGGCGAAAGTGAGTGTAACGAGGGCAATGGTGCAAAGACAAGCTAGCTGAGTCAATATTCTGGAGAAATTAAGATGAAAGCTGTGTAGCTCATTCTAGCCAATTGGATCAAAACACATTTCTGACTTTTGAATATATTCAAAGAAAAAACATTAATTATGTTTATATTATTTGAACAAATGATCAGAGGTGGACTGTAACGGAGTAAATGTAATTGGTTTCTGTACTTAAGTAGTCTTTTGGTGATCAATACTGAAGTGTTTTCATTCTGAGGGCCATTTTATTTTAACTTTTCAATTTCAAACTCAACTACTGACTTTTTCCTCCGCTACATTATGGCCAATTTTGTTCACTCATGTTGGCTTATGTGTGCACTTTGTTTTAAGCTTGTTTTGACCTGTTGGACAGAGCTTGGTTCTAGATAATAGAAAATATTCTCCTTCATTGTTCCGTGCTTATGATCATTTGAATAGACGTCAGTGTCAGACTAATGAATCGCCTTCTATTATAAGACTGGTAGACTGAGAGTGATGATAATGGGACATTAGAGCTATAATAAACCATGGTACTGTTACTCTCCATACCTTTTGTACATTTGAAGGTAAGTGAACTCAAGTGGAGGTCTAAAGGGAAGAACTTCTACTTTAACTGGAGGAATATTTTATCTGGGTTATCTCTATTTTACTTTTTTAAGTGCATGATTTGTGTGGTTCATCCATTTCTGCAAATGATTTTAACGATCTTCAGAGCTTTACCAATTGCTTCAGAAGTGATTGTTTCAGTAGTGACAATTTCTGCTCATTTTTTATCAAAATTAAATAAAATTTAAAAAATTATGGAGCAATTTTCAACCATTCGCAGAGACAATGGAATCTGCTTCCATTTGGGAGGTCGTTAAGGAGGGGGATGCAATCCCATTTCTTACTCTGAAATGTAGAGGCCTGACAAAAAGCTTTTTTAGCTTAATTTTAAAAGAAACTAAAAAGATAAAGAGAATAAAACATGAATGTACAAAATCTACTGACATTCAGAGATGTAACAAAAATTTGAATGCAAAATAACATCATCAGTGCTGTTTTTGGAGAGCAAGAGAATCCACTGGGTGCTTATGTGTACACACCACATATTTATCTGTGTGTTGTTTAATGAGTTCTTAAGTGAGTTGTTAAATATGGTTCTTATTAGTAATTGTATAAACTAAGTTCTTAATATATAAATGAACAAAAATAAGCTTTCATAAATATTCACTTGACAAATTAACAAATAAATGCCATTCTGTCAAGCTAAACATGTTTCATATATATGTATATATATATATATATATATATATATATATATATATATATATATATATATATATATATATATATATATATATATATATATATATATATATTCAAATATAAGGACATATAGGTTAGTTAAGTTACAGAGTTAATATCATATTTAAGGAACAGATATTGGATTACAAAAAGTGATTTCTATATTTCCACCCTTTGGACATCAATACATTGGTTGCTTCCACAGTCACTCATTTATGTTGGTAGTAAATCAAAAGTGTAAGGCCTTTAGTTCATCTCTGTATTTCTTGCATGTACTTGTCAGTCTCTACCAAGATACTACAAAAAAATTTGCTGCCTTAAATTCCCTTTAATATTCTAAGATGTTAATCCTTTAATTTTAATCCACAATTTGACAATGACATTAGAGTTTTTGGACAATATATGCAGAGATACACAAATAAGATAATTAGACAGACAGACAGACAGGCAAACAGACAGACAGACAGACAGACAGACAGACAGGCAAACAGACAGACAGACAGGCAAACAGACAGACAGACAGACAGACAGACAGACAGACAGACAGACAGACAGATAGACAGATAGATAGACAGACAGACAGACAGACAGACAGATAGATAGATAGATAGATAGATAGATAGATAGATAGATAGATAGATAGATAGATAGATAGATAGATAGATATGCCGGATAACGGATTATAATCTACAGTATAAGTATGCGCATGTCTACGTCTGTGTGCATTTATAGACTGAACACCATCATCATGGACTGTGGTGGGAACAGAAGGTTTGGCTGGCAGAGGAATGATGGTAACAGTGATTCAGAACAGTGAATCTAAAATGGGGGAAGGCATGCAATTTTAAACTCTTCCCCCTGCTCGAACAGGTTCCTCGCCAGAACACGACTCACCTTAGAATATGCCTGAATAATTCCACCGGCTTTAAAGAAATGTTTCTGCTGCCACATTTGGTAGTCAAATGTGCCGGCTTAGCTTCTCTTTATTCATTCCACAGACTTTTTCATAATTACCCCATTATGATGAATTAGCAGCATGTGTGCCGCGGAGCGAGAGCTTCCCTCCAGTGGTGTTTTAGCTCCTGCTACAAACTCAGGTTTTCTCCATTCTGATACATGGGATGGTTTTGAGTTGCTATCCTGTTCTATTAGGGTCAACTCAAATCTGTATTTGTATATGTATATGTGTATGTTATATAGGCATATAGCCATTGTCATTATCTTCACACTGGGCTTGTAATCTTGGCTAGTTAGCAATGCTAAAGTTGCTGAATCAGATAAATCCGCTTAGTCTCTAAAACATATGTTTATGCTTTAAAATTTATAAAGATGAGCCATAAAAATCAATCCTTACAGTCTGAGCTTTCACTTGCATACAAGATGAACATATTAAACACTCAAAATTTTGCTATTTTGACAAATATATTTTAAGTTATTAGTGTTAACATCCTGTAAAAGTTGGCCAATCTTGCAACACCAGGACGAATGCATTTGTGGGTAGAGCATGGCTTGATTAGTTATGCATGAATATAAAACATAAGCAAACTATGAGTCTTCTGAATCAGTTTCCTCACAAAGGTAGAAGTAGGCCCACTGGCTGTAAAGAAAGGAGCAGTAATCCTGAGTAGGCCTGTCTGGGGAGCCATTGTTCTGAGTATGGAGCCGCACATGCACTCCTGTTTCTTTGCTGCCACTTCCATCACATTCATGCAAGCACAAGCATTCTCTCCCAGTGGGCGGGAATTCACCTGGGCTGTAACTGAACAGTGTAGGAGTCGTCCCTGGCTGTGATAACCTAGTGAAGTCAGATTTGGGGCAGAATTTGCGTTAGCGTGATTAGCCTGATGCTATGATTTTAGCAAAGACTGCTTTTTGCTAAAGGACAGTTACTCACTTTAGTGAGTAAATTAGTAGTGTCAGGTCTTGACATTGATATTAGTTAGATTTTTATTTGGCCTCTCTGTCTCAGGATTCTGAGACCACCTGGCCATCCTTGAGACCTGCCAAGTGCAATGCCTCCCTCTAAGATGAAATTGAACTGTTTTTGTATCATTACTGAAAATCAATAAAACCTTCAAACAGAATAAAACAGTCATTTCTCTGCGTGTTTAAATAAAATGTATTTAAACGTGTTTAAATAAAATGTCTCTGCACTGTATGGAAGTGAGGTATGGGGTCCACTTAGTAAACTCGACTACACTAGATAGGACAAGCATCCCACAGAATCCACCAATCTCACGGAAAACACCAACAAACGCATGCAGGGCAGAATTAGGCCGATTCCCACTAATTATCCCCATTCAAGAACTTTTAAATTCAGTAACTCGGACTCACTGCAGTATAA
>JAMWET010002794.1:265000-375000 GCA_024036415.1 Prochilodus magdalenae | reverse complement strand
TAATGAAGAGGAAGGGGGAGGAAAAAATGAGAAAACAAGCAAGAAATGAAGGAAAGAGGGAAATTAGTGAGGGAAAATAAAGTGAAAGCAAGAAATGAGAAAGATAAAGTGATTAGAAGAAGAGAGGAAGAGCAAATGAGAGAGTGGATGAAATGTAAAAAGAGAGGAGGAAATAATGAGAGAGTGAAGGAGAAGTAAAGAGAGGAAGAAAGAATGAGAGTGTAGGAGAGGTGTATACGGTGGAAGAAAGAATGAGACTGGAGAAGATGTAAGAAGAGATAGAACGAATGATATACTGGAGAAAAGGTAAAGAGAGGAAGAAAGAATGGGAGTGTAGCAGAGGTGTAGAGAGAGTAAGAAAGGCCGAGAGTTGGGGAGAGGTAAAGAGTACGAATAAAGAAGAGAGTGGACAAGTGATAAAAAGAGAGAAAGAATGAGAGTAGAAAAGAGGCAAGAAGAGAGAAATGATGAGAGTGGAGGAGAGGTAAAGGGGAGGAGAGAGAGGGACGGGGTGAGAGAAATAGCAAGAGGGAAAGTGAGGGAAAAGGGTCAATAAGAGAGATGGAGAGAGAGAAACAGAGAAAGGGAGAGAGATGAGAGAGTGAAAGAGAAGGAGGTAGGGAGCTGCTAAGGAGCTCTATCACATACGTTACATCACTCTGTACACTCTGTACTGCTGTTCCAGCTGCAGTGGTTGGGCTGAGGAACTTCACCTGCTCGGATGGGCTCAGGAGAGCGCTCCGAGTGTGCTGATACTTCCTTTTTGTCTTCTCTCTCGGCCTGTTTGCCTTCTTTGGCCTAAAAACACAAATGTCAGTTTGAGCCAGCTCATTGACTTTAAAATGCAGCTCATGCGTTACCATCCAAAAACCTCCAGCCCCCAAGGTTACTGTGCACCAGTCAAATTCATAAATGTATTCATGAGTAGGTCTAAAGGTGCAGCTGAAGTGGAGTGAAAGTTTGGAGCACGAAATGATTTAAAATACATTCCTGTGTGTATTATTGATGTATTTAAAACACACCAGATCATGTGCATGTGGTTCCACTGTAATGCAGATGCTAAAGGCTAAAGTGGAATTCTCGCACTTACCCTGTATGTCCAAACGTATCCAGACACCCCTCATAATTGCTGAATTCAACTACTTTGTGGTCAGCCCATTGACACAATTGCACACCCACAGCTTGTGTAACCATATATTAGCACTGCCAATAGAATGGGTCACTCTGGAGCAGCCACACATGAGCTGAAGGTTACCATGTTAAGTGCCAGCTAGAGAGTTGTAACGCTCTGGAGGAGACAGTTCCACCGCTCCACAGTCCGATGGCGGGGTGGCGTCATTGAACTTTGGAGCAGTGGAACTGTCCCCTTCAGAGTGATAAAGCTTCATCAAATACCTTTGGGTTGAGTTGGAGTGGTGATAGTTATCATCAGTACTTTACAAGTGCTAATGTGTTTAAATGCATTCAAATCCTCACAGCAATGTTCAAGCATTTGGACAGATAGAGTAGCTGGACTGTGATGCTCCTCTGGACTTGAAAACGCTAAAGGATTCATGACCTTGGAATTAACATAATTGCATATATACACTCAGTCCTGCAGATTATGGAATATGAATGCTCATCTCTCAGTAAATAATGACCATCAAGTATTCAACCAAGCCACAGTATATGTGGTATTCTGTATTAAAAGTTTATAAGAAGTATAAAATGCCTTTAGAATAAGTGTATATTCGTAAATACATAAAAGGGCAGTTTCAATTTCAAAGGTCAATATTAACTGACACAGCTAATACAATTAGTAATAGTATTATATAATATTAAATCATTTTAACTGAAAATAAAATTAAAAATATTGTTTGTTCATGCCTTATTCTGTTCTGTCTAGGTCTTCTTATTTTTAGATTGACAGATGGAAGAAACTAAAAGGAGGGAGGATTGTAGACGGAGTGTTGGGGTGTCAGGTGTGACGTTTGATCTGTTGTTTGTATTTATGGCTGATTGCAGTCGATAACCCAAAATGGGTTTAAAAACTGGTCAACACAATAAAAGTATAAGTAGATTTACATATTAATGTGCCAAAGTCTAAAGAACACATTGTCCTCTATTTGATTTCAAATGCACATTTAAATAAAAGTTATACATATACATAACATATATAATAGAAAACTAGTCTCCAACAAGAATTACATTTCAGTAATAGTATGTCCACTGTTTGCCATTATTACATCTTCCATTCGTTTTTAGGAACTAGTTTCCAGGTTTTTTCTGCTTTATTTTTAAAACTTTAAGACGACTTTAGAAACTTATCTACTGTATATTTCATATAAGCTTCCAAGTATTAATGTATGATTAGAAGTTGGATTCTGTTTCTCATCATCCAAGTTCTCCCATGTACTTTCCAAGATTGAGGTATGGACTCCCAGGTGGTCTATCCATTTCTCTGAGAACTCCAGCAGCTTCTTTGTTTGATTTGCGAAGAGGGTTCTTGTCCTATCACAGTGGAAGGATGGGCAGAAACACCTGTTGATTTTCAAAGACAACAGCTTTAAGTGCTGTTTATCTAGTGGTGACAGTTTTGGTGGTCTACCAGGCGTTGTAGGTGTTGTAGAGATGTTAGTAGCCCTTTTTTCTTGATATCTTTTATTAGTGTTTGGAAACCATGTCCCTCTGTCTTATACAAGTGCATACCTGTATCTCATCTCCTGAGAAATATCCCAAGTAAAAGTGATCAACAGTGTTCAAAGTTGTTCAGACTGGCTTTGCGGAAAATGAAGAGTGGTCATTTAGTGTCCAGTTAATAAGTTTGAAATCTACAGTAGATTGTATGACTAATTATTTTATAAAACAATGCAGATTAATAACATAACAAGTGTTTCCAAACATTTAAGGTGCAGTGTACAACGGCTTAATCCCCCTGCTGCTCGTTCAAGGCCATCAATCTCCTTCATTGCAACTCCACCACTGGATATTTCCAACCAAATTCCTGGCTAATAAGTAGATTTCCTGGTTGCACTGTGGCACGGTTGCTAGCTTGTTTAGAGGCTTCTCTGAGCAGTGTGAAAAACTGACTCCTAATCAGTTCTTTTCCAGGAAACTCTCTGCTTATGGGTTTTATTAACCTTTCCATGCATGTCAGAGTAATGTGGGCGGTGGGGAACACACGGTGGCATTTGTATTGACCATAGAGAGACTCTCCCTTTAAATGCCACAGCTAATGAAGCCACCAACCGACAGCAGACAGGGCTTCAGATAATAACCCGCAACTCCGCTGAGAGGCTGCGAGTGTGTGCATGCTTGTGTTAGTGTTTTCTCACTCCAAGGGGTTACCAGCTCGTGATCTGATTAACATGATGAATGCAAAGGGCTTGACCCGTTTCAAAGCACCTCTGCTAACTAATGCGAAACCAGGGCTTACAAATGTGTTCAGAGGTAGTATGTAGTACATGGCCACTGTATTATGCAGCAGCTCGGAACCAGCACTGTAGCAATTCTGTGATCCAGCTGACTAAAACCAGAGAAGAACACAGAGAAATCAGTTTATCATTTTAAAATAAGCTTAAAACTATGAGATAATGAGATATATGATATGAAATACATTATATATCAACTAGATATAAGATCAAAATGCCCTTTTCTGCAGTGTGATGACTTGACCTTGACTTCTATCCGACTTACTTATCTCTCTCCTACTCATCTTCTAAACTGCTTTATCCTTTTGGGGAATGCTAAAGCCTATCCCAAAATTCAATGGACAGAAAGCAGGAATCTCCCTGGAGAGGTCAGCAGTCCATCACAGAACAGAAACACAAACATACATACAGGGGGCAATTTAGCATCTCGTATTCCCCCTGCAGCATATCTTCGGACTGTGGGCGACACGGGGAGAACATACAAACTTCACACAGAAAGGACTCCCAGGCCCCACACCCAGGAATCAAACCCCAGTCCCTGGCTGTGCCAGTGTGATGCCCTTCACCTTGACCAGTACAAGTGAAATATTGTCAATAGCTTCATCTACATTGTTACTGAGACAAAGGCAGCAGAGCACACAGCACAGACTTTGGTCTTTTGGTGACCACTTGGTGGTTGGTGTAGCTCAGCAGGTAACGCCACTACCCAGAGTGGCATCTCTACATTGTGGGAGACTGGGGTTCGAATCCCGGTCTAGGTGACTATGCTGTGCTACACTAATAAGAGTCCTTGGGCAAGACTCCTAACACTACATTGGCCCACCTGTAATATGATTAATCTTGTAAGTCGCTCTGGATAAGAGCGTCAGCTAAATGATGTAAATGTCTTGTTGATCCCGGTCTTGAGAAGGTACTGGTACTGAAATCTTAAGCACTAAAGCAATTAGGGAAAAAGGAAAAAGTACACTTCCAGTCTTCTGGTTCCAAAGCGCACAAAGGAAAATCGCCCCAAGTTACGCTATAATTTTACCTGTATATTTACCTGCTTCGGAGAACGTTACTCATAGCATTAACAATTCATGCTACTGTTACTCAAGAACATTAGGCTGATCTTTTCTGGGATGTTTAAAAGAACTCCCTTTTAAAAGTTTCATGTGATTCAATGTCAAGTCTAATTAAGTTACCATGCAATGCAATATCACTGGGCTGCATCTTAATACCCATTACACATACACATACTCACACATACACGTGCATGTGCTGCCATGGGAAGATTATGAACCGAGGCCCTTTTTTTAAGGAGGGGGTTTAAATTGAATCGATTTTTTCTTTTACCGCCCCTCCTTGCATCTGGCTCAGCCAGCCTATCAGAATGTCATTTCATATCTGTATGAAATATTGATTAGAGGCAGGCCACGGAGCTGAGGCTTGGCTGAGTGTATGTGTGTGGTTGCGTGCGGCCGCTCTTCATCAGCCAGCCCTGTCACTTTCATGCTAAAGAAGAACCCCCTTTTCTGGCTCTAGCCATTAGAAGCATCCAGCCCCTGAGCTGAATCAAACCAGTTTGGACAGGGCGGTTCACTTTCCATACTGTGTTTGCATTCGGAGCTCATCCTGGCTCAGGAGGAGATGAAGGGGACATCATGACAGAACTTGCAGTCTCAATATCTTATGCTTATGATGATCCAAAAGTGGCAACAGCACTCATAACTGAGGCTTTTAAATGTGGGAGGATTTTTACGTGATTCTTAGTGAGTGCTAAAAGCTACGCTAGCTGTGAAATAAGCTTCGAATAACACTGTATCAACACTCAACACATGGCCTTGCTGTGAGTCAGTCCAGGGGGATAGCAGTCTGCGTTAAATATCTTGGTTTCTAAAGCTCTGGGCTGTAAGCCTAAGTTGTTCTTGTTTGTTCGGTTGACTCCTTAAAAACCGCATGATCATCGTTGTTTGCTCGCTCACACAGACAGAGATGCTGGAATTCCGAAGGCTGAAATATAACGAGAAGAAAGGCAGACCCTCGCTCTGCCATGTTCTACTTGTCCACACCTGTCAGAATCATTGATCAGAGGTCCAGCTCTAGAGGCTGGATTGTTTAGCTTGCTGAGGCTCTAACTATTAACCTTGGGGCCTGATGAGTGATATCCAGACTGACTTCTCACCCGCGTCACTCAGACTGATCTGAGAGCTGCCTCTACTCACCTAGCAGGGCACGTCTGCCACGCTGCAGGTACTGCAGGCATTTCAGACTGCATGTTCTCTCACCTGCGTGAACTTTGAATTCTAACAGAAAACTGTGTTAGGGCGAGTACCGATGAAGCCATGGCTGGTGGTAAGATCTCAAAGGAAGGTATATAGGATGCTTGGATGGAATACAGGACACAAAATGGAAAGGTAAGGTGGGTTATATTCGGTGGTCAGAATCACAATTCAGAACAAAGTAAGGATGTAAAAGTTTCTTTATTCCACACTTTTGAAAAACTGCATTGTACTAAAAGTCTAAATGACAGGTTGTGGCAAAGACCTTGATATGCATGCAGTCACGTTAAGAAATTCTGGCACCCTTGCAAGTAACTCATCAGTAATTCACTGTTTTCCATGGCTTGGGAAACTCAAAGGACAAAGAAAATCATCTTGTGTGTTTAAGGTGGAAGTAACTGCAGTCTCCTGCAGATATAAATACCCGCAGGTGTGTAACAGGATTCATAGATTAAGAAGAGGTGTTACTGTGCAGTGAATGTCTCATTCCATGTGTGGAAAATGGCTCCAAAGCAGATGTTAATGATTGGCTAAAAGGAGTGATTGCACTTGGGTGTGTCAAAGGCCATGTGAAGGAAGTAGCTGAATCTGCAGGTGTATGGAGGCATAAGGCCATACGGGTCTACCAGCAGTGGCTAAAATCCTAGTCTACAGGAAATTCTCCTCAGAATTGTGCCAGGCATGTTATCTGCCAAACTGCGCAATTCTTTGATGCAAGAGTGGCTGAACACTGATGTTTCCTACATCCAGGAACTTGTCCACTCCATGACAAATTAAATTGCAGCTGTTATTACTGCTTGTGGAGGTATTACACACTACTAGGTAGATTTCGGTCACAGTTGACTCATTGTTTGTCTGGTGAGCTTATATTCATTAAAAATAAATGTGGACAAAATTATTGATACTTTAAACGTAATAATTGGTTGCACACACAAATTAACTATCATAGCCATAAAGTTTTGTTCACATCTCTGCACTGCAAATTATATTTAGTTTGTATGTAGTTGATGTATCCTCCATTTTGGAATTGCTGTATTTTGTATTAACTGAATTGATTTTTGGAAGGTGTATTGTTATTATTGTATACTGGCAGATATATGTTATATAATTATTGTTACTATATACTGGCAAATTACTTTGGTTTCTGGTATGTTTCTTGAAGTAACTCATGCCTCATGAAAATCACTTAAAACCACTGAAGAACACTGAAATAATATTACAGATGTGTATGTAGAAAATATAGAAAAAAAAGATATATTAACAATATATAAGATATTCTGGTCCACTTCTTTTTTGCAGTCTGCTAATAACAAATCATTATAATCATTTTTAATTAATGATCCGTTCTACCAGACACATTTTTATATTTTTCTGTTTTCAATGTGTAAGTCTGTTAGTGTGTAAACCGTCATTATATAGACATTATAGCATATAGCATTATAGTCTTGTTACCTGTTTGTAAATAAGAAGCTTGTCTAGACTGTCTTTTATTAATGCTTACAGTCAGCAACTGATGAGCAACTGACTGCTGAGTTAACAATCGTGTACTTGGTCAATCACACATTATTACAAGCGTGTTTGGATGTTTTTGATGTTGTATACTGTAATCCTTTAGCAAAACACTGTAATGCTACATCATTCGTTCATTGATCACTCCTGATCGATCCCTGCTTTCTGGACCTGCATACCTATTCTGCTGCTTTCAGGTGCTTACATTTCGACCTTCCCAACCCACTTCCCTCCCAGTTTGGTCCCTGTCTAGAGTGCCATCTTGATCCAGCAGGATCAGTGAGGTTCCAAGACTAGGATGGAGGATAGATCCTATAAAAAAGACTAACAACAATGAAGTAATGCATTAGTTAACATATAACAACACATCATTTTATGTATTACATAAAGTAATAGAACTGCTACTGTTTACATATCATGCACATATGTCGTTTTTAATGTGCATTGTTACCACGTTTAGTGTTGACCAACTAACATGATGTAATACATTAGTAAACATGAAGTAATATATTAACATTGGTTAACTAATGTTAAGTAAACATGCAACAACTGTTACATGATTACTTGACATGTTACCATGTAGTTGTTATACGTCTACTGAACATTAGTTCAGCATTGTTACCATTGTTAATATATTACTTTAGGTTAACTAATGTATTACATTATTATAGTTGGTCAGCACTTCTTTTTCAACTTGGGAAAAAAAATACCATCAAGGATTACAGTTGTTGTCCTTCAGGCCATCCTGCCTCCTTCTGAAACTTCTGAACTTGTGTGCCTCTCACTGAGATTTAAAAAGAGTGAAATTGGTGAAAGTAATGAGAATATGCTCACACATTTGCAAAAGAATAAAACACATTGATGATACAGATTAAGACAGTTTCAGTTTCACTAAATGTGTTTTAGCAATCAAGAAAAGCTCCTTCACAGACTGTAATTATAGTTTGTAAAGTAATTCATTTTAAATAACCCAGTTGCCATGTTTTAGATCATTATCGTTTGAGCAGTCTCTCACAGATTTCTGCAGGTTTACATGCACTTTGTTTGAAGGTGTAGTGAAAGCTGAACATAACAGGGAGTGACAGCTACTGAGTAGACAATGAAAATGCATTCCTGCATGTGTGAATTTAACACATACACACTCCTGCACACATGCAGGTAGGAGACGTGAGAGAGAGAGAGAGAGAGAGAGAGAAAGTCTCACAGTGTCACATGTGTGCACAAGCACTAAGAGAGAGTAAAAAAACACACACACTCTGTCGCCTCGGAGAGACGCTGTATGATGCCTGAAAACGCCGCCACCTTTTACACACTCACATCTCACACTTCTCACCCAGCTGCAGACACACAATCACAATTTCACAATGAGGGCAGAAAGAACAGCATTCCACAATTAAACCTGCTTCTGTGTCATCTCTACAGACCGCAGGACCGAGAGAGAGAGAGAGGGGGAGAGAGAGAGAGAGAGAGAGAAAGAGAGAGAGAGAGAGAGTGGGGGGGGAGAGAGAGAAAGAAAAGATTTCTTAGTTTCCAGTTGAATTAAATGGAAGGTAAAAATTTCATTATGGTGAAAACCTGGTTAGTTACAACAAGCTTTGTTTTTTATCCGAGAGACCGGGTAGAGCAGGTTCAGCTCCAGCTTTTGAACTAAGGTTTAGCGCAAAATTCTGAAGCTGTGGATGATGCTACAGATGCACTAAGACATGCCCAGTTTGCATGTGCTGATGCCTTGTGGAAGCCAAGGCTTTATCCACTATACCGCTGGATGAACATTCAAGGAGTGCACACACAAGGAATGCTGGCATAACTATTGAATGAATCTCAGATGTATTCAACATGCAGATAGCTGTATAGCTATTGCAATCCTTGGTACATGTACACTGAAGTCATGTTAAAATATTAACACCTGGTGTGATTTTAATTTGTGGCACATTTTACCCTCACTGGGCTCAACCTAGGTTCAATGACCCCTGCCTGGGGGCAAGTTGTGCAAAAGAACCATATTTTGATGGGTCATACCTTTAAAGCTTTATTAGATAAAATTAATATTTTATTTCTATGGATTATAAAAATTCTTATTAAGAGTTCTTGTCTGGTAATTAGTTTTTTTTTTCTTTTGACATTAAAATCTAAATATAAATGTAATTTGTATGTATCTATTTGGCCTATATGTCAATCCTGTTTTCCATCTTTCAGGAACATACCAAGCCAACCCAATGATTTGCAGAAATGTATACCCCACGGATTTCATGTATACAGGGCACTCCATACTAAATAAACCCGAGTGGATTTAAACTTAAACTGAGGTAGAAAGGTGGAATGTCCGCTTTATTGTAACGGTATCTGACAGCATTGTTGTATTTAAGTGCACACCAAGAGCCTGATATTAATCCAACTACAGTCATAATCATGTAAACAGCATTTTCAGACTGCCATAATCCGATTAAGGTATTAGTTGGAGTAAGCAAATTCCCATTAAATCATGTGGTGCAGGCTGATATTAAACTATTCACAAGCTAAACACATTAATCATAATACAATGTGGCATCTTTGTAGTATTTTATATGATGACAATGATGATGATGATGATGATTATGATTAATATTATTATCATTATTATTATTACATCCTTAATATAAATCCCATAACAGCCATACAGTGTTTATGCTGTACTGACATACTCATGACAGAAACAGAACTACTGTGTTCAAAATTAGCAATCAACAAATACAAGAAATTAATAAAACACCTCCACGTATATATTGGAACATCTAGTACCGTACTGAAAAGTCAGAGATGATCATCTGCTACTGAGCTGTTTTTCATCTCAAATGTCTAAATGTCTATTAAATGCATATTTTGTAAGACAGAGCTTTTTTGAGATATCTTGGGGTAAAACCAATTAAAGACATAGTGGTGTATTCCTCCCCATTGGACTACAGAAGTTTTATCCCACTCGTTTTTGGATGTGGATTACAATATACAACATAAATACTACATAATGATATACTTATAATAAGATTACCAATAACATAATCCCTTCTGCTCAGCACACTTCATTAGATCTACTTGCCAACCTGCACGCAGGAGATATTTACCTGCATGGTGCCAATTAGGAAGAGCAAATTTAGCTTGCATACTGTTACTTTCATCACAGGATCACCCTCTGTGTGTGTGCTGGTGCCAGAGACTACTCCAGGTGTCTATCAAAGTCAAAGGCCATCTTTCCAGGAAACACTACTGTGCGCTCTGTTGCCTTGACAGTGACAGTGCGGTGAAGCTCAGGGTGTGTGTCTTTTTGAGGAGGATGGAAAAACAGCAGGCGCTCCTCCTACCTGCATAGCACACATCCGGTTCATTTCATAGCTCCCCGAGACCCGGGTTCCAATCATGCTCTATGCTCACACTGCAACTGACCACCCTTATCATACACATCTATAGGCCAAAGCTCCTCTCTGAGCTAGACAGAGGCCAAACCTCATCAATTACAGGAGAAAGCCAAAGGACACACTGTAACCTTTAAAACTGAATCAGTATTAGAGTCACAGTGAGAGTCAGAAGTGGTGTAGGGTCTAAGATTGAGGCTGATAAATGAATACGTTTTAATACAATTATATATATTTTCCAAAAAAAAAAACACTTCATATATTTGTAACACTATATACCAATACGCCAGCATAATAAGTGTAGGAGTAAGTTATTCTCAGTGTTGGTGTAATGGAAATTAAGGTTGAAATAAGGCCATGGCCAGTAACTAACCATATCTTTCAATAAATCAGCAACAGGCGTTGCTCAGACCAATCATATAATACTTCCACCTAAAGGAATACAGGAGGAAAACGACCTGGTTGTGATTCAAAGCATACCAGCTCATCCGTGAAACATGGTGAGTATTGTGTCAAGGTTCAATTCTACTATATATGACTTTCTTCAATGTTTTTAATAAAGCAGCAACGGGAAAACTCTGTCATCACCAGCACCATAAGATGCATAGCATGAGATCAGCAGAATGTTCCATTAAGTGTTTCTGTCAAGGCTTTTTTTTGAGCATTCCAAGCATATTCCATCATGCACAACAGAAATACAGTATTAGAAATATTAGTTTGTGTTCAGAACATTTGTACGCAGTGCGAAAACACCTTAGAAAGCATCCCTGTCAGTCAGCGCTCTTGGAAAACGTATCTTCGCCTGGACTCACACCACTTTACAAAAACCACCATCAGCCTGAGCTGTGTACACAACATACAGCTCCTGATCCCCCTTTGCACAGCCAATAAAACAGAGCACAACAGAGCAGTTACACAGAAGTGGCAGAGTGAAGTGGCTCTCTCATTCAATCCATACATCCACAAGTCCTCTCTTTTACAGTTGACCTTGGTGACTAATGTTCAAGAGAAAGACGCCACATGAATCTTAATTCAAATATTGATAAAACCTCTGAGAGATGCTTTATAATATAAGCGCTCCCCACTCTACCCCTCAGATTTATTAAGGGTGACATAGGCAGGATACAGATATGTAGGCTGTTATGTTAGGGGTATGGTATTTCAGGACAGAGTCATGAGGAAGAGTTGTGTATCTGTAATGTCTGTTGGGTATCATGGGAGAGACTAGTTAACTTTTAGAAAAAAATAAAATGATACTTATGATATGTGTTCTTGACCTTCTTATGACCCTCGAGTTTGATGCTTTGATGTTACAGGTAGAAGGCATCTTTTACAGCATAGCCACTGAGAGGAACAAGCTTACAAATACAGGTCCCAACCTCGGATGTATCCAAAAATCAATGCAACAGCAGGAGTTAGTTCTCAGAAAGTGAAACACACACTGACAAGCCTGTAGCCCATAGTCTGAAGCTTTAAACAGTTTGTCACTTTACAGGCCTTTACAGGAAAAAAAAAAAAAAACAATTTCACATTTATGCATAATAATACATGAACGCAATTCAAATGTTGCCCATTTCTATTGAACGATTCATCATGAATTATCCACACACCATAAGGGATTGCTGGCAATCTAAACATATGAAATAGCGCTATAAGTGTTTGATACAACAGCGGGGTGGCACAGTGGGGACTACTGTCACCTCACAGCAAGCAGGACATGGGTTCAATTCCCAGGTGTGGGATCTAAAGTCCTTTCTGTGTGGAGTTTGCATCTTTTCTACCTGTGCCTGTGTAGGTTTCCTCCCACAGTCTGAGGAGGTGTGAAATTAGAGTTACTAAATTACCCCTAGGTGTGTAAATGTGTCTGCCCTGATGGACTGGCAGCATGTCCAGAGTCTATCCTGCCTTCTGCCGACTGGAATAGGCTCCAGCACCCCCTTGTGCAACCCTGTGGTTAAGAAGATGATTGATCTGACAGAGACAAATTGCTTCTTTGGTACACTCAGTTGCAATGCTAAGCCTTTACATTTTAGCGGGTGAAGTCTAGCCAATCACTTGTAACAGCATAACCCAACATTCAGGAGAATTACCTGTATAGCATCATGGCAGAGATATCTATACCTAGTAAGTATATTTAAAATCATCTGTCTTGACTTCACCCTGAGACTGACTGCTGGCCTGCACCCAGCGAGCACTGGGGGAAAGGCTCCAGCGCCCAACAAGGCCAAGGAGGATAAGCGTCTCAGAGGATGAAGGAATGTGTTGACTTATCGGTCCTAACTTCATGATGACCCCTAAGTTTGCCGTTTTGCTGTTACAGTCAAAGGGCAACTTTTGCTGCATGGCCACATTACTGATTAGCACTGGGTAGCAACAGGTGCTAAGAGCACACTTACAAATAGAGGCCTCAACCTCAGCTGTACACAGAAATCAATGAAACAGCTCAGGTCAGCTCTCAGAAAAGAAATGTAAGACACACATGTCCCTTTGCTAGCACACACACACACAGTCACAAACACCTGTGATCCAGGCTTGTGCGCTTTGCCCCATTAGCTCTGTCACTAATGAGCTGAATCCAAGCATGTGTGTATATGTGTGCGAGGTTGTGTGTGTTGATCACAGTCTCCTCCTCAGGTACACTGTGAGCTGGGTCCCAGCCTGGACACCTGCTGCTCAGTCACTGCGGCTCACACACTCACACATACCGGTTCAAAGCTGATGTGGCAGGCAGCCGAGCGGTGGTCCCCTGCAGTGCCCTCCGCACCAGGGGCCACTATTAGCTTTTAAACTTCACTAAGCCCCTCCACTGCATTCATTACACAGCAGAATGCATCCCTGCCTCTATGCTATCTTAGTCTTACTCATTGGCTGTGGTGGACAACTTACCTTGATCAATTCTCACAAAAACAAAAAGATCCAGCAGTCAAGAAATACACCACAGATTCTTCTTCAATAAGGATGAATATCAAAATCCTTGAGCAGATCTTCAAATGTAATGGGAGAACCGAATGGTCCAGGCTGTTGTTTCTGCTGCAGTTCCCATTGATTGTGAAAGAAAGATACTAAAAATAAAAAATACAAAAATAATAAAGAAATCAGCACAGTAAAAATACTGATGCCTTTGCACCTTAGTGCTGGCTAAGACATCTGAAAGATAGCAAAACTGAGCTCTTCCAGTATGCTGGACATGTTCTGAAAAGAACAGTTTCATTGCAAAAGATCTTTGAGGATAAAAAAGGAAAAACTTATAGAAATAGGATGGATGCGGATGCAAACCGCCAGAGGAATCCTAAACAAGTCATTAAGATGCCTGAAGCCACAAACAGAAGGACAGGATATTGAGCTGCTGTTGGTTCATTTTACCACTAATTGTTTTTTCTTTTTTATATAATTTGTTTGTTTGTTTACTGTTTATGGCTATGTAGTCGTGCTGTCTGCACGGCTGGTGTCTGGGTCTTAGTCAAATTTTAGTCAACAGATTATGCTTCTCTTAATTCTCTCTTGCAGTCTTTCTCTCTTTCTGTCCTTCTCTCTTTCCCCACCCTTTACATCCTGCTTAGCCCACTTACTAGCATCGTCGCTATTTGTTGACTTGTACTCCTATGCATCATTTGAACACAGCAACTGCCATTTACATGAATATAACATGACCTTTCATAATAAATGAACCAACAGACATGGCCTAAAGTAGATTTTAAAAAGTTTGGTTTTATTGACTCACATTAAACTTAAACTTTTACCACTAATTGTTTTTTGCCCTTTCCTGTAAAGTTACATTCCGGAGATTGTTTTTCTTTGGACAGTGACAATATGCACATGTGCTTAGCTTGTACCCAGGGTTGGGTTGTAACAGAACACACATGGCATGACAACATCCAGAACTGTATTCTGATACAGTTACAGTAAAAACAGCAGTACTCTGATTACAGGTACATTATAAAACAGGAGTGATTTACAGTAGGCTTACAATGAAACCACATACACACCCAACTTGTCACCAGAATTTGGGATGACATGAATCTCTCAGAGTTTTGCCTTCCTAAAAGAAGGGAGGGGGTCCTGCTGCCAGTCGAGATTTTTGAAGAATCCCCCTTCCCAACAGCAGTTCATGTTAACATGTTAATTAAAATCATTTCTATAATGCACAAGATCTGTTTGGAGATCTTGAACATTAACACAAATTATAGGCTAATAACCGGGACAGTAATGTGTGGGAAAATCAATGACTTGCATGCAACAGTGCAGACTGTTCAACAAAGGCTGAGCTCAGGTTGTAGAGATTGCATAATGTGTTGTTCATTTACTTAATCTGTAATAATGCCTCAAATGAAAAATTAAATATGTCATGATACATTTGCAGATTTTTGTCTTAACATATTTCGGCATCACCCAAATTATAGGCTAACAGACACTGTGTATTATAGTAAGGATGTTAATAAATATATATTATTGTTAATAAAGATTAGCTTTATTAATGGCGACTCGTATTTTCATGTCTCATATCAAAGTGTTATGGAATGACTAGATTTAAGATGATTTAAGTTTGAAAATGTGCATCCAGAGATCCACCATTCCGGTCCTTTGCCCCAGAGCTCCAGGATCACTAAATCCACACTTGAGTACATCTAGCATCAGACGCTGAAGTTTGTTACTTCTCCTTTTAAGATTCTTTTGGTGTAAAAGAAAATGGTAAAGGTGTGAGCAACAGCAAAGATGGACCTGCACAACATTAACTGAGCCTCCAAGGATGACCCGTACCTCTGAGATGGACAGGACCTGAAACAGCTGTCCGGCCCCTTTCCAAAGCTATTGTGGATGGATGTCTAACATTCTGGATTCCAGGGATTTTGTGCCAGGACTTTGGAGCTCTGTCATTCAGAGAGGTAGAAGACTAGAAGGACCCAATACTACTTGGTCATAGTTCAAGGGGGTCTAAAAAATGACCAATTCTGGCACCCATATGACCTCCATGCAAATCCCTGTGAACCTCCAATCCAATAAGTCCTCAATTCATTTGGTTATGCTCAGAGAGTCAAAAGTGGCTAACAAAAAATCAACATCCTACTTTCCTCACAAATATACTTGAGCGGAACTGGCCTTTGAGTAATCCTCAGTAAAGTACAGCTGCATTAAAATGTGCTTAAGAACATGGAAGGCTGATATTTATCTGCTACCTCTGCTGTATTAACTCATCCCCAGAGATACACCCCCTATTGTAATGTCACTAAAGAATCTTCCCAAAGATCGGGGTCATATCTGTGATTTATTCTTCCTGAGCTGGTAGTCCAGCCCATCCTTGAGTGATATCATTGAGTGAGTCGGTAGAGATTAAACTGGGCAGTATAACAGAGAAAGGGCACGTGGGGTAATGATATTTTAATTGAAATTTAGCTGTATAGAAAACAATAAGCCACGAGCAATGTGGATGAATAGAATGGATCAATGTGTATTCAGTGTAAATTTATCTGAATGCTGTGTTTATGAAAAGATTAGATGTCAGAGAGCTTCTAAAATGGTTTTCCTATATCCTTGACTGTTTGCAGAAAATGTTGATAGCTGACAAAGCACAAGCAGTTTGACCGGCCTGTGAATGTAATTAACCTTTTGATTTTCTCTTTGAGACTTAATTTTTAAATTTACAAACTTCACTTGAGTGAACTGGGAAGGACAATCAGAATTTCTCAAAGTGGCTGTAATATACTCAGTAACTAATTCATGTGTGCTATAGAGATGTAGCTGTGTGACATTCTTGAACTGCTAGTGGATGAGTGTGTATGAGTGTGAATATATAAATTAAACAGTGCAGGTTAAAGTCTGTAACAGTCAGTGAATGGACCATGTTAGGATTGTGTTATAGGAGTTAAATAGGAGCATGACATTTACATATGGTGGAGGTGATAGGTAACAAAGGCACTATGTCTACAACACAAATACAATATTTTATATATTATGTTTCTAATATATTTATCTAAAACTGTCAGGGAACCCATATTTATCTCATGATATGTTTCATACCATCACTGGAAATTTTTAAGAGAGGTCAAAATGCTCATTACCTGCTTTTTTACCAAGACTGGATTTTTTTTCCAGGCAATGTTGGGCCATTTCTGCTGGTTCACTCCTCGTGAAAAATTCACACAATGTTAACAGGTCCATCTAATCAAACGCCACATAAAAGTAAAAATAAAAAAAAATTGAGATTGGACACCAACAATATGTAATGTTGGTGTTAATATATTGTGCTCAACCTGGCCACATCAATGTTGCCTTGCATGTACCTCTCTCCCATAAGTCCACTGTAAAAAATAACTTTTAGGACAAACCTTAACATCAACACTACCATTAAACGATGCCTTAGGCATTAAGCAAAGCGTTATGAAGCTTTCAAGCCTGACTCACTATGTTTGTCTATGTTTCTCTAAAACACAGCATTTTACATCAAACTAATCTAAATAACTTTATATCCTAACAATTCAATTCTATAGAAATCTTGAAAAACAGTGAAATTCCTCTTTTAAAAATAAAAGCACCAAATCTGGTTCTTTTGAAGGACACAACAGAACCATGGTCACATGCTCTGATCCTGAGGATCCATATTCCGGTTCCTTCAGAGTCAGCAATGTTTTGTAAATGAGATATTTAAAAAATAAATTAATAAATAAATATATAGTTCTATTCTTATAGAGGTGATTCATTTTACATTATTTACCTCATTGGCTATTTCTAACTGGCTAAATGTTTTATATATATATATATATATATATAGTGTGTGGAAAATGAGTATTTGAACACCCTGTGACTTTGCAAGTTCTCCCACCTAGAAATCACGGAGGGTTCTGAGGGGTCAGATTGTCATAATTCCACTCGCCGTGTTTGGAGGACGAAGAATGATGAGAACCATCCCAAAAACACCATCCCTACTGTGAGCATGGGGGTGGAAGCATCATGCTTTGGGGGTGTTTACCTGCACATGGGACAGGACGACTGCACTGTATTAAGGAGAGGATGACCGGGGCCATGTATGCGAGATTTTGGGGAACAACCTCCTTCCCTCAGCTAGGGCACTGAAGATGGGTCGTAGCTGGGTCTTCCAACATGACAATGACCCAAAGCACACAGCCAGGATAACCAATGAGTGGCTCCGTAAGAAGCATATCAAGGTTCTGGAGTGGCCTAGCCAGTCTCCAGACCTAAACCCTATAGAAAATCTTTGGAGGGAGCTCAAACTCCATGTTTCTCAGCGACAGCCCAGAAACCTGGCTGATCTGGAGAAGATCTGTGCGGAGGAATGGGCCAAAATCCCTGCTGCAGTGTGTGCAGACCTGGTGAAAAACTACAGGACCTCTGTAATAGCAAACAAAAAACTACTGTCCAAATATTAACAGTGATTTTCACAGGTGTTCAAATACTTATTTGCAGCAGTAACATACAAATAAATTATTAAAAAAATCATACATTGTGATTTCCGGATTATGTCTCTCACAGTGGACATGCACCTAAGATGAAAATTTCAGACCCCTCCATGATTTCTTATTTTCCTCACTATATATATATATATATATATATATATATATATATATATATATATATATATATATATATATATATATATATATATATATATATATATATATATATATATATATATATGTATATATATGTGAAAATCACTGTTAATATTTGGACAGTATATATATATATATATATATATATATATATATATATATATATATATACTGTCCTCTCCTCTTCCTGTATTTAAACAACAATGTAATCGTTATTCATTGTAAAGCTGATAAAGGCCAGTTTGCTTAAACATACTGGTTGTAAGTAAAGTGTGGGGTTCTTTAAATATAATATATATGAACTAGATATAAGATATCAAGATACATTATTTGAAGTGCAAAATGTAGGCCACAACATACACATAACACGTCAATTAGTTTGATTACACTAGCTGGCTTTATCAAAGATTACAGAGGTGATCTTGCAAATATGCTGGCTCATTTATTCCTTATGTCTAGAAGTCGCTTGGTTGTGTACACAGAGCATAGTTGAGTATGCAGAGTATAGTAGTGAGAGAATGCCAATGGATTAAATGACAGAAAAAGTGTGGCTAACTGATGAGACTGAGGGGTGCATTGCTGACCTACACAATATGCAATAACACAGTAAACATTATTTCTAGGATGGAATGTCCCCTCAAGTTCACTCAGCTTACTGACCCGTGTCTGACCCCCATTTGTGCACACATTTATGCACCCCCCGTTTCACTTCTACAAGCCATTCTCTACATGGTCAGACTTGGACATGACAGTGAATGAAAAAGAAGTGAGAATGAAAGAGAATCCTTCTGAGCTGAAACATGATGCATCTTCGACATGTCAGCATGTTATTGTGTGCGACTAAAACTGTGTCCTGGATCATCCTGGTCCAGTGTATGAACCTCATCATGCAGGTCAAATGCTGTAAGTTCTTGAGTTTTTCCTATTTCACAGACATTCTGTGATGAAAACTACTTCTTTGGCCAATGTACTATGGTGTGGAGGAACTGGGACAGAACTTGAGTGACGTCTTCCGCTATATTAAAGAAGTATATATCAGTAGAGAAGCCTTAGCTGAACTTTGCGGTTTCCTTGGTGAGCTGCTTTTAACTTGTGAGGCTCTAATTTGTTTTGGCCGGAATGCTGCCAGACGCAGGCGGCTCAAGCTGCCTACTGGAGCTCTTAGTAGAAAAAGTCAATTCACCCAAGATGATCTCTGCTGAGGCACCTGCAGACAAGCACATGTACGCACCTAACAGTACACACACGCAGTCATACACCAGCATGATCGCTCCCACAGTCTGAGAGGCACTCACTCACTCTCTCTCTGTCTGTGTTTGTAGCTAAAATTGTCAGATGATCAGCTAACACCTATGATGGTTTATAATGACGGTGCATTAGTGTTTACTGTCCAAATGGATAACCCCAGCGTTTGGTCAGAATGTAGCAGAACACATGCTGAGTTAATGTGACCCAGCATCACAGGGTTATAAGAATTACCAATGAGAGAGGGGCTGACATGTTTGTTCTAACCTGTGTAGAGAGTGATGACCAAAGTTGTGCATCATAGATTAAGGTAGAGTTATATAAAGTCTGGTTATATAAAGTCCAGGTTTATTTGATTTATTTGGGTGACTTTAATGTCTACTCAAACATGACCTAATTTATGCTAATCATTAAAAAAAATAGCTGCACCCAGAATGAATCAGCCAATATGGTGTCATGCTAGAATTTCATACAGTGACTCAGGATGGAATCCTTCAGTGAGGGGTCCCGCTTTTGTCTTGGTGGAGACAATCAACGAATCCGTTTGTGGAGGCACCATGGCCAGCACCAAGATGAATGCATGTTGCGCTAGCCAAAATGCTGGGAGACATCACTTCTGTGTGTAGCTCAATACATATTACCCATATTATTGTTGGTAACCTTCCTGATAACTTCCTTCAGAACAGCACTGCAATCTGACACTTCCTTCTGGGTGCAAACATTCTTTTTTCCATAAGTGTATATAGCAAGCTAATATTAGCTAATTCTATTAGTCCCATATCACAGTCAGAAAATTCCAGTTTATACTTTATATTTCTCAAATCAAATAACATCTTTCTTGCTTTCACTTATGTAGAAATGATACTTCATTTACGTTTACTTGCCAACTTCTGCCAGGACTCTGCTGCTGCCTGAGGAGAAGCTTTATTTGATGCAGGTTTGATAATTAATTCTTTGGCTGACTTATTATTGCAACACAGTCACATATCCTACAGCTTTCCAAAAAGCTGCCCAGCGCAGTGAAAATAACCCAACAAAAAGACCTAAAAGGCTCAATCCAGCATTTTTGTAGAAAAACAACCCAGCAGTTTTTAGAGTGTATGTTGTCCAAAGATCAAGGAAAGTTTACACAGTGTTTCACATTTCTTCCGGAAGCTGAAGTATAATCATCGTTATACTCACTACACTTCCTTCTCCAATAGCAGTGCATTAGCAATTAATTACTGCAAAGGAATCTTGCCGGGGGTTATTTTTAGTAGAGCTTTAAGTGAACCTGAAAACAGCACATACATTTTCTGTCTAGGCCCGACCCAGCACAGCACACAATATTATGCTGTGAGTCAGATTCTAACCAAGTAGGACAAAATTCTGTCAGAAACTGACAGTCATCATCCAAAGTGCAGGGCACAACCTGTGAGGACAGTGGCAGTTATGGTACCATGGCTATATTAAACATTATTGGAGAACAGATAAATATGAAGCAATTTATAATGGTATGAAAAGTAATATAATCTGTCCAAAAATCTGATTGTAATAGGGGGACCTATTATGCTTTTCTGTTTTCTCCCCTTATCTTTTAGCGTGTACTGAAAGTCCAAGCGATGTTGAGACCAAAACAGACGTATTCATTTATGATTGGAGACCAGGTTGAGTGCTACAACACTACTGCTATGTTCTCCTGATGTGAGGAGGTAATGTTATGCATCACCTTTTAAGTTAGACTCTATATAAACTCTTTTCCTGTACATAAAGCATGGTAATAAGCACATACTGAACATATAACAGAGCAATATTTTCAGCCAAATGAAAATTTTTTTGATTATATTGTCCCAAATCGACAAACTGTTTACATCTTTAGCCTTGTGGACCTTCAGTAGGTGATTCCAGCATCCCTAAAAGTAGTGACGACTAAAGTTATACACTTGAAGGTATGTTAAAAGTGGAAAATGTGCTGTGAGAACCCAAACATTTTTGAGATATTACATCCAAACCTGACTAAACCAGACATAAGCAGTTGGATCTGCCTAATATTTTAAGCACAAATTTTTCATAAATTATTAATAATTCTTTACAATTAAACGTTCACTATTTTAACGTTATTCTATTTTAAAGGCAAGAGCATCATGTTACAGTAGAAAATCCAGACCAGTAAAAAAAATAGGCAGATAGAAAAAATAAATGCTCTGAATGCTTCGGCCTGACGTGTATTGTGTCGATGACAATTGTTCATTGAGAGTGTGCAGATGCCCGGCAGTATGTGTTTGTGTGCTGAACTCCCAGACAGCAGCCATAGGTGTCCCTGCCAATGGGGCCAAACGCTTGTATTCATAGATCTGTCTCAGAACATCACCTGCCTGAGGCTCCTCGATCCAGACAACAACAGAGGAGTGACTGTCTTCTTAGCACAGGGAGGCAAGAGTGCACTGCTTCTCCATCTTTTAGAGGCCGTTTGGATAACATCCTTCTTTTTGTGTCAGGCTGGGCTTCACAAGTGGATACACTGACATGCTTACCAAAACCCAAACTACTTATACACTTCAAGGCTGATCACAGTGCACTAAAGTAAATACAGAGCAGTGCGATCATACTGTGGCATCCTGGTAGAGGGTTATGGAGAGTCACACAGTAAGAGAGACTTATTGTGCCACTGTGAGGCTGGATAGTGGGTCTGGATATCTTCCATGAACATAGAACATGGTGTGCTATACTGGCTGCTTAGTCTACACTTGGTGGTGGTTTCTTCACTGCTGCTGTGCTCAATAAAAGAGCATTCATTTAAAGCACCATGTTTCCTGTGTCTCTTTCTTTGCCGATGCTACACAGTTATCTGGCTGTATATCAAACCACAGCGGACCGAGCAGGAACGATGCAACCGCAAACTTAAAATTGACATGGCAAATAGGATCAAGCCCAGTAAAGATGGAGTAGTGTGGCTAGGACGGGTGGGGAGGACTGCAGAAGAAGCAGTGGATGAAGGCCCTTCAGCATTGCGCCCCTGGAGGACGACAAAGGATAAGTCTGGTTACGATGCTCGGGTGGCAACCAGCAGTGGCGACCCGCGAGCAGAGCAGCATAGCGGGTTGGTGGCGTTGATCGCAACCCTCCAGTGACACACCTGGTGTTAAACGCTTGTTAAAGTGGATTATTTCTTATCTGCAAGTGGATTATCTATGCAAGAGGATTATCTTATATCTTCTCAGTTTTTCCTAATGCTGTAAAATGAATAAGTTAAATTAAACAAGTGAAGTATTTTATTAGAAGGTTGGATTATTGTGCAACACTTTGGCCGTCACCGTTGCTGAGTTTTAAAGTGCTCTATGAATAAAAATTGATGGTGCTATGTATTTATTTTCCTTAATTATTATTATTATTATTACGTAGCCTAGGTTTTTAACTCTCAAGAGAGGTTTGTCATCAGCAGTGTTCTACCATGAGCAATATTAAAAGTATTTCCTCTCTCTTTATGTGATCATGAGGAGAGTAAGATGTCTGTACTTCAGATAGAAATGCGGTTCCAATTAAAGCCATGTTTCTCTCTTAGTTCCTATTTAAAAGCTGCGTTAATCCCAAGTCTCTGGGGACACTGTTGCTCAATTAAAGGCTATAGCTCATCAAAAATAGGCTATTTGACCAAACTGTGTTCATTGCGTAACCTTGAAGCTGCCAATATGCAAATGTGTTCCTTATGTGGCAAATTATGTAATTACCATGGCAACAAACCTCTGTGAGTGCTTACTTCTTTGCACTTCCCTCCTGAGTGCCGGAGAAATGGACTTTTAAGACGTGTAGGAAGAACAACAACCTTCGCTGTGTCAGAAATATCCGTCACACATTAAAAGCTTTGGAGAAAGAGAAAAAAAAGAGCGAAGAGGTGTGAGACTGAGAGACAGAAAGTAAGAGGCTGTTTCTGTGGTGCGCTCTGTGCGAGCGAGGTTTAAAGCTTCATTTTTCTTTTCGGCGGCCAGGCCACCTTGACTGAATGCAGAGAGAGGTGGGGAGGCCGTAAAGCTTTTTACTTACTACCCATGAAAAACTCAGGTTTCAACGGCACAGTGGCAAAAGTGCCAACTGAGTGGCAACTGAGAATACAGGAATAGAAATCAAGATAAAGGTTCAAATGAGCCAGGAACATATGGAGGTGTGAATGACGTAAAAAGATGGTTATATCAAATAGCATCATTCACTTTTTCACTATTTTTTGTCACCATTTTAAAACACCAGCTGCTCTGTACATTATGCAAACACTTTATGATGAAAGAACCAAAGCAAATGGTCATATTACCACATATTAACACACATTAAAGTTTTGTCTTGTTTTATGAAGCTCACATTCAGCCAGGTAAATGTTTAGATTAGTTGTGGGCTGAAGGTGAGGGAACCAACCTTGTCATCAGAAGGACGTTGGTTTGATTCCCTGAACTGAAAGGACATGACTGAACTTTCCTTGAGCAAGACACCTTCACCTAACTGTTCCTGGGGTGCCTTGGAAAGGGCTGCCCACCTATCTGCCCCAGTATGTGTTCATTAGTGTGTGGGTGTTTTACTGCATGGATGGGTTGAATGTGGAGGTTGAATTCCTCTGTGTGTAAGCACGATTAACAAAATGGTTCTGATCTAATCAGTGTTTCTCAACCTGTGGACCACAGACCACCTCTGGGCCATGAAGCACCCCCTACCAGTCCAATATATATATATATATATATATATATATATATATATATATATATATATATATATATATATAGATATATAGATATATATACAGTACATGGTCTAGATTATCTAAACAAGTCAAACTTCATCATCCCTTTTCATAAAAGCCCAAATATGGTGCTTTCAGGACACAGTACTATATTCAGAGATCAACCATTCTAAGCCTGTTTGAGCTGGTCTGTCCTGGTTTAAACTGGTACTGCATTGGTCTGGTGCTTGCTTGATTGACCAGCATACCAGCATCCAAAACACAACTTATGCTGAGTTTGCCAAAGACCCGCCATCCAAATATGCACTGTTTGTGTTCCAGCAGCACTTCAGAACATTTAGTCAGTTCATTTCAGCTTTAGTGTGTTTTTTTTTTTTTGCTTTTCTGCAAACTACCCATTTACACCTAGGCTACATTTACCACAACAGCAGCAGACAAGCAGTAAAAAAGAACAAAATACACCCAGTAAACTATTCAGTACAATACCAAAACTGTGCTAACATTAAGTACCCAGTTACAGAGCAACATGTTCTAAGATGGACAAACAGGTACAGGCCCTGTAGCTCTATAGGGAGAGGAAAGGTGCTCCATTGTGCCCATGTGGCAAAACGTATAATATCAGAAAAAGTAGGAAAATATAAAGATATAAATATGCTGCACTAATTTAGCAGAATGGATCAGGATGAGGTGTACTTTTTACCGGCACCTGTTCCTTATTGTTGAGTGAAGTAGTTGCCAGAGGAGCTGTCTGGTTTCTGAGCAGTGCTGCTGCTGTTTGCTGTTCAGAACTGCTCCCACAATGTCTTTGACAGGCGTGCGTCTCATGTACACAGCAGGATCACCTCTCAACAGGTTACAGCTGCAAAGCCTCTCTGACTGCTCCTATCCTTTTTAACAGTCTGAAAAACATCTGCACCCAACAGGCATGCCGAGAAGAAATCAGTGCAGATTTTTCTTTCTGCAATAAAACCTTTGAAAACATATAAATAAATACAGTCATCATATCTATATCTATATATATATATATACATACATAAATAATACAATAAACTTATTTTCCGTATACTGGAACCCCACTCAGTTAAGCAAGTTACATGCACTGCACATGTTCCATGATTATTAACAACTACAGGGCAGTGTATAGTCTTGTAGTATGGTTAAATTGCTTTCTGCAATTCTCTGTCTGCATGATTGTAGATTTCCACAGCTGGAATTACAACTGCACCCTTGAAGCTAGACAAAAAATTGCCTATATTCATGTACAAAAGAAGCAGAAACCTAATTAAACTGTTTTCATACAACATAATAATTAACTGTTGTTCTTTTATGCGCACACATTTACCACAATACAGCCACCATTATAAGGAAAATATGTATGTAACAAACTGCAGACAGTGACAAACAAACAGAACAAAACAGCATAAAGCGTCTCAGCACAGTGCCGGTATGACTCCAGAACAGCTTCAGTATGCCATTGCCCAGATTCTACAAGTCTCTAGAACCATACTGGAAAGATGACATTCCCAGTTGTTGATGTTGATGGAAGAGCAGGGACGTGCACAGGCATTTTTAGGGGGTGCTACTATAATCCCCAACACCAAAAAAATAGACAGCTTCTATCAGATACATCTGCTTGTTAAGTTGAAAATCCATCGCAACCTAAATTAAGTGTGTTCAAAACATAGCTAGCAGCTCATGTCACAAGCTAGAGAGAAGCTAATGGCCAGCTAATATTAGCTTCTCTTAGAGATAAACTAATATCTACTTTAGATTTCAGAAAGCTACATAAACTAGCTAGATAAGATTTGTTCATGTCATAGGACAATACAAGGCAACATTGCACAATGTGATGAAGACGTGACATGCTGCGCATTATTCTGAAGTTTATGTGCCAGTTTTTATTCCCATGAAATCCCATCAGTTATACCAATCGTCGTTTCAAAGACTTCAAAGACTCGAGTAGGGTGCTTGAAGAGGTGATCATTTAGATGATATCTGTTGAATGTGAAGGTCATAGCCAATAATTTGTAATAATTACTTTCGCACTCATCAAATCCTTCAGCGACTGCTCATGCCCTTGGGACCCCCCCTCGTTGTAGGGTCAAGCACACAGGCTTGTACCGTTTTGTTCTTGCACTCACCCACTTGTGTAGATCATGGTGAAGGATTTGACCGTTGTCAGTACTTATGGTTGTTGCACCACTGAACTCTCTCTGAAAATGTACATTCGTCTTAATAATGAGGGGTTTATGCACTGCAGCCCTACTACAATATCCATCTATGTGTAGTCGCGGACACACTGTTCTTGCAGGCACAGTCTGGCTACACCCTGCATCAACATTCTCCAAGACATGAAGAAAAGTTGTGGTTTTGAATGTTTTTTTAAAGTACAGTCTCTAACCCATATTTAATAAATTCGTTCCTCCCATTGATCTAACTGCAGATGCCACTTTCATCACCGTAGTTAATACTAGCCAGCTTCTGTGATATGTGCCCCAGTAATCCACCCTCTTCCAAAGCTTTTCCCGTTTGGAATCAAAATTGAGGTCAAATTGTGACAGTTCAGCATTGGTATACAAGTCACAGAGCCTGGTTGGATATTAATTGCTTGACTGTAACATGCAATACATCTGTCTGGAAGCCTTGCTATGGTTATAATGCTGTATTCCTTTAGTATACTTTTAATTTGTCCTTCATATGTTTATATATTTGACTTAATCCACTATAGTAATAGGTGTCTAAGAAGTCAGGTCACACAGGTAAATGTATGGCAAATTCAATGGGTTTTCTTTAGATAACTGTCTGTACTATTAAGGCAATGTCAGAGATGATACCATTTATAACTTTACCAAAGACCATTATTGTTAGAGCTAGCAAGATACGCTTTAAGATTTCGCCTTAAAAATAAATGGACTTTGCACAAAATCCATCAAGTTAAACCACGGTCATATAAATTGACTTTAGGATTTTGGGCTCACTTATCGTAAAGGAATGAGCATTAGAATGAGTAAGGAACCATCATAAATACCACTAAGAGGGTCCTACATTATCTATTAGACCCATTAACTCTGGCTTAGTTCATTTCTATCATTAGCATAGCTGGGTCACACTGCTGACATTCATATCCTCGCATTACTCAGCCCGCCACGGTGTAATCCAGCCCGCTCGGTTAGTATTCTCCATTCGTAGAGGTGTTTAGATGTCTTGATAGGCTCTTAATACCCGTTAATATCTTTAGAAGCCGTCTCTATTTGAAGCCCGTAACATTTCAGCAAAGGCCTTAGGGGTCATATTAAATAGATTAGATTCCAGAAATCAAATCATTGATATTCAGAACGGCTGAAGCCACTGTGTGCTCGTATGTCTAAATATTGATTGCTTTGATTTAAGACAGAAATGTAAAAATTAAACATGACTAATGCAAGGGAGATGAAGAAAAGAAGAGATGGAACAAAAAACATTTTGTCAGCCTTTATTTACGGCCTAGAGGAATGCCACTGGTGCTGGTTTATGAACTAATTATTGACTTTTCATCAATGTCACATGCTGTCAGATACCTTATTAGATGATAGGATCTGTATTTATTCAGTTTCTGGAGTAATAAGTCTACTCATGAGACAGCCTTCACATCACATCTTTGTTGAATTTATCATTGTTTTTGGTCAACTCCAGTTTATGTGGACCATCACAGCTGACAAATGACAAATTCTTGCTGTGGGGCAACAAAAAAAATCCAAACAAATGGGCTGCATGGTTTAATGTTATAATTATTCAATGTCGTGGCTGTCCAAAGAAAAACATGTATCCCCATTTTCATAGATTTTTATTTTTATGCTGCATTTGAACACAGAATGCTGCTGTTTATATTGTGTAAATATATACTGTATATTGTGCTTGCAAAAATATAATAGTCTGGTTTCATGGATTTACTTTAAAATTAAATTAAATTTTTTAGGTCCTCTCCTGTAAAGTTGCCATTGGAGAATGCTTCTTGCAAATTTGAACAGGAGCAAGACCAGGAACCTCGTCTTAAATAGGCAATGTAATTATAAGTGGTTATAAAAGTAATATCCAGGAAAGGTCTAGTTCTGGGTTAATGCCAACATCTTGAGGCAAAAAATCCAATATCTTAAAAATAACAGCCCGGGATTGCAGGGATTTTAGGTGTTCTGTACTCTACACTGTGGATTATAATCAAAACATTAAGGAAATCCAGGGAACGTCTGTGCATAAAAGGCAAAAACCAAAAATGAGTACCATGATCTTTGACCCCTCAGATGGCATTACAACCCAGCATGCCTCTGTGATGGATATTAACACATTACCACATTTTGGCAAATCATTGTCAGTGAACAATGTTCTTTACTGTAAAAATGTCAAAATATGCGTGTTTTCAATTGAATTTTTATTATTAATTCAGTTTAAATGGAAGGTATGGTCATTGCTTTTTATCAGTGCTTCTCAGACTGTCCCAACTTACTACAAAGTAACTCTGTAAAAAGTCATTCTTAAGAACCTGATTTTCTTAGCTGAGGATATAACAGCATATAATACACACAGGAAAAAGTTGAATCAAATGTGTATATTGGTTCCACGCAAATAAATTATCTTACATCAACTTCAATTAATTAAGCTTAATTACTACTTACTATGTTGATGTAACATTTAATTCATGTCGTGCCAGACTATGCATTGCCTGCTGTGTGAATGTCACCTAAGTAGTGCGATAAGTAGAGCGTAAGAAGACAGACAGATGTCAATCAAGACCACAGGGTAGCAACTGATCTGTAGGTCATTACACACATAATAAATCACAATGGCAAACTAATGAGCTGTTCTTAACAGGTGCATTCGGTCAACTAGAGAAAAAAGACTGGACACTTACCTGATGTCTGTAGTTTAATGTATTGAAGCTAGTTGGTGTTTATTTTTTATATTTCCATTTTTAACCCCCACCCAACCTTTCCCCTTGGCTGGTGATCCTGATAACAGTTACATCTGCCCAGAGAGACCCAGAGACGTCAAGCTTTTGCTTAAGGATATTTTCCAAGAAGCCACACAAAATCCAGCATAATCCAAACATGTGATCCAGCCTCCCCCTATGATGCCCCCTGTGCTCTAGAACTACAGGAACTGTTTCCACAGAGAGGATGGAGAGACGAATGGAACAATTACATCTCACTATGCCTGCAAACGTAGGCGAAGCAGCATGGCCGACGCTCCCAGCAGTTACTTTCTCACTAAGCACAATGGAGTTCAAGTAGTGGGTGCTTCATGGTGAGGGAACTGTGTTAACACAGGGACAGACAGTTCCCAAAACTGTCCATCCCAAAATAATGTTTCACACTCCACCCACTTCAAAATGTGCTTCAGCATGTCCCTCTCCTATTTAAGATGAGAAAGCTGGTTTTATGTATTTTCCTTTGGCTTTTCTCTTTTTCAGAATGTGGAAGTGAGGTTGGAGATTTAATCTAAAACCTACGTTTTAAAAAGTTGAGATCATGAGCATAATGTAAATAAAAAATAAAATGCAATAACGTGCAAATCAGTCAAATTGAAAACAATACAAAGAAAACATATCAAGTGTTAAAACAAATATCAAATATCAACAGCACAATTTGATGCCAGCAATGCATTTCTAAAGAGTTGTGACAGAGGAAACAATAGAACGGTAAGTGCTATAAATGCTATGTTAATGGTAGTGTAATGCTGAAAAAAATCTGGTGGAACATCTAACAAATTAATTGGCAACAGCTCTGTACCATGCTTGGGTATAAAAAGAACAGAGGCAGAAGAGAAGCAAAGACATTTAGAAGTAAAGATGGGGAGGGGTTGACTACACAGTAAGAAGATACTGTATGGTAAAGTTTCACAAAATAAAATAGCAAATAACATGGGAATTGAATCCCCTGTAGTACATAACATTATTAACAAATTCAATGAATTCAAGGACAAGGCCAAAATCCCAATATTCCAGGCCCTTGGGTGGCACTGCATTAAAAGCACAGTGTCAGATTCTGTAGTAGGCCCAGGAGTCCTTCAGAAGACCACTGTCTGTGAAGAACGTTCACCCCTGATCCACAAACACAAGTTAAAACTTACCCTTCAAAGAAGAAGGCATATAAACACATCCAGAAACGCCATCGCTTTCTCTGGGCCAAAGCTCATTAAAGACAGACCTGGGTGAAGTGGACGAGTGTCCTGTGGTCCAAAGGATCCATTTTTAACTGAAATCATTGTAGCCGTGATCTCTGGGCTGAAGAACTCTCTAGCACACAGGTGCCTACAGTCCAGATCTGCAGCCCACTGATAACAATTGACACATTATTATTAAATTATTTATTTTCAATTTAATATAATGTTTAAATGAGTTGCACAGACTGCTAAACTTACTGTCAATAATCAATAACTTTGGAAAAATATAAAGTGTACATATTTGTAATTATGGCGTATTCACTTGTAAATGTTGGTGACCATTTTTTGGAACATCACTGTAACATCATATGTGTTTTCAGTCACTGAGTTGTGTGCATGTGTCACAGAATTTATATCTGTATTATTATATTCACAATTTTGGTGGTTAAAATATGGCAGCGTCTGAAGAAAACTAAACCTAAATCTGCACTTAGACAGGTTCGGGTTATAAGTCCCTTGGTACCCTTGATGTAACATTTCCCAAGATGTTGTCAAGTTCAAATTTTTTGTTTGGAGGTTTTCCTTTAAATCTTAGTTCTGTTAATTGTTTCTGCTGTTTTGTCGAGGTTGGTTCTTCTGGGCTGTTCCTCATTATGCCCTTTGCAAGCTTTTTCTTTTGAGTCTTGGTTCTTCTCGGGGTTTCTCCCCCAGGCTCTTAGGAAGTCTTTCTGGAAAGGTTTAGCTTCGGCAACACACAAAAATGTCATAACCTGGATTTCTAGAAGGTTGCATTTGTACTATTTATTTAATTAATTAGAACTATATCATCCTTTGCCTGGTCTATTGTATGTATCCATGTATCAGCTATTACATGTGAAGGTTCGTTAATACAAATAATAGAGGAAACGAGGAGTAGCTATATTCTTCCTGGAGTATATTCTTTATTCAGCCTGAGACGCAGGTGTTAAATGCCACACTGCACCTGATGAAATACACTTTTGCTAACATTTCAGCCAGCTCCATTGTTCTACGTTATACCACATAATGGCCATTACTGTTTAGGAGTGGAGCCCTGGCTACAGCATGAAGGTAGAACCAAAGGGAATGTAAAAAAAACACATCACAGCACATGTACAGTTTAAAGCTAGTAACAAAAGAAACCTAAAATACTTTAAAAAGGGCTTCATCTGGACCTCAAGCAGCACAGGAGTGAGTGAGTGAGTGAGTGGTGCTGCTGCTGGAAGGCCAGTAATGAGCATCAGGTGCGGCCCATAAATTGGCAACACCTGCTGGACACTTGCCACTACAATACAAAGGAAATGTACTCTGTATTCATATGCCACCAGAAAACTAGGCTTTTCATTTGCCCCAGTGTCATTTGACATGGACATCTGACATCTTCCCTGCTTTCCCCATGTATTACTGCAGGACAGAGACAGTTACACAGCATGTTGTTAGTCCCTATAAATAGGCGTAATAAAAAAACATATGCTTGTGCATTATTACTGTCAACCGAAAAACTCTGCACATTCTATACCCCAGCTCACGACAGTGGTCTCTTACATTGTGTGGACATTTCATGGACCACTATCTATATATAATAACTGGGAACAACTGGAAAACTGGGAAAAACCTATTTAGTACACTGACTTTGTATCTAAACTCATTGTGCATGTTTATCAGCTTCACGGCTAATGAACAGCTTTTACCCACAAGCCCTCAGGTTCCTGAATAAGCTATCAGTTTTTCTGCATACTTTGTTAATCTCATTTCACCCTTTTCTTTAGTGGTCAGGACCCCCACAGGACCACCACAGAGCAGATATTATTTGGGTGGTGGATCATTAGAGTTTTTAGACACATCAATGTCGTTGCTGGGCTGAGAATAGTTCACCAACCAAACCTTTCCCGGTAACAGCATCCTGTGGGCAGCATCCTGTGACCACCGATGAAGGGGTAGAGGATGACCACAGTAGGATGAACACAAGCTGTGCAGCTATAGATGAGCTATTGTCCCTGACTTTACATCTACAAGGTGGACCAGCAAGGTGGGAGTATCTAATAGAACGGACAGTGAGTGGACGCCGTGCACTGCTGTGTCTGATCCACGCATACCAGCACAACACACACTAACACACCACCATCACCACTACCACTTCACTGCATGGCTGAGAATTATTTACCATCCAAGTAATGCCTGCTCTGTGGTGATCCTGTAGAGCCCTCACCACCAAAGAACAGAGCTGATTCAATTAGTAGAATGACCAAACAATTTACTTCCTGTTTTTTTTGTGACTTGGAACAATGACACAGCTTAAATCAGTGTATCAATAGCTGGAACCACATAACACTGTACAATAATGAAGGTGAAGAGGAAACACGACTCACACTTACATATCCAGAGTGATGGACAGGTTCTTCATGATGATGTTGAAATTCCACTGTCAGAGCAGATACAGTAACACAGACGTGACCTTTTCTTTCCCTTTAGACTCCTGTAAGCCCTTGCGGCGCATGGCGTAAGAGAGCTGTTAGCATAGCAAAACTGTCACAGCGTGGCCATTCTGAAGCCTGTTGACACGGGAAAGCCTCAGAGTATGCTGACAGAGAGACATCTTCACAAGGCTGCTAAACGAATGTAAAAATCCATACTTCATGAGCCACACTCTCGTCAATAGCGCCTGACATTTATTGCAGGCTCCAGACGAAGTGGCGTTCTTTCCGAGGAGAGAGTTAGTGTTCATCCAAGATTTTAAATCAATAGAGGCAGGAAGCTTTCTCTGCAAGCGATGACAGGACATCTTTGCAGTGGCAACAGGTGCAGCTACAGAGTGGCAACATCCGGACTGCTCTCCTCCTGTTTGCGGGCTCGATAAAATGGTACAGGGTACACATGGTGCTGGAGGTCAAGGCTCTTCTCCTATTAAGACTGAAGCTGCATTCAAATAACAGGCCAGTGAACACTTTTACAGCCAGTGAACACTTTTACAGTCAGTGAATACTTTGACAGTCAGTGAATACTTTGACAGTCAGTGAACACCTTTACAGTGAACAACTTTACAGCCAGTGAACAACTTTACAGTCAGTGAACACCTTTACAGTGAACAACTTTACAGCCAGTGAACAACTTTACAGCCAGTGAAAACTTTTACAGCCAGTGAACAACTTTACAGCCAGTGAACAACTTTTACAGTCAGTGAACAACTTTACAGCCAGTGAACAACTTTACAGCCAGTGAACACCTTTACAGTGAACAACTTTACAGCCAGTGAACACCTTTACAGTGAACAACTTTACAGCCAGTGAACACCTTTACAGTGAACAACTTTACAGTGAACAACTTTACAGCAAGTGAACACCTTTACAGGGAACAACTTTACAGCCAGTGAACACCTTTACAGTGGACAACTTTACAGCAAGTGAACACCTTTACAGGGAACAACTTTACAGCCAGTGAACACCTTTACAGTGAACAACTTTACAAAGTTACATTGTGCTCTATGTAAACTGAAGTGTGACTGAAGACTTGGAGTCTATACTGGAGGCATGAGGCAGGTTCATGTCACTAAACAGCTCCTCCAGTTACAGACGTCTATCAACATAGGAAAATCTGTTTATTCTGTGGCCATTGTGGCAACGCCATCAGGCAGTATTTACACCCATACAAGACCAGATTCCTAACTCTTTAAATGGAAAGAGATCAAAAATACTGAGAGTCAATGTACCACACACTAATACATTCTGGTAATTGTTTATAAATAGTTTGAATAATGCAGAAAGTAGAAATAGCAGAGGGGGAAACATACCATATATTCCAAACAGGGTCAAATCACTTACATTTTTTCCCATAGTGAAACTTTATTTAAAAATGGTTTAATGGTTTATAACAGTATTATTTGTCTGTCTTTTGGATGTCTTTTTATTATGGACTGAGCACCGTCTTTTTTGTATTCCGAATACAAACTGCAGTTACCCGTATTACACTGCATCTAAAGAATACTAACGCACACTTCTATGCTGCGGGCAGGAAATTTGCTAAGCACATGCTATATATAAACTCACTGGCCACTTAGAAATACTTCACATATATTTCCTTTTGGCCACTTTATGAGATCCATTTACCTCGGGAACTGATTTAAACTGGTTTTGAACAGAGCAGTTCATTTTCCTGAGGCCACGTTCAGTCATTTCTTCTCTGAAAATATCAGATTCATAATAAGGTGCATGAAGAAAAGGACCAGTTTGGACCACTTTTACCTGCTGTGTGAACATAGCCATATAGTTCAGTCAGTGGCACATGGGGATACAGGGTGTTGTGGGCCTTACGGGTTTATTTATCCACAATGTCCAAAAACTGAACTGAAACAAAAATCTTTTTCATTCACCTTATATGGTGCTTCAGGTATCAACCAATGAGAAATGTGAGAAGCTGGTGAATAGTCTTTTAAAGCGAGCTGTTATTAAATACATTGACTTCTTTCCCAGGCAAATTTTATTTGTGTTCAGTGTGGCCTTGGCTGAACTCTAAATGACACTGAAATGCTCAACATGAATAAAAAGTCTTTACTTTGTGTCTAAGCACAACAATTGCAGCCACATTAACACAAATTAAAAGGCTTTTCAAAGCTGATAGTAAAACACTCCTCACTCTTATTAGCTCACTGAGAAGGAAATTCCTATAAAGGCATATGCAATAAGCCATAAGGGTAGCATAGGAGTGACCACCCTTTCAGACTTTTTAGGACATTGGTAAACCATATGCCGGTGTTTACGTAGCTTGATAACCAGACTGTATACACCTATTGTATTTCCTCTCTTTTTGGAGTCAAACTTGCATATCAGCTGAATCTGACTTCACATGTATTAACCCTACAGAAGGCAGCTATGAAGCAAAGCTAGCAGCTAAATCAAATGTCTATCACATTTGCTTTCTAAACACACGTTCAGCACACACCAGTAACACATCCAACCTTTTCTATCCCATTCTGAATTCAAAATCAGCCACATGTCCACGTGACTTGCCTCCATGCACAGCGTTCCATCAGCCCCTTGATTCTGATCACCACGCAGCCTCTGATTAGCTGCTATGGAGTGTTTATTAAAAAAGTGGGCTCTGTTCTCTAAAACAAACAATTCTAATTAAAGTGCTGGCCCTTAAGTCATGGCCTGTAGCATTAGCCTTAGTTTCACACTGATTATTCCCTAATATCACATCATTTATTCTAATCAGGGATTTTCAATTACTTGCTTTGGTTTCAATTTATAATTCACTACAATGCAATATTAGAAACTAGAGTGTCTGTAGTGCATCTGAATGAGTTCCCAAGTCTCTGGACGTATCTTCATAATAATAATAATCTGCACACAAGGTTTTATTATATATATGATAAAACCTTGTGTGCAGATTATTATATAGAAATATAATTTGTTTTGTTCTGTCACTGTGCATTTAGCACGTGCAAAGCTGCAATGCGATGACACCTGTCAGAAGTGTATAAATGCATTCCTATTGGAACGTTTTGCTTGGTTATCATAGGCATTGGTTACTTTAAAAACTGATGTGTTGGATTTTTGGATTTAACTAAGCAAACGAATAGAGTCTTTGATTGGATAATCACTTCTGTGATTAATATGTTTCAGCTGGCATCAATTCCTTTAACCCAAACTAGTCCAGATTCGTTTCTTATTTCTTTCAAAACCATGTGGGAATATGTGTTACTGGTATTCAGAAATATTCCGTTGTTATCCTGGACCAAGCAAAGCAAACAACTAAGGAGAAGCTGACCTGACTAGAACTGGGTTCAGAAATGTCCAGTATTAAAACCTGGGAGGATAGTGGTGAACCTTGTGATCTGAGATCCCTCAAATGTGTGTCCACACACACAATATAACAAAACTCCCAGTAATGGAACTAAACAGCTGTGAAATCGTAAGATAACCACTAGTTAGTGAGAGTCTACTGTTCATGCAGGTTGCTCTGTTAATAACATTTATGATGTATTTTCTGTAGGGGACTCTAGTGTATATTTTAATTTAGTGTCTGAATCCTTATTATTATTAATAATAATATATCGTTGTTTATGTTCTAGAATAAAGACATTTGCTTCATGTTTATAAGCAAAAAATCTAATATATATAGATATATGCACAGAAAAAATATTGAATAACCAAATCAAATATGTCTGAATACTTGTTTCCCCTCAAAGCAGAAAGGAAGAAATACATTGTGAAATTTTCAAACAGAGAAATTCTAGATAGAATTCTGATGAGACTTTACTTCTTCAGTTGTTGTTGGTTGCTGCAGTATCGCATAACATAGCCGAATACTGAAACAAGCGATATATAGCATGTACTACAATGTTGGTCTGAGAATAATGGTCACATACCAAAATCAGCATGTGCACAGTGTATAGACCAGCCTTAGGCAGGAAGCACCACATGCCCACTGCCTACTTATTTGAAGAACAAAGGGAGAAGCCATTTGGAAGTCAGACATGAAGTAATCCATCAAACAGAAAGAAACTTGTCTGTTGGGTTGTTACACTTTAATTCCTTGTAGGTTGGACGCCTGCCCTCCACTGTAGATAAGAGACGGATATATTCATGGGATAGTGAATTTTTTCCCCCCCTGTTCTGACAAGTTCAGAAGACTTTGAATTTCACTCTTCGGGGAGGGTCACTGAATTTTTGACCGGCCTTCATACAAGGCAGCACAGTGCTGTGGATCATATATTCTGTATTTTCCGAATCACTGGAGCTGTGCTCAGTAGCATTCCTGATGTGTGTGTATCTGCTTCTTGCTGATTCTCAGCGTGTGAGGTCAGGGAAAGGCGCATTTTTCCAGTCGTTACCCCGCAAAGGTTAGTGGTAGTATCGAGCGTCTATGTCAACTGCTTTGCGTGCACTTTGTGGGCATGATAAAGACTCTGAGCATGGTAATGGCCACTACACTACACTAGAAACTACACTACACTATATATATATATATATATATATATATATAAAACAAGGAGTTAAATCACCTAAGGCTTTTTATATATAGTATTTCATATTCTGTAACCAGATTCCGATCTCACTGCAGCATCTCACTATTACAATCCCTTTTTTGTGGGATGCAGAGGCAGCATATTTTGTTTATTGCTGGGGCCTGCATGAGAACACATTATGAACTGCTGGGTTCCCCAAAGTACAACACAAAGCTACGGAGCGAAACAAAAAGAAAAGAGAGAAAGACAGCGCAAAAGATTTTGGGAGGGCAAAGGCTCAAGGGTATAAAGAGGGCAACAGAAATGTAAATTCAAGCAATCTTGGTGTTAAAGTCCAAGGAAAGAGTGTAAAATATTGAAAATGTTTGTATGGTACTAAAACTGAGTGCTATATTAAAGTTTGAGTAAAAAAAAAAACAACAAAAAAAACAGAAGATAGCATCATAATAAAACACTGCTTACCTGCACTGATCAGACCTGAGAAATAATCTAATCAGAGCGCTTGATTGGCATCTCTCAGCCCATCACTCCCAGCCTGCTACACCACTGAGAGCTAAAGCACTAAACACAACAGCACAAGTGAAGCAGGATGAAATTCAAGGAACGCTGACATGGCTGGCTGAACGAAAGAGCAGACAACAGGCAGACAGATGAGTTTGCATGACAGCCCAGGTTTGCTGGTTGGGTTAGCTTTTGCCTGATTGTTAGCTTCCTTGTAGTTAGTTTCCTGATCTTTAACACAGAGAGCTCAGGAAAAGTCATTTATTGGCTTGGGAGTTTTTTCCAAAAATACTGAGCAGAGATCTGAACCACAATCTCCAGCATACATGGCATGACCCATTGTGCTTTTTGATTGGCAAGATGCAGTTTTAACTCTAGAAACCCAACTTCACACACATCATTTTTTCCCACATGTTAATGTGAAGTCATACGTGTGAAAGTTATACCATTCCCGCCTGTGCCTTATTGGTGCCTTAATTTAATGCACTGTGGTGATGCATATGACTGTGACAGGACTAAGGTGTTACTGAGGTGAAATGTTCACATGTGGCAGCACTGCACGGGGGGTAAGAGGAGGGATGGGGGAATTCTTGGAATCCAAAATGACCTGCAAGCTTCTGCCTTGACATAACAGATCTTGAACAAAATCCTTATAAAACACAAATACTAGACACACCAACCAGGCTAGGATGTAATAAAATATGAATACTCGGGGGTACATATTCGGGAAATATGTATAATTGGTAATAATATTATATTTTTCAGAGAGTATATATATATATATATATATATATAGTATGTCATTTACATCAGCATGTACATCAGCATGTTGTCTAGCAAGTTTCTTGTTAGATAATTTCTAAAGAGGAGATAAATTAGCAACTTCTTGCTAAAGCCTGAGTAGACTGATAAATCAGTGTGGAGGACCAGTGATTAATCTCTGTGTTACTGATGAGCTCTTTTAATGGACTTATCAAACTAAACTTTTTCTCAGTAATGGACATTTTAATAGGGATGAGTTTAGCATCAGTGTTGTACTGGACTCCTGCTAGGGGGACGATGGGAGCAGCAGTGGACTGAAGAACGAAAAGGAATTAATTAGTTAATTCTTTAATTCATCCATTCATTTTTGAGCTTTTTATCCTCCTGGGTCATGGGGGGATGCTGGAGCTTATCCCAGTTACTTACTGGGCAGAGGGCAGGAAACACCTTGCACAGGCCACATTCCATTGCAGGGGTGAGAAAATACTATTATTTGTTTGTTTGTTTGTTTTACAATAAGAAACATATTCCTCTTCTATATTTTATAACGGAATATGTTACACAGTGTATCCTGTATTTAGACATCACTATTTTTCCTAAGATTTTCACCCAGTCTGGCCAAACAGGAACGGCAAAAGAGCAGGAGCTCAAGCCTTCATGGCTTCTATCTGTTCACATGCCTTGACACAAACCTAACCAAAGCTAACATGAATGCAACAGAAAAAAAATATAGACTCAAATAAATAAATAAAATAACTATAACTTTGAAATTGGAAACTGAATTACCAATCAGACGAACTGACCAGAATGAGGAAGTGCTTCAGCATATTGAACTCTTTTCTGCACTTTGTGGAACTCTCTCTTCTGCCAACTTTGGAAAAGAAAAGTGCTGATGAATCATTTGCATATAGAGTTTGGAGTCAGTATTAATATATTCCTCATTCTACAGTGTGGCATCACTATCGTGTGATCAAACAGTAGTTTGAATGGTCAAAATGTAGTGATAACAGAAACAACGGACAGTAAATATCATTTCAGTATCAGTATGATTTACATATTTAATTTTTCGTACCTGAGGGATTTACAGTATTACAGTTATAGCCCTATTCCTGGCTATGCTGTAGTACTAGATCCAATGGGGCACTCGTTTATAGACACATATTATTTGAGTTTACTTTTTAATTTGAAAAGTGTGAAAGCTGGCACCCTCTTGGATGGTGAGACCCAGGTTATAGCACATTATAACCTGTTACACTGTAAACACAAACAAGAATGTACTACACCTTGCATTCATACACAGAGCGTGTAGCCAGTGAGCCCCTTTCACATGATGCACACTGTTTGCCGTACATGTAAAATGCAGTGAATGAACTGCATCAGCTTAAATCAGTTAGTGACTAAAGCAAAGGCATTTTAATTCACTAATATAAGCAGGGCTGACACTGGCTAGCTAACTAGGCTAGGAGGTCAGTAAATGCTTCCCTCGGGCAGACAGTGGATGGCTTGTCAGGGCAGCACTCTTGCTAGCTGCTTATTCAATTAGCAAACATCCAGCTAGCTAACTTTGCTCTGAGCATTGCACATAAGTATTACAATGCACACATGTATGCATTCATCACATTACATTACCTCTATCTTTTTGCTGTCATTTAGGCTCTGCTTGTATTATTTTAGGTCCCCTGCGCACCAAACTATGAAGTTATAATGTTATGGGCTTTTTTGTTGCGTGTAGACATAAGGTCAAGTATAAATGGGGGGGCACCCCTATTGATGGACAGTATCCCTAGCATTCGTCTATACCACCTATGCCATGGCCCAGCCCTGCTGCAGATATGTAGCAGAACCAGCAGGAAAAATTCTCTTCTACAGAAATCTATTTTCTCCTTGTTTAAATTCTAGCCCTTTTATCTGTAACTTGATGATGTCATCTCATCACATTTCCTACTAACGTAAATGAGTAGGAAATAAGAAATGGATCGTAAAGGCATGGTAACTTCTTGAATCCAGGAAAAAGCATGTAAATCTAAAATTATAAACACTGTAACTGGCATTATAGGTCCTATTTAAATTATATCTTAAGATAAATAAGAGTTTGGGTGTCAGGAGATGATGCCCTACAGTCATAAACATGAACATGCAAAATGTAAAAACCAATGGAAATGTAAGCTGTATAAGTAGTGAGGTGTTATCTTGGCCAGATAACATACGGGCCAGCGTGGTTGATTGTTTGAAGTTACAAAGCCATTCAATCAACTGGAGATCATCAACCTTAATCTTCACCCAAACCACACAGTGGGTCCTCCCTCAGCGAGAAAATAAATAGACCTAATTCTGATGGGAAAATAAACTCTTCGGCTGTTTTGGCACAGGTTAAAAATACTCTGCATGTATACCCTCAAACCTACCCCCACCCCTCCTCCGCTGAACCCTGCTCCTTAAAATGCCGCACTGCCTCTCTCAAAACAGAATGAATATTAATCATTTGTGCTAACGAGGCAGGCTGCATAATAAAGGCCAAGGGGGCTCTGATTCACTTCAAGCTTTAATGCAAGTTACAGCCAGCCCTGGCCTGATAAGCAGCAGCAGGCAGGCTAGTGCCACCGTGATGCCGCAGCGGGCATGGCAGGGGCACCAGTGGCACATTCAGCACTTTAGAGGAAGGAGGCAGGCAGCAGCTCACTAACCAAGGCAATCTAGTCTGCCTGCTGATGGCTGCGTTTGGCCCCACACTGCTCTGGCTTTGCAGTGGGTCTCTGACCAGTCATGGCCAGACATCTGCCAGCCCAGCCATTCTGAGCAAAACACTCAGACAAGCCAATGCTCTAAAAAAATGGACAACGCCGAAGTTAGCTTGCTAATAGCCCGAATGCAACTGCTGCAGCATAAAAGGTGGAAACGTTTGCTAAGCAATAACAGCTCTTCATGGTTTCTTAGGTACATTGCTTTGAGCAACTGCTAACAACTACAGGCAATGTAAAAGCTTAAGCTTGATAGAGCTTCCTCTAAAATCACTTTCTGGCCTCCATTTGCAGTTCACACCACAGCAACACAGTGTTATGATGTCATATGTAAATCACCTATTGACAGGGGGAAAATTCAGTTTTATTGTAATAACACATATAACACAGTTGCTTTATTACAGTCCATTTTCAGCTGTGAGACATCTATGGGTAGAAGTGATTAGCTTTTTGTAGTACTGTGGTTCAATATTGGTCTGTTTTACTGATCTTCTATTCCCCAAGGTTCCAGGGTCCATTTACTGGATTCACATATTCCAAAATCCACAAATGGTATGGATTCAAGTCAGATAGCTTGTTTTGCTTGTGTTATCTATTCCTTAACCTTAAGAGTAGTGCGCATGTGCGGAGAGTGCTTGCTGCCTGTTACAGTAGCTCCCGTTTTGTTTTCGTTTTTCGTCTATTCAACTCAAAATGTGCAATAATTTTCTGACTACTGAACACTTACTGCTGCTAACAGTATATCTGTACTTATTATTATAGCCACAGCCACTTTACTTTTTATTTTATTTTTTTATTGTATCACGTTATAGGCACATATTGAAAAATTTCTCTCTTGTTGTAAATTATTATTGTTTATTCTAAATGGTTGTTACTGTAAAAACTGCAATTTCCCCCTGGGATCAATAAAGTATTTCTGATTCTGATTCTGAACATTGAGATTTAAAAACGTAAAGGAATTTGGATGCAGGTTTGAGGGGCTTATCATTGTTAGCAGTGGCTTTTGTTGCACTCCAACACTAAAAGGTTAGTAAGTTGTCCACAGATGTGTATTCACACTAGATCACGTTTGGCACTGCAGGAATAGGTAGAATAGTGTGAACTGTGATTCCAGTCAGAAGATTAGCTAGGCAATACAAGTACCTTCACCTTTTTTTTATTGAAAAAGCTGTTTATGCACTAATGACTGCTGGTTTCTATCTGTCCTTCTGTATCACTGGCTTGAAAGAAATCTGGCATGGGGCTCTATGAACTTTCCTTTGTATGTGAACAAACCTGTAGGGCCGACATGGATTTATGAGGTCTTTGCTAGAGCTCTGCAGCCTTTTCCATTCAAGGGTCGTTACATCACCCTATACCTAAAAGTTTCAGGAAGCTTCTTCACCATCACAGTGATTGCTACTTGTTGCGTGAAATCTTCCCCATCAATAACTAACATGTTTTATAATGACAGCAGGAGCAAACTCCAACAGGAGCACAAGAACATTGAAATATTAACAGCACTGATAAGCAGAACTTCATTTGCTTTTTAGTATTTACAAATATCTATATTTCACTACAGGTGCTACAGTACTGTCTGAATACTTGTTACCCCATCATTTTTATAAACATATCTCTATTACATTTACGGCATTTAGCTGACGCTCTTATCCAGAGCGACTGACAAGGCTGACCATGTTACAGGTAGGCCAGTGTAGTGTTAGGACTCTTGACCAAGGACTCTTATTGGTGCAGCACAGCATAGTCACCCAGACCGGGATTCAAACCCCAGTCTCCCATATGCGGTGGTGACTCCCTGGTGACTCCCTGGCAGGTAGTGGTGTTATCCGCTGAGCTACACCAACCCCTATTAATGTTTACAAATACATATGTTCACATATTTATAAGTCAATAGGCAACGTGTGTAAACAAGTTTTGATTCTTTTTTAACTATTAAGATTTATTCAGTAATTAATATGAATTTAGCTCAGTGTCAAAAGTACAATTGTTGGATTGCACTGCTATTCGGAAGTAAGATGATTGCTAGGAACAATGAAAGATGAAAAATTTAGACTGATATGAACGATATTTATTGAGCTACACATACAGCAGTAGTGTCTCTCATTATGGTATCAGGCCGCTAATGCAACATGCCAGACGTCTCGACATGTTGAGTTGTACAGGTTCCCAATGGTGTCCTGCCATAATTCATCACATGCAGCTGGAATATCTCAATTTCCTGCAGATTTTGAGGAAGGGGCAGAGATGGAGTGACACCAGGCCTTCTGGATGTGTGACAACAAACCATTCATCTTGGCGCTGATCATGGTGTCTTTACACACGGATTCAACAAAGCGGGACTCGTCACTGAAGATGACCCGCTGCCTTTCTGAGTCGCTCAATGACAACCTGGCACATGCCACTGGAGTCAAATCATTCGCATGTCTCACAATGTCAAACCTACCCACCAAGCTTCATTCCTGTGGGGTGATGAATTCTGGGTGTGGCTATTCTAGCAATGTTTCTTTTGATGATGTGTCTATATGGAAACTAACATGCAAGTTACTTAGTGATGGTGAGGAACTGAAGTCTGGGCCACATACAGGCTTTCAGAGTTGAAAATGATTTGACTGTGCACTGAGGACTTGAGATGTATGTTGAGTTACGATCTTCTTCTTCACATGCTAAAAGTTTAATCAGGGCATGGAATTCCTGTGGAATTCACCGGAGAGAAGAACACAGAGAGCTTTAATTGACTGCACACAATATGAGGCCTCCACATGCTACGGCAGAGCAGGACTTACTTAAGGGACCGGTTGAACAGCCGTGCGTCACTGTGTCAGCAGTAATGTAAATAATGCAGCCTGACGTGACTGTAGAAGCAGGGCCTGGTGCGTGTTCGCTCTGGCCACATTAGTGTGCACATACAAAAGGCAAATGCATGTCCCACACCGGCAGATATTGTGTCCCCACGTCTCAATCACGGAGGGCTGAGGACACGAGACACCGGCACAGACGCAGTCTGCTGAGCCGCTGATATATGGCTGGCCGCTGATAGAGGACATGCAGCCCAAGGACAAGAAAGGAAGGCAGAGGAGAAGTAATAAAGAAAAAAAAGAAGGAGTCTGGCGAAATTGATTTGGAGCCACAATGTTAGCATTTGTCATTCCTGAGGAAACAACCTTCAGTGGCACTTTGGGGAACGTGTTTGAGCTCTGTGCTGTCTGCTCGCCTTCACGGCCTCTCCCATGCCACCACCATCACGGACTGCCTCCGTCTGACACTTTCCGACAGGGGCTGACAGCAGGACCGAAGCAAAGCTGAGGTACACAGTGTTGCTATGCGAACAAGTGTCGACACGCAGGTCAGCAGGGTTTTGTACCATGTCCTCAATGAGCAAGGATTAAAGCAAGACACATACAAGAATGGTTACAGAGGTGGCTTTGTCTGAACACTCTTCATGTACCTGTTGCTGTCATCAATTTTCCCGCGAAAGTTTCAGACAAATAACATGAATTATTCCTTTTTGAACAAAATAAGTGCATGAAAATGGCCCCTTTTCAGAATCAAATTCAGCCTTTTTATCATGATTGTTGGGTCACTGGAAACCATTATGTCTACTGTGCAGGTAATCAGTGTGGCCCTGTGGTGCCTACAGGACCTGCAGACCATTTTCCATCCAGACTTTTGTGTATCTGACACCAGCTTGCACAATTCTGGTCATTGCCTTCCTTCGGGGCACTTGACCACCACTCAGAGTGACCCACCCTTCAGCCACCAACACCCAACATTCCCCCACAACAGTTCTGTTGGCTTTATAATGTAAAAGAACTGACTAACTAAATTAACCAGGGTCAACATTCAAGAGTAGTGTGCCTGGTTAGGGACAGGAGTACGAACACGCTACCAGTTTGTACATTGTTTGGTCACATTCCGGTAGGATCAGTAAGGGTCTTGAGGCTCTAAGAGCTGGGGTCTTCTCTTACTCCTGCCTTCCGAGTTATTCTGGTAGAATGGGGCAGAACATACTAGAATAGCAGGAATAGTGTGAATTCAAGTTCAGTCACAGGAGAAGGAACTTACTTTTAGTTGATAATGCAGACAGCATTGCCCTGATACAATGCTAGAAACTAATCCATTACCTAACAACGTGTGGTTAATTTTTAAAAAGCTTACCAGACAAAAAACCTAGTCACCCTGCATGTTTAAGGTGGTAGTAACTTTGGGCTCCTGCAGATGGTGCTGCAGGAGGATAATGGGTGTGTAAGTACCTGTTGGTTGTGTAATGGGATTCATAAATTAAGATGAGGTGGTACAGTACAGTGAATGTCTCGTTCAATGTGTGGAAAATGGGTCCCAAAGCAGAGGTTAATGACTGGCAAACAGGAATGATTGCATTTGGGCATTCCAAAGACCACAGTGTGAAGGAAGTAGCTGAATCTGCAGATGTATGGAAGCGTATGGCCATACAGGTCTATCAGCAGTGGCTAAAATCTCAGTCTACAGGAAATTCTCCTCAGTATTGTGCCAGGGAAGGCATCCACCAAATCTGGCCCAACAGTGCAATTCTTTGATGCAAGAATATCTGAACACTGATATGACCTACGTCCAATCATAGATGGCCTACATCACAGCTGTTATTCGTGCTCATGAAAACATTGCATTCTATTAGGTACATTTTAGTCCCAAGTGTTCCCATTTTTGTCTGATGAGGGCAAGAGGAAAAAGCCATTTATCCAAACCCAGTCAGAAAGAAAACCCAATCATGAACACACTGAACTCATAGTTCCAACATTATTGCATTTTTCACCTGCTAGGGAAAAAAAACATGAACCATTATAATCACTGTGATTAATGACTTCTGGCTGTTTTATGTCACTCTACACATCTCTAAACCTTTAAACAGACTATTTAGCTAGCTTGCTACTGTACCATTTAGCCTAGTTGCTAAAATAAAATAATACAGTGCTCTACTCTGCACACACATACATATCTACATTACACAAAATCATGTGGAGAACCAAAAAAGTGTTTTTTCTATCGGGTGTTAATATGAGCAAAAACACTTGTTCTGTTGCCACTAGCATAAACATTAGCAATAACATTAGCTGCTGCTTTTCCTGCTTTCTAAAGCTGCTAGAGCTCAATCCCACTGAGGATCTTCAGTGTTTGCTAACACAGTCACTTTCAAATACAGATCATGACATCAACATACAGTTCTAGTTTACACTCTGGAGCTCGTATTGGTCACATAAAAGTGATGATGTAACTTCGCCTTTATCTGAAAGAATAAAGGGATTTGCTAAGATGTGGTTAGCTTCAGCCATGTAAGCATACACCAAAGATTCTCAGTGGGATTAAACGCTACCAGCTTTAGAAAGCGGGGGAAAAAAACATAACCGTAAATCCATTACATACTTTGAGCTTCAAACATCTGAATTTTACAGTTATTCACAAAGTCATGATTAAATTTATAATGTGGTATAAATCAAGCTACTTCCATTCTAACTGGGTCAGAGATATACACCCAGAAGGGTCTTGAAGCCCTTTGCTTGCAAACAATGATTTTGTTTGTTTGTTTGTTCTATAAGGTGGAACGATTTAGAACAGTGCGAAGAACATTCTAGATTAATGGGAATGGGAAGAGCACTCTAGAATTGTGGGAACAAGTAAAACATTCTAGAACAGTGTGAACGAGGGAACAGTGGGAATGAATGGAAGCAGAACACTACACAAACCACAGTACTGATAGGCAGGGTGCTCAGGGTAGCCTGGTTTGCCTGGTCATACTGTTAAAGAATTGTGTTAGATTAATTGCTGACTTTTGGAATTCCTCTAATGGAACACAGCTGCGTTACATACTTTATTAGACCTGCAAGGCTAGATCTGGGAACCACAGAGCATTGCTAGCAGAGATGCCTGGAAAGAGGTTGAGTGCTGTGCCCAAGAGGAGAGTCATGTGTATTGTGTCAGTCATGGGATTTAAACCCATAATGATTTGGCTTACCTCACCTACCTCTAGGCTACCAGCCTCTCCCCATTACTAGCACCTACAGATTCATCCAACAGCTGACCCAGGGGTTTGTGTCTCATCACTCTGCCTGGAGTACAGCTACATGATGCAATGAGTTGAAGAATTCAATCCTGAAAGGCTAGTGGTTCATTGCACTTTCCTACAAACCAGCTTGGCCTCCTCTCAGGTAATGAATTTGGCAGATACCTCAGATTCACTGTAGGAAATTCCCAATTCCTGGAAGCTTCCTAGTTATTCACTTTGCTTCGAGAACTGTGATTCCTGTTGGTTCTCTTGGGCTGCAAACGGACAGTGCTGACCTGGGGAGTACCAGCTCATGCATGTTCGATTTGCTACCTTCATTCTTAATTAGTAAACCTGCTCTTTCTCAGTCAGTAATCTGATCAGTCAGTGGTGGCAGGTGTGTCTGTTCCAATTACAGACTGTCTTAAACAGATGACTGATGATGTATTCTCAAAACAGTGCCACTTTGTCAGGTTTTTAGGAATAATGAGAGATTTTATGAGTCACTGTTTTATCCCCGTTATTTACTCTTTCCTCACTCATTTAGCTGAAGGTTAGAAGACTGAAGCCACCGTCATAGCTTCAAAGTGGATACTGAAATGACTTCTATCTATGTTCTGCTCACAAGGGCTTTCTTTTGTAGGTACTGTTACATAAGCAAAAATCCTTTTTAATATGAATTGAAATCTCAGGACTCAAGATCTGTGAAAATATGTGAATTGAATATGTGAACTGAGTAAGTGTGGAAATGTGTGTAAAGAAATCAATGATGATTAACTAAAATGACTAACAAGCTCTAGCCATGACGATGATAAAAGGTATAGTAAGAGATGTCAGTTATTCAAAGTAATTAAATGAGTAGTGCAAACAAAACGTTAATGTAATGTCATGCAGAAGAGTAAATCAGGAATACCTCCAGGTACCAGGAATCGATTAAGCTGTTCGCAGCATCACAGTAAACCATACCATTCCTATCAGCTAGTTTCACAGTTTAAAATCATAATCATTAAAAACACGGCTTTGATTACCACACTTTCATTAAGTCACATTAAATACCGTCCAGCATCCACCACAATTAGCAACAGTCCTCCAGTTGCAGGAGCACAGGTGTAGCAGGCATTGTGGATTTGCTACATGCCAGGGGACACACGGAAACACCTTATACACAGATACAAGGGTTGGACAATGAAACTGAAACACCTGTCATTTTAGTGTGGGAGGTCTCATGGCTAAATTGGACCAGCCTGGTGGCCAATCTTCATTAACTGCACATTGCACCAGTAAGAGCAGAGTGTGAAGGTTCAGTTAGCAGGTAAGAGCACAGTTCTGCTCAAAATACTGCAATGCACACAGCATTATGGGTGACATACCAGAGTTCAAAAGAGGACAAACTGTTGGTGCACGTCTTGCTGGCGCATCTGTGACCAAGACAGCAAGTCTTTGTGATGTATCAAGAGCCACGGTATCCAGGGTAATGTCAGCATACCACCAAGAAGGACAAACCTCCACCAGCATCACGTAGTGACCTGGCCACTATCCTGTAAGAAGAATGGCTTAAAATCCCTCTGACCACTGTGCAGGACGCAGTATATGTCGTTCCCAAGACGAACTGACGCTGTATTGGCCGCAAAAGGAGGCCCTACACCATACTAATAAATGATTGTGGTCTAAAACCAGGTGTGTCAGTTTCTATGTCCAACCCCTGTATATTTACGCAATAAAGCATTAAAAATAGTTTAACTCTGCCTATTATTGAAACTTTCCTGTTCCACCTTAAATCCTGCAGCAGTTATCTCAGGTTGTCTCTGGTAACTGCTGCACCATTTAAGGTGGAACAAGAAAATCTGAATAAGAAGCTGGCAATGAGTAACATCTTTTAGTTACCACTTTGATGGTCAACCCTTTATTATTAATGCACATTTGGTATGGCTATTATTATTATTATTACCACTATGTTTAAGCAAACAAAATGTGCTTCTAACTGTATTTGATGTTTTCAATATTAACCATATAGTTTATCTACTACTTTTTTGTGCATCTATCTTTCAGCACATTTTTACAATACCGCTTAAATACTGATAAGGGTCACTATAACTGTGAGAAAGTTTTCAAACTGCTTCATCTACAGGGGAGTTATGATGTGTAAAATGCACACAGGCTGTAAAGTAAATGATAAAGACCCAGTACAATCAAGAAAGAAGCATTTCTGTCTTACATATTCCGGATTTAGTTTAGTTGATGAACTGAATTCATTTGTAATTACAATGCCCAGTATGCAGCGCGTGAATTTACTGTAACCCCACAGCTGTACCGAAGTCTGGCCATAGTAGTATGCTTGTCTGCAGTTGAAGTTAATGCAGCAGCAGTTTATCTGCCTATTTAAGCAGCTGCACAGTGGAAATAAATAATCACAATATCAACTAGTTTGAAAATGTACAAATTACTGCAGTTTGGTCGCTTCGCTACGCATCATGGCTGCAGTCCCACTTCATCTTCAGCCAACAGTTTTACAGTTGTTGCATCTACTTAATACACAAAACCCTGCCGTGTACCTTCTCTCTCGGTTTGTCACCTTTCAGGTGAGCCGAGCAGCGAGGAGCAGAATGTGTTTTTAATCCGTGCAATTGGCGTCCTGGATCCAGGTCTTTAATTACGTGTGAGCGTGAACATCAGTCAGCCTTGATGATGAGGACTCCCCTCACTCTTACCAGCGTGCACATTAAAACTCTAATCACCAGCCCTGCAGCCTGCTGCAACAGGAACTCACAAACATGTTTACCAGCCCAGCCTCACCTACGCTGGTACAACTGTATCAAACAGCTCTAAGGAGCAGAGATGTACGGAATCCGTGTCTGTCCTTTGGTGATCAAAGTGATGTTTCCGTGGAGATTTATCTAATCACATCGTAGGAAAAGCCAGTTTTATAAAATCAGCTGCAGAAGACTAATGTTTGGTGACTGTGCTAATGTGTCGCATGGCTCTACGCAACAGTGATGTATGGAATACACTGTATAGCCACTGTCCAACAAAAAACAAGTATCTGCAAGATGGTAACTTTACAGGAGAGGGCAAAAACTCATTTATAAAAAACAGACTTTTTCCCCCAAGCAGTTTTTACTGTTGGTTCATTCAACTTCCACACCGTGCAAATGGCAGCTGCGGTGCTCAAATGATCCATGGAAGTAAGAAACAAAAATGGAGACAGGTGTTTTTCTTTGGACAGCTACGATATGCTATTATTTGGTGATCCATATGACGATTCCATGGAGATAATTCCAGTCTGTGAGAAGTCAGTTTTGTGGACTGGACAGAGACTCTCACAGACTAAAATGTAGATCCAGGTTAAAGGTGGAGTATCCAGTACAGTTGGTCAAATTCTCCTCATGGTCTGATAGCTCCTTTTAGTTATGTGCAAACTGGGAAATAGCTTTGGACTGAACACCATTCCTCCAGCCAATGAGCAACAAGCATGGTCACGAGCGGGAAGAGCTACATTCTGAGCTCCACATGCAGGGATAAACAGGAGAGATGGGGGAAAAAAAAACAACAACCTTCTGAACCTGGGGATAACATATATTTAGACAGAAGGAGTAGTGGTTGGGATGGAGCTCCAGAAGAAACATTGAAGGGAGGACAGTATTTGTTTCTCTGTTACATTCACATACACATCAACAACCGTTCTCCAACATCATGGGCTCTGCCTTTAATGTCAGCTTCGAAACCTGAAATTACTTGCTGCAGGCTATTCATGAATTCACCCTTATTATTATGTAGATGCCAGGAAGCCAGAAAACAGAGCCAGGAATATGTAACATTGTAGGGTCAAACACAGCAGACAGAGCTCCCATCAATCAGCCTTTATTTTCTAAGATCTGTGGAAATGCCGCACCTGTAAGGTCCTCTTTTATGCCGTAATCATATGATATCATTTCAGCATGCCAAAAGTCCAAAGTATGGACTAGGCATGTATGGAGGCTTAGCTCGGTCATATATCAAAATAGCAGCACCTTGTGTCATGTAAAATCCAACTAGCAAGACCTAAAGTGTGATCATTAATCAACACCTCACAGCTCATTCTCTAAGTCTAATCAACATTCATGTCTGGAGCTTACAAACCATAAGGCAGCAGGGTGGAGCAGGTCAGACAGTAGAAGCAAAGCCAAATTTAGGCAATTCTGAAATCCCAGCCGGATGCGTTTTTAGGTCTCAAAAGGAGGACAGGTCCTGGAAAAAGAGGACGTATGGTCACCCTAGTTAGAACTGCATCAAAACCATGCTGATGTAGCTGATCTGAGATCCAACAGCACCATTTTACATCAAACCACTCGGAACGTCTTTGTTGAATTATGCACACATTTTGAACACTTCCTCCTTTTTCTACTTTCACAAGCAAAACCCCTCTGGAACACCAGCATGACGCACTCTGACACATCGTAGATTGTTAACATGTACTGTTAGGTGTATGCATATTTAATCAGAAGGCGTATTGTTTGTGTATCTCCATTTTTATTATATTAAACTCAAAGTTAAGAAGATGAGTTACTTTTTTGAAGAGACAAGGTTTTGTTCCGACAGTGGTGATATGGCCCATGTAGCAAAAGTAATGTTGACTGCTGACCATCACAGCTATATGAGGTTTTAGGAAATCCCTTTCCAAAATCGCTGACATTAAAATGGAGTCCACTTTGCAGCAAAAACAGCCTCCAGTCCTCTAAGAACGCAATGGACAAGACTTTGGATGGGACTAGTCTGTGGGACAGAGCATGAGGATGTGATTTTTACATGCTATGTGCTTCAGGACCCTGAGGAATTACCCAGATCTCCCCATTGATTTCTAATCAAGTGTGATCTGATCGTTAACACAATCTAACTAAACTAATAACACACAAACAGTCGTACTTTGGTACACACTGAGTAATGTCTGCAGTGAACCTGTAGATCCCCCTTTAGCAGCATCACATTTACTGTAGCTGCAGATAAGTTTTGTTACATGTTGAGGAAGAATTCACATTCCCACATTTACATCCTCCCATAAAAGGTTTGATACACCATTGAATTCATTGCTCCCTCAATAACTACAAGGCCTCCAGACCCTGAGGCAGCAGGGTGCCTAAACCATAATGCTCCCTCCACCTTGCTTCACAGCAGGGACGAGGATTTGGTGTTGGTGTTGTAACGGTCACTTGGATTCGGTGCATGCGGTCCACAGTGTATAGCGAGAGAGGCATGAACAAGTATGCACCTAAGGTGGTTCGCTCCAGGTTGTAGTGTAAAGGGTTAAACTTAGACATTTTCTTTATATTCACTTTCATTACTATGAAGACATCGTTTTGTATATTGAGAAGTTGATCTGTTTTGGTGAGTACTGTCTGATATACTGGATTAAAATGTTATCGATTGCTCATGCCTGTTTCAGCCTGGGAGGGGCGCTCTCGCTGTGTCGTTGCTCATACGACATAAAGACACAGACGAGACAACAGTGAAAAGTTTGTTCTGTCATTGTTTCCCTCTCTACAGGTAAAAACGCACAAAATACGAATATTTCTTTTGAGGATAAGTTTAATCCAGTATATCGTCGACCTGACACTGTGTTTTGTTGTTCGAAAAGCATTTTTATCTGTGTTGGATGTTGTTAGCAACGTAGCGGCTAGTTAGCCGTGGTTAGCAAAGCACCACGAGGTACATAAAACTATGTTCAAGATGATGAGAGATGAATGTGACACTGTTGGACAGAAAACGTTATAATGTCTTTTGTCTTGTGTTTTTGTTTAAATTGGATTAATGTTAAAAGTTAAAGAGTTAAAGTAAAAGAAAGCATTGACTGAAAATACTAAATGTGATGTAATTGTTGCATTGAAGAATGTAAACAAGAGCTCATGTACATGTTTTGAAGGACAATTGTGCAATGTGTATTTCAAATTGATTCGACATAAAGACACAGATGAGACAACAGAGTGGAAAGTTTGTTCTGTTATTGTTTCCCTCTCTACAGTACTACAGTAACTACAGTAGCATGTATGTTCTTTTCCACTGCTGCTATCCTGGATCGTGATGAATGAAGCGTGGGTGCTTCCCTGCCCAATAAATGGTCTCCACTACACAGCACTGGCTGTCTTCTAGGTGGTTTCTCCATGGAGGACAGGGCAAGTAGCTATCCACTGATTGGAGCATTTGCCTTGCAACTATTCGCTACAGAGTGCAGTATTTGTTGTCATCCACATGTTGTATATATTTCATGACATCTGTACAATCCTGTCCATTTTCACACTCAGGTCTTCAGCAAAGCTTCTGTAGCCTTCACTAGTTTCATGCATCTCTGTACTGTATTCTGAGGCCTACTAAAAGTTGTTGAAGGGGAAGAGATTTATCAGTAACTAGGTTGTGTGAGATGTCTTTATTTAATGGGTGAAGCACCTGTGAAACCCTCACTTCCAAACATATCTCTTTTATTAAAACACTTTATGCCCATTAACACAAACTAGAGGACACAGAGGTTCACTTACTTTTTCTAGCCTGAACTGTGGATGTTACTCAGTGTGCTGAATAAAGGACATGAAAAGTACACCTGCTTGTGTGATCGGTTTAATTATATTGCATTTGTCACATTTTATTAGTAACTAATGCAGAAGGTCAGTCTAAAGTGTTCACTGACTTTTTGGTGACTGGATGTGGTGTAGTGCTACAGCTGGCCGAGGCAGATCAAAGGCAACATCCAAGATAATGGTAAAGTGCTGACCTCTTCAGTACGACCCATTCTGCTGCCAATGTACATAGAGACTGGATGGCTATGGGCTTGGTTTTAGATACCTGTTGGCAATGGGTGTGGCTAAAACACCTGCACCACATTTCCACATACTTGTGTAAATAGAATTGTTAGAAAACATCAAATACATAAAAACAGCATTAGACTAATAACTAGCAATTATTAATAAACAGCATTCAAGTAACATAAGTCATAACTAGCAATGATTCACTGTAATATCTATTATTTAAAAAAAAAAAAACTCGTGATTGAGTCTAAGGTACTTGGCGGGTGATGAATGATACTCTGTTCCCGTAATCAGTCCAGCGTGTTAAGTAGGAAGCGACACGGCATTGGTTTGGTCATATATAGCATTTATTTACACATTTCTTTCTATTTACAGATCTTTGAAAAGTCATTGTTCTGTACACAAATTTTAATTCAAGAACATTTCAGAAAATTTCTGACACTCTTCTAAAAGTCATCGTTTCTGAGCACGAAAGTCATGAAACAATTCTAATCTGATATCCAGGACCACCCCTCCTCATACGCTGCCCACCCAAAGAGAGGGGAAAAAAACACTCCAACACTGGAGGAAACAAACAAAACAAAAAAACAGAAGTAAGAGAGAAAGGAAGCAATAGAGAGAGGGGAAAAAAGATTGAGAGAGAGAAAGACAGAAGGAAAGCACACAGCATGGTACACGTCCAGTAATGTTAGTCTTCGGACAGTGCGTGTCAGTTAGCATGGTTAGTTTACGAGTCTTCTCCAAGCCGCGAGCGTTCAGCTGAAGCAGCGCGGCGCTCGCAGGAGGAAGAAGCACCCAGAGAGCGAATGTTCCAGCTGAAAATGTTCTGCTTTTCCAAATTCATCTTAAATTATTGTTATCATTAAAGAAAAATAAATATTTCGGATGATAACCTCTACATCTGAAGTTAGGCACAACTTAATAGGCTCATGTAAACAGTATATAAAAAGAAAAAAAAAGCAGGATTTAAAAAAAGCTGATTTAAGGAATACATTTAATACAAAACAGAGGAAAATAGATTTTGAGTGCAGTTTTTCTGTTCACAGATATCGTCAATTACTTCCTGTTAAGAACTGGCACAGAAATTTAAAAAGCCTGACCAACACAATCAAACGCAGTGCAACGTCTGAATACTGCAAACGTTTGCTATGTCGAGAGCGCACTGCCCTAAACACGCTTGCTAATGACAGCGTCATGCAACAATTACGGATCATCACACCAACCAGGAGCTCAAAACGACAGTCCGTCAACTGCAAAGGCTAAGTTCTTGGAGCAGCTACCATTGCATGCTCTGGCCAATTTCCGACAGCTGCTGGCTGGCTTTTCCAGCACAACAAGCCCCTTTCATGTTTCCAGTTTGACGCTTCCGTTGGTTTCTACAAAAAGCAGGTAACTGCGTTTCCAGCTGAACAAAAATTTGTCATTTCAGAAACTTAAATATTAAGTCGTACATGGTAATATCAATATAGAACCTGAATTACCATCATATGTGACTGATGACTACGTTACCGTAACTTATGGAAAAGCGCACATATGAACAGGGATTTTAAAACATGCATAATTATTCAAATATATTCTGCCTTGGTCAAACAGTGCCAAAAGATTTACACTTCACTGTCATGATCATAAGGCTACATGACACCTACATAAACTCATCATGGCAACTCACTTACATAAACATTTCTAATCCAGGGTGCTGTCTATCAAAAAAAGGCTACTTTGTCAACGTTGGTGGCACTTTCACGGCTGAAATGACATACCAGCGGTGGCCTGAAGCCATGCAAATGGTGAAACAGTGACCTTGTTCTGGTGAAAAGAGAGGGATGCGCTGCACTTCTTTTATTTTTCCTCTATAAAATGTTTGGGGGCAGCTGGACTTGAACAATGATGGCTTTAGCGTCCATGGCCCACCAAAAAATCATTTTTGCCGCTGCCGTTGAGGTCAACTGGTGGGTAGAGTTAAGGGGGATTTCATATCCATCCACTGATATGTAACAGCAGTCATAAAGGGCTTACTGGGTGGCCTTATTAACAGTACTTCTGTTAAGAACTGGGTTCTAATCATTAGTGAGGGAAAAATGCTGTTTTCGGATCAGCTAAAGCCAGAAGTTGTACATGCCTAAAGAAGACAAGCCGTTCTCCCCAGTTAACTATGTGATGAAAATGAGTGAATTGGCTTATTGAGGGACCAATGGAAGCCATCATTGTTTATCTTCCAAAATAAGTTTTTAGATGCAAATCTAACAAAATGTGCTGTACTTCCCACATAGCCCTGTGATATTTGTTATGCCTAGACCGGAAACATAGTTACCTGCTTCATAGTTGGTGGAACTGGCAAGCTGGAAATGTAAAACAAACCAAACAAACAAAAAAAGGCCTACTGCAGCAGCCAAATTAAGGCAAACCTTGATTTATCTAGAAAAGAGAATAAACAGTAAGGTGTTCAGGGAAATGAACATCATGGCTATTGTTCTAACATGGAGGCAGATATATTCACCCATGTAATGCTTTCCATCTCACCGCCAGTTTAGCAGGCTGGTTCCTGAGGTAGACCTAGGTTTTAAATAAAGTGTCCTTTGATTCTACTTACAGGGAGTATTTTTGCACAGCTTGTGCGGCTGCACGGATGAGAGTCTATATTCGGTCTTCCTGTCTGAGTAATGCCTAATTATTGCCTTTAATGCAGTGCATCGCTGACCAGCAACCATAACAGTGGGACTGCAATGGAGACCATTGAGTGCAGAGGTGCACTTTCAAGCTTTTTTTTTTTTTTAGCTTGGTTTAGAAGATTTGTGCCATTAGAGACGCCTCTCACTATCCCTGCACTCACACATAGTGTCAGTACTTCCTTCTAAAGCCAGGCTGGAGAGCTCGGCGCTTTCTAATGAACTGCTAAAATCGTATCAGCCTACACAAAACACCTCCTTCGCCTGGAAATCTTTTAGGTGGCTTGGGTTTTCAAGAACGGCATTTAAATACCATAGAAGAGAGGGAGTGATTGGGTCTATTAGGAGGTTTGAGAGAAGTCTTTTCTTTTGGTTTGATTTGATGGACAGGTGACAGTTGACATCTGGAGTGCTCACGTTAGTAAGAACAGGGAGAACTGGAGGAACGGGAGGCGAGAAAGCTGTACATGGAATCAATCCCATAAACACACGCCGCTTTAAACTCTACGTTATGAAGGGGCAGCAATCGCGAGTCTTTGGGGTGGACTGGGTGATGGGGGGCTCACTTCAGTAGCAGTGCTGTGGACGTCTCTCAGCCAGCCTCATCTCTTGTAGTGGTTGGGCGCGTCTGCAAAGGCGAACTTCAGCCTGTAGGCTTCAGCCAGGAGCACACTCACCTCCTCGTTGCCCCAGTGCATGGTGGGCAGGTTCTGCAGAAGGATCATCAGACCCTGTCATGGAAAGAAGAAGAATGCAGGAATTGGTTAGAACTATTCGTAGACAAAGTCGACTTTCTCCACAAATGTGTGCACCTCTCTGCCATGCCTCTGACAATTTCCTCAGGCATCAGGCGGTATATTTTTCTAACAGCACATGAGCAGCGGGGCTTCGGCCCACACGACTAGGGATGGTTTGAGAATCCAACTGGGAACATGTCACTGAACTACTGTAATAAACTACTGTGTTTACAAGTTAGTAATACGTTAAATACATTCCAGTACTAGATTTGAGACAATGGGTTTTCTGTTCCATACATCTGTGGTAACTGACCATATGCTACAGATGAGCATTCACAGTCATTCTGACCGACCGCAGTTAAGTCCAGGAAGTGCAGGAGGGGGCTGCACTTTATAAAAGGGGAATCCCTTCCTGCACTGAAGGAACTGAATGATGTGGCATGTGGATGTTATAATGGTTCGATTAATCAAATAATAGTCCATAACTGAATCTAGTTGCTGCCTTAACTCACACATGCAAAGACACATTACACCAAAACCACATGGAGGAATACAGCGTTGCCAGGGGCAACCTCATGCCTGGCTTGCCTCTGCTGGGAGTGAACACAGAGGAGCAGGCGGGTGAACGGCGGGACGGGCGTGCTTCACAGAGCTGTTTATTTTTTATTTCGGCGGGGTCAAGCTGTGCCATCGGCGAGCGCCACTGCGCACCTCCAAATTATTTTAACTTTCAATCAGCGTGTCTTTGCCTTCTCAATCTTCGCGTTGCTCTACTGAGTGTGAGCTGCCTGTCAAGCGGTCTGCGTATGTCCCTGTGGCACCCGTGCGGTCAGGACCCTGCGAGGAGAAGCCCATTTCTCTTAGGTATAGAGAGCCAAGTCTAATTCACTCAAGCCGGCGCCGGCCCAGCTCCAGGTCCGGCAAACCCTCCAGTCAATGACTGCATTAGAGGAGCTTAGAGAGGAGGCACAGCCTCAATCTCCCAGCCTAATTCACCTATCCTGCCTGCCGTGATGAAGGGGAATGACTCTGCTTAACACTCCATCAGAGAGAGAGAGAGAGAGAGAGAGAGAGAGAGACAGAGAGAGAGAGAGAAAGAGAAAGAGAGAAAGAGAGAAAGAGAGAGAGAGATAGGGAGAAGGGGAGAGAGAGAGAGAGAGAGAGAGAGAGAGAGAGAGAGAGAGAGAGAGAGAGAGAGGGGAGAGGGAGAGAGAGAGGGAGAGAGAAGAGATTAAGAGAAGATGACAGAAAAAAGAAGGAGGGAGAAATAGATATGATTGCATTTTCGGTGTTCGGGTAGGTAGTGAATTCAAAGTGTTGAAGCTTGAGAGGGGTGGGGGCACAAAGCCAAGCCTGCAAAAAAGTATGAAATAGTTTTGGCCCAAAGTGTCATGCACCCAGTTAGAGTGTACTGCTCACTGTCAAATAATAAAGTGTCCACAGAGCAAGCATATGAAAAAGAACTGAATAAACAACAGTTAAATAACTAAGTAGTTACTGCTTTGTGGCTGTACATTCAACTTCTGTTATGGTAACCAAAAGGAAAAAAGAAGGAGAAACAAACAGACTTAGATTTATAGTCACGGCCAACCAATTACAGACTTTAGTTCATCTGTTTCTCTGCATACTTTAATAAACTGATAACCCTGTTTCACCAAGACCACCACAGAGTAGATATTATGTGGTGGTGGATTATTCTCAGCACTGCAGTGACACTGACATGGTGGTGGTATGAGCAGGAACAGCAGGGAAGCTATTGCCTCAGACTTTAATACTACAAGGTGGAGCAGCAAGGTAGTAGTACCTAACAGAGTGGACTGTGAGTGGACACAGTGTTTAGCACTGCTGTGTCTGATCCACTGACACCAGCACAACACACACACACACACACACACACACATACACACAAACCACCACCATGTCAGTGTCACGGCAGTGTTGAGAATAATCCACCACTCACATAATACCTGCTCTGTGGTGGTCACTAGGGGGATCCTAGGCATTGAAGGACATGTTAAAAAGGGGGTAACAATGTATGTAATAAATGGAGGTGTACCTAAAAAATGGTGAGTGGGTGCATATAAATGGGTTGCTGTTTTTGCTAGTTATATTTGGGCTATGAGTGTTTATGTAGATCATGCTCATTTACTTGAGGAAAACTCCATGATATGCAGAAATTCTGAAAAATCAACAGAATTCCTCAGCTACGGCTGTAAATGCAGAAGGAAAAAGATGACGAGAGAAACACATATGCATCTTTATTGCCTTTTTAATATATAAAGGATCAGAGACCCAGTCAGTGTGTTTATTATGTGTCAACTACAATGACTGTCAAAACACCCAGCATTATTCCAGGCCTTTGGTCTGCAGTAAATAACTCTTCAGGATTTAGTTATTTGTTGCACACAGCAGATTCCTAGCCGTAAACATTTCTTCTTCTTTTATGAGAATCAAGTGGGACAAAAGAAATGACATGCATTTTTGGTGATCGGTTAACAAATGACCAAAACTTTAACCATAAAGCACCAAAGAGACCCAGCTAGAGTGCAGAAAATAATAAGAACAAATGGATCAAACATATTAAAATTTTACATTTTAGAGGTATTTTAGAGAACATTATGGTCTGGAGGCGGCAAAAAGAGATTTCGTTTCTTCTGGTGACTTCTGGTGTTTTTTTGCCATAAATTCAAAGAAGTAAAGCACAAAAAACGGCAGCACGCCAGAAAGATCTATAGGTAAAAGGCTGTAAAAGCAGAAAGACAAATGAGCGAAAGTGAGCAGTAAATTAAAAGAGCAAAAGCTTTAAGAAAACGTTTAAATTACCAATCAATAAACAAACAAACAAGCAAGCAAAGACCACAAAACAGCTTTGTACAAAGTGCTAAAGACCCGGTATTGTTTGTCTAATATAATGAACATCGCAATACTTTGCTGTGCAATAAGTGGTTGCACAGCAAAGTGGTTGGTGTAGCTCAGCAGATAACACCACTGCCCGCCAGGGAGCCGCCACCGCATGTGGGAGACTGGGGTTTGAATCCCGGTCTGGGTGACTATGCTGTGCTACATCAATAAGAGTCCTTGGGCAAGACTCCTAACACTACATTGGCCTACCTGTAATATGATTAACCTTGTAAGTCGCTCTGAATAAGAGCGTCAGCTAAATGCCGTAAATGTAAATGTAAATAAGTTTTCAAGATTTAAAGCAAAACATATTTAGCTGAAAATGTTTATGGGACTGTTACGATAACCATGAGTAAAAATGAATACCTGCAGATGGAGAACTGTATCAAGCGTAGTAATAGAGGCATTGGCGAGTCAACTGTTCAACGGCACTTAAGATAATTACTGTTCTTTGCATTTCTGAGAAAGAATACCAGAAGACACGGAGCGGATGCTGAAAACAGAGCAGAGCAAAACAAGCAAACAAGCAAACAAAAACTGTGCTCAGAATTCCCGCAGAACGGCTGCACTGTCTCAGTTCGCTGTGGATATGACAGGTGAGACCGCGGGAGCTCTTAGAATTCTGACTGCATTCCTCTAATCTGTATTCAGCCAGGCAGCACGGCTCGATCATTTTTATCAGCGTTCACACTCAAATGTTCGCTCAAACACGTCGGCTCCCACGGGGAAAACAATGAGATAAAAAAAAAAAAAAACATTACAAAGTGAGATAACATTATTAATGTTTGTATTACAGAAGTGTTCATTAGGATATCTGAACAGCTTTTCATTCCATTCAGCTATTTCTAAAACAAATGCACGTGCCAGTGAATGAGTCAGTAAATAAAAAACAGGAGCGGGAAACTTCCCGGCTGGATTTCCATCAGTGCGTATGCGCTGCATTACGAACACAAGGACAAGTCCTGTGAGATATGGCAGGCTGTTTAAATTCTAGCCTTTAAAGGGGATCTGTATAGGGTCTCGTATAGAGGTGGAGGGTATAGAGCCTACGAGGGATCAAATGCAATACTTCTGAAGAGATGAAAACCTCCAAGAGGTCAAGACTCAAGTAGCCCAGAACACGATACACATTATGATAACCTGTATGAGCTTCACTGACGTCAGGTTATGAAGTACATCCATTCAAGTCGTCAATAGAAAACAGAAAACTGATGGTATTAAATTATTAGGACAAAGGATCTGAATCTAATCGGACTCAATATAACCAACTATAAAGAAGAGAATGATGTCCTGACTGGATCTGATGCCTGCCATCTCTGTTAACTAACCATGTGCATTAAATATACTGTAAAAGTACAAGTGTATTAAATACAAAGAAGCACATTAGAAACCCTTACTTCGCATGCTAAAATCTATATACTGGTGGTGATGGGAAAGCCTCTGAAAGCCCTCTCACAAAAAGCTATTACATGAAATGATGAAGAATATGCTGCCTGACATGCTGATTGCTTTTTCTCCCGTGGCAGAGAGGTACATGTACAGAGTTTTCAGGGGAAAAAATAATTATCTGTAGATTTTATTCAGATTTACCACTACGTTACCATTATCAACATTACAGGAATAACGTGTGCTAACTAATATAGACTAACTACCTCATACTCCGCTATACCTAAATGGCTTTTTCTTTTTTCCTTTAAGAAAGCCAATAGAAGCATTCAGGCCTCGCCCTGCCCCCAACTGTTCAGTACAATAGTTGTTCTGTTCTTATTGAGTAGAGCAGTGGAAGCTGTTTAAAACGCTAATCAGCTGGCAGACACTGTTCTAACAAAGAAAACAAAACTCTTAAAGTTTATATTCATATGAAGCAGTAAAAATGTTCTTAAACAGAAATTTATTTTAAACATTTCGTTTTTTTGGAATTTTGTATCATTTGATATATAAAATGCTTGAGCTCTGACAGGATGGCCTGTGATAGGACAGAAGTGTTGATATGTCTAAAACCAAAATTTTTCTAATTTACCACAGTTGTCTGAGACATTTGCACATTATTCTGCTCATCACTTATCATAATAAACATTATTATTCAACAGTGTTACTACTATATATATATATATATGAGGGAGGGAGGGAGGGGGAGAGAGAGAGAGAGAGAGAGAGAGAGAGAGAGAGAGAGAGAATTACACATTGAAAACTGGAAAATAAAACCCCTTTTTGGCTTCCTTTTAGCAGCTTTTTTGATTATAGCTCTCTGTCTTATTAAAAGTCTAACGCACTCACAGCTATAGGTCTGCTGAGTTACTTATACAGTCGTTCATTACGCACATGATTAGCAGCCTCACTCGGATTAAAGTTAATTAGCTTATCTATGGCTGGGTCACCTGTAAGTATTAAAAACAGCTTATACTGCAGCTAGGGCTAGAACTCTCGGTGCCTTAATATGTACATATAATATTTACACATACAATTACAAATTCAGCGTTCTCTAAATACTAATAGCCTGTTTAGAGGTCAGAAATGTATTAGGTTTAGAAGTGCTCAGAGTTCTTTCTGCAGCTGCAGATTTCCACTATTTCCGTATATAATCGTTTCTTACAGAAATCCATCATAAAGAGTCTGAAGTATGTGTGAAATGCTTTCATGCTAATGAACATGGCACATTAAGGCTAATAAAAAGTTACATACATCTATCAATATTTACCACGTGATTTCCCTACTACAACTTTCACAAACACCCATTACACATCATTACGCCTGTACACAAGAAACTCATCAACTACACATATAATGAGACTAGCCACGTGGTAGCCAAATCAGATCAACTAATCAAGATGGTCATCATAGCTCAGTTTACATCTAATAAGAAGATTAAGACGTTAATTACATGCAATGAGCCAAGCCAAATAATTGTATGAAGATGATTATGTCATCTAATGATCTACGTAACTCTGCAGCATGACTAATAGATCAGGGACAGTTCATTTGATGTGCATTTGAAGAACATCTCTGTAGAATGTAGAGCAATAACCAGCTTATGGTAGCTAATGTGTTTCAGTAACCCTATTACCAAAGATCATCATGAATAGCCAGGTAGCATTGCTTTTGGAGATATATGTATTGCTTTAGTTGAAAGTCTATCTATCTATCAATCTATCTAGTAGTACACATAATATAAGTATTGCAGAGCGTATTTAAAGAAATATAGATTGACACTGACTGACTGATAAATCACTTTGCAGTTTCCATAATGTTCCTTATAAGACTGATCATTCTTATTCTTAAATCTGACTGGCTGAGTCATATACAAATGTTGAATGCACACATACTACGCATCAACTGAATTCCACATTAATACTTTAAGTTAAAAAAAAAACAAAACAAAACATTGTGATGTTCATGGACTAATCTTTGACTATTATATGTTGCTTGGCAACATGTATTGTACCACAACTACAAATAGACCACCAAAGCAGCCATAATGCACATATAAGACTCAACTGACAAAACTAATGGGGTGAAAATCACCAGTATTATGTCCTGTATTATATAAAAAGGTTGGTGGACTGACACAATCATGTACATTTGTTCTCTGTAATTTTTTTAAGCGTAGCAGTTCAATTGCTTTGGCAGCAGTAGAGTACAAGTGGAGCAGCTGGGGTTATAACAGTGTTACATAAAACTTTAACAGTAAACTTTTTATTAATGAAGTGTTGGTCAATGCACATGAGCTATTAGCTTGCTATTAACACGAATGTTCATATTTTAACTCCTTAATAGCCTTGTAATTTGTAATAGTAACTGGTTTGGATCGTACCACAGACATTTCTGATAAATCAGGTTCATCATGAAATCCAACTTAGATCCAGATTTTCGGATATGTGCACAACTACAGAAAGAAGTGGTCTACAGTTTATTGGCATTAATTTTAGTGAAATATTTTTATGTTGAATGTTTATGCTCCTTGTACAGTCTCTGCATTTGGTTTAACAATACCCTTTAACCTCTTTCTGCAGGTCCCCTAGTGGCTACTCCGTCAGCAGAATGGAAACTGACTTGGATATCTGCAATTAATATAATGACAAGAAATATTCTTCTCTGTAACCGTTACCGTATTAACACACTGCGTGCTCTGTGTGTTTGAAATGTTGTGTTGAGCTGTTAGCGAGCAATGACGGGTGAAAGCCCTCTAATATGAATATAGTTCACAACTTTTTATAAAGATCTCTGTGCTGAGACAAATAAAATTTACTGCATATCAAAAAAGTGTGTACAGCTGCGGCGAGAAAATAAGTACCTTTTAATCATAATGAAACACTGCTATGAATAAAGGCTTGTTCACCTGAAAAGCCAGTTTATTTCTGAACACACATTTCCATCTGAATTATTTCCTTCAATGTTGTCGGGGGCAAAAAAACTGCACTACAGGACCTGAGAAATGAAGAAGGCTTTACTGTGGTAAAACCACTGTAATTCACAGCCTCGTGTGGCTTCCTGCTTTATGTTGCCCCGATTCAGTAAAAAGAAGCTCTCGGTGTGGTCTAGTTAAATGAATAGACAGCAGATGATGGCATTCCCATGGTATCTCTCACGCTGCTCCTGCATATGCCGTGTAGCAGTGTGAGTACAATAAGATGGGACAGTACTTAATCAACTCATGCTGTTAAAGTGAACACCAACTACAATTACACAAAGCACCCGAAGAAGCAAAAATGGGTGATTATCGCACTATTAGTGCTGTGAAAGCTTTCCACAGTTTCCACAGCCGCAGACTCCACAGCCCTGGTTTGGGCTAGGCTTTTCTACCCAAGCCGCATAGAAAAGCATGGAAAAGCCTCAAGCATAATGACCACTATTTGGGTGAGATTCCCTTCAAAATCACCTTGTCTGTTGCAGCTGTGAAATGTGTTTATATTGCTCGCTTCTGTTTGCGTCTTATCTTCAGACTTGATTGAATTCCGCGCTCTAACTGAAAGAAGGAGCTGGCGTGATTGGTGCAGACCACAGTGGATTTCCAGCCACTCAGATAACAAAAGACGTGCGGCTCAATTAAGTGCCCGTTTCTCGTGCGGCTGGCGAACAGACAGACGCTCGCGGACTGATAAACTACCACCGCCAATGACAACTCGCTAATGACTGCTACTGGCAAGTTTCATGTGGGTAGACGATGATTTGGCAGAACGCAAAGAGTGATTACGGCAGCTTCTGAGCTTTGTCACAGAGAGTATAACATCAAGGATTACGACAATGGACGACTTCTGGTCCCCTCATCTTCTCTGCAAGCCCCTACTGAATCTGCAGGAATCGATCAGTGGTTCAAGAACAGCAGCGCAGTCACTCCATCAAATGGTACAACCGCAGCCGTTCACATCCCCCGTGCTTGATCCTTGTGTTTTAAGCGCCCATGCCATGGAACAAGCGGAGAAGGGTGATTGATCGAAGGGCCACTTTACAAACAGCTTTGTTTATAAAGGCTTTGGTGAAATGAAGACGTGCAGGCTTTAGTCTAAGCTTTGGGGTACGTGGAGATCGGCTCTGTAATTACTTCCATGCCCCCCTCTGCAGGGCTTATTCTTTTATTTTCAGGTGGGGGTGAGGTTGGGGGTATAATGTGTTCCTCCCTCCTCCCTTTCATTGCATGTAATTCTGCTACAACAGCAACACTCCATCAACAAACTGTATTAAAGGCCATTTACGGGGGGGAGGGCTGCAGCTCACTCTGGAACAAGTGCGGCTAAAGGATAATCAATCATTAGGAGCACCTTAAACGAGCCTCCACTCACACAGCCCAAGTTTGGACAAAATTGCAAGTTTCTTGATGAATGGGATGAGCTTTCTATTCATCAGGAGGGGTCCAACTCATCCAATCTTTCAACTCCCCTAGAAGAGTCAACACTATAACTCAGCAACCACCATCGAGGGACAAGAGAAATATGACCCCCTCCATCAATCTGTGAAGATACTACTCCTTCAAAAGAAGCATGTAAATGACACTCGCTGTTTGTTTGTAGTTCACTGAGTTTGCAGATGTTTAAAGCATTAAATGGAAACATTTAAACGGAACTAAATTTAAACGGAGAATGGAAAACGTGATCATCAAGCCATGTCTGAAAAGTCAAAACTTTGAATGACCTTTTTTAAAGCGTAAACAGACCACTCTCAATTGCTGCTCGGAGTGCTTAAATGGTCAGTTAATCAGAGCAGCTGACATTTAGACTTTCAGCAGCATCTGACAGACACGTAATTAAGGCTGCGCTGTAACTTCAAGGAAAACTGCAACGAGGCTGTAACTTTTCTACTTATCCAAAATGCATGTCTTTATGTTCAGTAGGATGATAAATACACCCCTAAATCAGGAAACATCTGATGATGGCAATTAACAGCTCAGTTAGCAGCTACAAATTTTGAGATGTCAAATCTCTTGGTTCTTTTTTCTGTGGGCAGTCAGTTTGTAATTATAATAAAATATCAGAAACAGAGATAAAAACTAGTAAGCTGTACATTTTTTTCTGCGGAGTAATAGAGGACAGGAAACCAAGGTGATAAAAGGCTGGCAATAAATAACTGTGCGAACAAAGTCAACAATACATAACTTAATTTCCCTAACAAAAGACTTCACAACATCTCTGTGTAACAGCCATGCTGTAATGGAATCTTGACACATTTTGTTTAATCACTTCTTCATTTAAGCAAGAGGAGAAAGTGTGGACTAACCTTTCATTTCTAACACATTTTTCTTTATTAGCAGATTAAATATTATAAGCTGAATTTAAATACATTGTGCCAACTGCATTGGTAACTTTCAGCTCTCTGAAGCCACCATGAAAACACAGGACTACAGGAGATTCGGGACTGCTTAGCTGCTTATGTCAAGCAAGAAAGGAAGAAAAAAAACCCTGGCACTTTTACAATAAAATAAAATAAAAAATAAATAACTAAATAAAACTACAATAATTATTAGCATACGTAATTCCCAAAGGATTAAAGAAATGCTGGTAAAAGGTAAGGTGATAACACAGTGGTAGAAATGACCCTGTCCCAACTTTTTTGGAACATGATGTGGGCATGAGGTGTAGAATTTGTGTATATGTGCAGTACACTTTATTAGTTGGAACATTAAATATCTTGACAACTGTTTTTTTATTAAATGCAGATCAAAAAGGATTTAAAATTACTGCAGTTAGTTTTTAGCTGTCACCAACCTTTCTGGATTTTTGTTTGATGAAATATAAAAAAGTTTTTCCTTTTGCTATAAAATAGTTTTTTGCTTTGGTTTGACAGCACAGCATCCACAGCGGACTCTCATAACATTATAGAATGTTATTGTTGTGCGTATACTCCTACATGAGGACAAACTATAATTTCTTGACACTGAAACAAACAGAAAATGTCAGACTCAAAACTGATGCGTAACGTAACTATCTATGCAGCTAATAGGGCTCAGTTATTATTGGGATAGAACTTTTCTTCACAGACAAAAAATAAAGATACAACACACGTTTGATATGATAGATCATTCTCACACTTGGGCTTTCTAGCAGCAGCCCTGGAGGTATTATCCACTGCAAGAAAAGCAACACTACTCTGTTGGCGCCATGATTTGCTGAAAGACAGCAACAGTGACAGGACAAACACGTTTTCAGTGGAGCCATCACCAATGGGTGGAGTCACCATCAATGTGAGTACGTAACTGTGCTGGTTTAGCGTAAACTCACTTGTATCCCAACAAGTTTGTTAGCGCTACATCATTTCTGTTCCACACAACTAGAGCCAAAGGGCTCTGTGTGTTACAGACTCAAACAGTCACAGTTTGGTATGAATGTATTCTCAAGCAAGTGGTTCATACTAAACTACAGTGAACTGGGTTTGTTTGGAATGGGAGAAAGTGAGAAAGCTACCTAGCTATTTTGCCGTCAGTTAACATTAAGCAGTGCTGATGTCATTGTGGTGATCTACCGATCAAACAAGACAAATTGCACTAACTTTGGTTTAAACACACCTAAAAGAAGGATGCTGCATGTCTGTTAATGCTCTGAGGTTTTTTACACAGACAGTGGCAAATATATTCCGGTCCCTTCACCCTCAAATAACTAGGACAGAACAGAGGAATCCAGATGTCTGCTAACTTGTGTTTGTATACTGTGATATGCTATGACATGCATGCAGTAAGAATGCTAGCTAATGTATGCTAGCTAATAGAGCTAGCAAAAGTATGCTGTTCATACTGAAGCTGAAGTTGCTGTGAAACCAAACAGTTTAACCTGATGGCTCAGCATGGCTCACTAGGCAGACAAAAAAGTCTGTTTTCTGTTTAGCAGACAGAAACAGCTTAACGGGAAACTAGCTTTCTCACACTCTAATGACAGTTTTGTTAAATGTTCTGCTGGTTGGCAAGTGTTCGTCATGACCATAAATTTTTGACCATAAAAATTGTCTAAAGTCACAACTAGCCAATTGGTTTTTCGCACACAGGATCAGCTTTAAACTTTGATAAAAAAAAAAAGATTTATTGCAAAACATGATAATTATTGTTATCGATTGACAGATACATTTTTTTTATTGATAACATTTTTGAGCAAATTGTCCAGCTCTAGCAGCTAATTAAGAATAAAATAAAATAAACAGCCATTAATAGTAATAGTAACTATACAGGTTCAGATCTACTTCATTCACAAGCTTTGAGAGTTCATCATCGACCTCTTCAAAAGGTCGCCACTCTGCTTGTAATGCCGATAAACATGTTTGCTAAAACTAACTTTGGCTATAACATGGTGCGATTTTGGTGGTAAATGTGTTTTTTTCTGGGTAATTTCTTCAAATAAAGAAACTCTGTGATCTATTGACAGAACTACATGAGTAAGTACTTGATAGAAAATGGCGTGGGGTGCATTAGCCGAGAGCCCTAAGCACTAAGTCAATCAGGCAGTGTGCCTCAGCCTCTCAGAGCTTGCACAACAAATTAAGAGTGTGTCTGCTCCCAGTTATTCACAAAGACAGGGAATCCATTTAGTTTCGGCTGTTTGAACCACCTGAGGTGGAACAAGACAAAACATTAGGAGCTGATAGTTGCTGGTTTTTAATTTAGCAGCATAATGAATGTAACAACCGTGAAGAGCTGTAGCTTTTTTTTCCCCCTTTCCTGTTTTTCTCTTTTCTTTTGGTTTTATTTATTCATTCGTGCTTATGTAAGACATGAGCGCAGGAAATTAAATACAACTTATTTTTTTCAGTGTGACTGCGAAAAAGAGCGATGTTATTGAATAAAGGCACAAGTTTAAAAAATACGGTTTGAAAGGAACGGATGGACAGCGATGGCGAAAAGCTGACATTTGGAAAAAATCTAACTTAGCAGGTGGACCAAGGAATTATACATGTTTATGCAAGTAAACAAAACCCTGTGGATAAATTGTGGTTGAGTGGACTTAAGTGCTATGTGATGCACTTTTTTAATTTAGCACAAAGCATTGCGATAACCAAAAGAGCACTTAGACCCGGATAAATTAAGCTATACCCTGAGAGCTGGGACTGCGGGCTATTAATATCCACTACTAATGAAGCGCAAGCAAAGTGTATGTCACAGCGAAGCTCCGGCAGAACACAGTCCTATCACGCTGACGATAATACATGAGCCTGTTTCAATTAAGGCCTGCACTCATGTATGATGTTGATAATAAGAGCACATAACTCCACATTCTGTGCCTCGAGCAGAGCACAATAGAGATCCCTGAAGCCTTACACCAAGGCTTTACGAGACATGAGGTTGTACAAATCCCATAAGAAATACAGTATACACATATATGTATATAATGCATACTTCACCAACACGTCACTCAAGGGAATGCCAATGCTAACTCCCATATACACTCACTAAGTACTTTATTAGGAACACTTGTACACCTACTCACTCATGCAATTATCTACCAATTAACAGCCAGCTGTGTGACAGCAGTGCAGTGCATAGAATCAAGCAGATATTGACTGATAACGTCCCCATCAAACTTTAGAATAGGGGAACAAATATGATCTCAGTGATCTTGTGTACAGCATGGTTGTGAATGCTAGACAGACTGGTTTAAGTATTTTTATAACTCCTGATCTCATGGGACTTTACACACCACAGTCTCTAGAGTTCCTCAGAATGGTGCAATAAAGAAAAACATCCAGTGAGTGGAAGCTTTGTGCACATGAACGCCTTGTTGATGACAGAGGTCAGTGGAAAACAATCAGACTGGTTCAAGCTGACAGAAAGACTCTGCACAACTGTGATGAGCCGCAAAGCATCCCAGAAAGCCCAACACCTCAAATCTCGAGGCGGATTGGCCACAACAGCAGAAGACCACCGGCAGACGCCTGCACAGTGTGGGACTACATAAATAAAGACTGTTACAGCAAGCTGCTTTTAACATCATGTCAACATCACCAAAGACTGTAATGGTGTCGTGCAAGACTGTCATGGAGTCACCCAGAATGGCAGCTTCTGTGGTGAGTCACGCTTTTGTCTTGGTGGAGACAACCAACAAATCCGTGTGTGGAGGCAACATGGTAAGCACCAAGATGAACGATTTACACAGCCAGAAGGCCTGGTGTTACTCCATCTCCACTCCTACCACAACATCTGCAGGAATTGTGTGAGAATTTTCAAGCTGCTTGGAATGGATTATCACAGACACTACTTCTATATGTGTAGCTCAGTAAATATTGCGCATTTCAATCAAAATATTCCATATTGTTTTGTTCCTGGTATACATTATTTTAGCTCGGAATAGCATTGCAATCCGACACTTCCTTCTGGGTGCAACTACTTCTGTGATGTGTAACTACTATTATTGATTTTACAAAGAACAACAATATGTCTAAATATAAGCTGTTTTTTTGTATAAAGTGTAGTAAAGCTACAGTATGTGAGATTTGGAGACCTGCATGCAACGTGCGGCAAAACTTTCCCTGAGCAAATAAAGTTTAAGAAAGTGAGAATTTAGCCTTTTTATTTGTGACCTAAACATTAAAAATGTAACGGTTCTTTACAGGGTATTAAAATTGTGCATTCATATGTAGTTAAAATACATTCTTTTGGCAAAAGAATATCAAACACACAGACGGCCCTGTATTTATGTCTCCAACTGGTCCCGCTTGGAGAAGATGATTTCCCTAGTTACCAGGTAACAGAATTTGAAACACTCAGGGGTCTAGAGGGTGAGGAGAACTAGATTAAGGAACTGTAAGTTATTCACTATAAGCTAACTGGGAAACTGTAACTGCCCTAGCCCTGAAACTGGAGATGATACTGCACATTTTTGTCCTGAAAATGTATAAAGCACAAACACACGCACACGCGCACACGCACACCCTGTACACACACACACCCCCCGTACACTTGGCTCGTTATTCAAAGCACTCCGTTCTGCTGTAAACTTCAATTAAATCAACCCATTAAAACTCTAAAGTGGGAGATTGATTTCTCTCCCTCTCTCGCTCCCTCGTTCGTCCATGCATAAACGCGTTATCCTCGCCTCACGCTCCAGGCCTACCTAAGCTATAGAAAGCTCCACTCAGGATATGTCACTACATTAAAAGCTCCAGGACAAAACTGTGACTCGAAAGCGCCCACCGAACAGAATGAGTTCTATCTGTGTGCCTGTCTGCCCACTGCAGCAGATGAGGGTCGTGACCCCTGGCCCCGTGCTGAAGGAGGTGAAGAAGTGAGAGGCTGGGGTAATAGATGTTGAAGTGTGAGGGAGCAGAGCACCCTGGCAGGTGGGGCAGGTTAGGGGGCAGGCTGCATATGGCATGTCAGGTGGCCTCCGTGATGTGCAGACTCTTAGGCGGCGAAAGGTGATGGGTAAAAGAAAGCCACCCAACACAGCTAGGCCATATGCTCAGGCGTGGCCTCTGCAGTCTGTGTCTGCTGTGCGACAACACGACTGGTGTAAACGTGACCATCAATAACTGCTGGAACTGACATGTTACGTAACACTGCAGTCAAAACAAAACGGCGTATCTCTGAAATGGTCAATTTAAAAGGGAAACAAAAAGCGTCATTAACTTTAATGTTAATTTAATCAGAGGATAACTTCTAGTAGCTTTTTCACCATGGCATGTCTCTACAATATTAAAGGCAACCAAGAAAAACATAACTAGGAAAAAAAAATCTATTTAAATAATAATAAAAAAAATAAAAAAACTCCCCTCCCCAAAACTATTTTTCAGTTTTCCTAGTACTTGATATATATGCACCTTTGCTCCAAATCTGCTAAGCTTAGTCATGCGTACAGTACTAAGCAATGTTCATTAGAATTACTTGATATGCCTGCTGATATATGTAAGCAATTCCGTTTTGACCAGGCGTCTGTATGACATTTAATGGACTTGTGTGTTTTACTTTCTTATAAACTTTAAACTACGTAAGAATAAAAAAAAACTCCACACCGGAAAAGCAAATGACTCGGTAATCTGAGACAGAAAGGGGAGGAAAAGGTTCTCGGTCCGTTTCATTAGCTCCTCCAAAGGCTTCCTCGTTATGTGATAAACAAACCCCTAATGAGAGCTCATTTGCTGCATATTGCCCTCGCTAAATGCCAGCAGGCTTTGACATTTGACTGTGTGCGGCCCGCAGTGGCGGTCCGCGGGGGCCGAGGATAGGCGGAACACAGCTGAGGCCTGAAACCGTGGCGTTTCTACAATCTCCAACCTAATCGTGATGCTTCGGCTAGGGCTGGGTCTGATACAACAGAGAAAGTTATATTGCAACCCCAACCCGTGGTTAGCTCAGATGAGAATTCATACATTTAGATGGACATGTTTCTTAAATTTGCTCAAGAAAAATATTACTAAGTAAAAGTCCCTAAACCACAGAACTGTTTACAGGCTTACGCCCTTAGGTATATGTAGATTCTATTCCTACCTAAGACCATCCCCACTACGAAAAAACACAGGTCAATGTCAGATTCTTTGCAGAAACTGAAAAAAGTGGGTTTAAAAAGGAACTTCTCAGGAACAGTTGCTGAATGAGCCCAAATCTTCACTGTAATGCACATAAACTGTAATGAGAATTTGTTTCCAGTCATTTCAATCCATTGATTACAGGTTTCTGCAGATATATGGTCATGAACACACAAGCGTTAACGTCTAACCCATCATGTGTCCACGTACGCACTTTTCATTTTATTATTCCATCAAAATGTTTATTTCTTTTGCCATCTTCATTTGTATAGTTGCATTATGTATTTTTAACGTACTTATTATTGCTGCAATTACCATTTAATATTCCTCTTCCAGTGTAAAACTGAAGGTGTAGCACTTAGTATACTACTGTAAAACAAATACTGAATCACTGATAGATTCCTTCTAATGGTCCTGCACTTACTAGATTTCATGAAAACCTTTGTCAGCGTTTATGATGGCTGTTGTTAATAATTGGTAGTTTAAGTTATAGTTAGTGTTTTGGGTGACGACGGTGGGGGGATCAGGACAGTTGAGGCCACAGTTTAATAGTCAGTTTGGGTTGGTACCCGAAATGCAGTGGTGTATGACAGGTGGGGTCAACATATAGACAAAAATAATTTGGAGTTGTGTTCGATACCAAGATGAAATCAAAGTAATGAGATGAAAAATGATCCATTTAAAAAAAAGTGCAATTGCTACAGAAACCACATGCCATCTAAAAGCGGTATCCATTGTCCTGCTATGCTTACTTAAGCAGGCTTTAACACAGTTTGACAAAACTCATCAGCACTGGTGGCACTGATCTGATTCAGAATACAGCACAGAATTCCGGGTTAGATTCCAAAGAGGTCCAAACCCTTAGCAGGTCTATTTGAAATGGCCACATTCACATTGTGTGATGTGATCTGTGCAGTAGTAAAGGCTTTGAGCAGTTTAATTATGATGGTCTACTTTGTACATGCTCATCTTTAGCGTGTACTCCAAGTGTACTCCAAGTATACTCCAAGTGCTCCAATTAACATGGCTAATTTTAAAGCTTGGTAGTTTTGTAGAAACATTATCAGCTTGGTACTGGCCCATTCTAGAGGTTTCTAGAGATTCTTTCAGTATCTGTATTGTATCAGAAAAAGTGGTACCACCCCACCTTTACTCATCAGAACTAAATTTCATCACATGCTTTTTCTCACTTTGCTTTCTTTCACTGGTCTTCCTTCTTTCTTGCACCCACCTCCTGCTCAAATCTGGCCACAACTCAGAATTGGTAGAAGCATTGATCAGTAGAGCTGTTTCTTTAATTAGGCTGGCTGGAGTGTGGGCAGTGGGACAGTGGGCAGCCACAGGCCTGCAGGACAGGAGGAACTCCACACTAAAGTACTGTGCACTGACCCAGTGCAGTCAGAATAGAGGGACACTCCCTCAGGAAAGGTCACCACAGAGAGAGAGAAGAGGGAGATGCCGAGTGAAGCTGGCAGGCCGAGGATAGGTAGGTGTGTGCGTGTGTTACATGAACAGCTCAGTGTGCTCTGCCCTTCTCCCTTATTAATTGGGTCAGACTTATTAGCTGCCCTCCTACCAAGAATAGAAGCCAGGACCGGGGCTTAAACACTTATGACTCAAAGAGAATAAATTAATTGTATACGTTCTGCTATAATAATAGTACACTCGCCAAGCCAAACACATTCATTAAAACTGAACAGCCATTATGAGCTTCCCAAATAAGCAAAACACTAAACCTTCTAAGTAGGCCGGGCCGGAGGGAAAAAAAAAAAAGAAGGAAGTGGATAGATGAAGAACAGGGCTCCAGCAAATATGGAAACTTTGAACACCAATTCTGAGAAGATAAAACCGTGAAAACTGATGGCATTGTTTCTTACATTTATAAACAGTTAAACATTTCATTAATAAACTGTGGTTAGTTAAACTGGGCTTTGTAGACTTATACGACTACTAGCTTTCAACTGGGAATCCTCAGCTATGATTGCCAGTTCTCAGTAGTCAGAAATATAGTAGGAGAAGAGTCTTAAACAGAAATTCAATGGCTGTCTTAAGACTTCACATAAAGTTATTCTAACTCTAATATAAACCCCTGGCCATAACAGCTTCATAAGATTGTTGGACATCCCATTTCAAAACCATGGATATTAATATGAAGTTGGTCCCCTAACTAACTAGAACCCTTCAAGCCTAAAGTACAGCTCGTCTTAACCCATAATTCCTCAAGATGCATGGAAAACAAGCGTCCAGACTCTTCTCTGTCCTGGCACCAAGACGTGAACGTCCACCAAGCCCAGATTAAAGACCCTCTTTGTGAAGCAATAATCAAAAGATGTGTGAAGAATGTGAAAGAAATGTTTTGTATTACACTCACGCTAAGCATATCTTCTTCTTAGGTGTGACTACTGGGGATTGGGATTGCTAGGTAGAGGTTTGCTGTTATTAACTCTATATTCTTCTTTCTAGGTATCAGCACTGGCCCTTGCTTGAGTAGCATCTGAGCTCAAGGGCCGTTTATACTTAAACCTATTTGTACTAGCTGGCACACGTTCTCTGACTGAACACTAAGTACTTGTGTAAGCCGATCTGGATACTAAATGCTGTACATGTAATTGTAAAAGTACTTTGTGGCTGTAGAAGCTTCAACTCTTCTATGAAGATTTTGGAGTACTGGAATTTGTGCACATTCAGTCAAAAGAGCTTATGTAAGGTCTAGCACTGATGTTGGACAAGAAGGCCTTGCTTGCATACAATGTTCCGATTCATCCAAATGGTGTTCATTGCGTTTGAGGCAGGACTCTGTACAGGCCGTTGGAGTTTGTCCACATTAAACAACGTCTTTAATGATCCCACTTTGTGCACAGGAGCAGAACAGGAAAAGGCCTCCCAAACACTGTATAAAAATGTCTTTGTACACTCGTCTTTGTAAACTTGCTTTTGTACACTGTAGCGTTAACATTACTCTTCACTAGGAATAAGGAGCCACAACCTTAAAAAAAGCTCAATCCCTCCTGCATCACACTTTACTGTTGGCACTATGCAGTACAGTAGGTAGTATTTTACTGGCATCCACCAATCCTGGTGGATTTGGTGGATGTCAGGAACCTGTGCCAAGGGCTTTAACTGTGCTGCCAGGTAGTGAAGTGTAATTTATCACAATTGACATATCAGAGTAAATGTTACCACGACATGCAGCGTTTTTTACACATCTCCAGCCAGAGCTTGGCATTGCACAACTTGATCTTGGCACGTGGCAGCCTTCAATGAGTTCAATGAGTGTTCTACCACTCCTCGGCTGAGCTGATGTTATTCCTCAATGGTTTCATTTGCGATTAATAGCACCTAAATGGGCTTAAATGGGGATTTGGGCAAATCTAGTTGGGCAGAATTTACAGAATTTATCAACAGACTTGCATCAATCCAAGCATCCTGACAGTGGCATGTCCACCTCACAAGGGGTAGAGCATGCCAGATTTCCTAGACTGTCAAAGGTTATAATATAAAACAAGTCACTAAATACTGATGCATTATCATGCTAAGTTTAATAACCCTGTTCAACTGACATCAACCAGGTCCTAATGGATAGAAAAAGACTAGATAAACCAAATAAAAGTTGAATCTTTAACTTGCTGGTAGGAAGAAAGACACTCGCACAATCCACTGATGATAGACATACAGCCTCCCCATAGAACAGTCTGGTAATCACATTTCTGATATGCTGATATAGAGCAGATGAGTCACACCAGATCCAATCCACACCCTAGGATGGCAGCCGTATCCCATTTCTCATCACAAGTCTTTCCTTCAGCCTATGTCTGTCTCTGCGACCCATAATTATTATCACAAAAAGGAATCAAATTCACAGGCGTTCATGCCAAAAACCACTGCATTACGCTTCCCAGGCACTGCGCAAAGATTTATAGCCATCCCTGAAAGTGTTTTCAGAGTACTTTCCAAAAGACCCCACTAACAATCCATTACGGCAGGCTGAGTCCATGAGGCCAGGGAGAGTGTGAGTGAATCTTGATGAAGTACGGGCCAGGCTTCCTTTTTTCTCAGGCAAACTCAACCTTTCTTCAGTCTGTACCATTACGTCATTCAAAATCACTGTGCACAAGCATGAAGTTTTAACTGGCGAAGAGTAAGGCTGTATGATACGGACATATTGTGATTATATCAGTATATACTGGATAACTGATCTGCCTTGCAATATACTGACAGACAACAGTGAAACACTGCTGTGAAATCAATAAATATTTTTATTGTCTTATTTCCTAGTGTTTTTGCACATACCATATTTCATTCGTCATGATCGTCATGATCGACAACCTCCTCTAAACTTCTGATTATCTCTCAAGACAGACTTTAATGCAACATGTGCGGATGTAAGTGGATGCCCCTTGGTCCCTCCCTCCAAAGGGAGCAGCGCAGGGAGACGACCCAATGGGATTCTATATGAGACGAGGAACAGGTGCATCAGCCCTCTGCTTCCTAGCATTCTGCTCATAAATGTTCAATTGCTGAAGAACAAAATAAGAGATGCTGAACGCACAGATCAGGTTTCAGTACAACATGGAGAGCTGCTGCGTTTCACCACTCACAGAGACATATCTGTCTGCAGCAATATCAAACAAAGGCATCACACCAGTTGGCTTCTCCATCTACCGTCAAGACAGAACACTCTGCTCTGGTAAGCTCAGAGACGGCAGGGTATGCATTGTGGTGAACTCTCGATGGAGGACAGATGTAGTGGTTCTGCTCTCACTACTCTCCAGACACTGAAGTCATAACAGTCAAAGTTCAAGCTTATTTTCTGCCCAGAGACTTCAGCTCGGTCATCCAAACTCAAGCAAATAAATCAGTTGCGTTAAAAGTTTATTCGAAAACAATTGACTCACGAACGCTTACCCTGAGGCTGCCTTTATTGTGGCAAGGGATTTTAACAGGGCCAACTTAAAGGTTCTGACTAAAACCAAATACCACAACCAGATTACATGTCCTGACCAAAAGGAAAAACTACAGGGACACGTGGGAGTCAATTTACTTTGGCTTTCAAAGGAGGTCGGATCTGTGTCAGAGTTGTCCTCCTACCTTGCAGATGAATGAAATGGAGTTAAGTAACACATCCCCAGCTGCAAAGTTCTCTGCAGATCAGGAAAGCTGCACTCTAACCATTCCTTTATCTGCAGTGGTCAGATCCTTTGAGACAGCCAACCCATGCATGACACCTGGGCCTGATGGAATCCAAAGCCGTGTACTTGGAGCATGTGCCTACTAGCTGGCTAAGGTTGTCACTGATACATTTAACCTCTCCCTAAGACAGTCAGTGATTCCCACATGCTATATAAGAACTACAATTGCTCCACCACCTGCCTGAATTATTATTATTACATCCTGTTGCACTGATATCAACAGCGCTTCGAGGGACTGGTCAAAGCTCACATCTGTTCCACTCTTCCAGCCACCATGGACCCTCACTAATTTGCATACCATTCCAACAGATCTCACTAACAGCAGCCATCTCACTGACAATACACCCTGCCCTCACTCACTTGCACAGAAAGAACTCACATGTGAGAATACCGTTCATAAATTACAGCTCAGCACTCAACACAATCATCCCTGCCAAGCTCATCCCTACGCTCACAGTCTCTATAACTGGATACTGAACTTCCTGACGAGCAGAAGCCAGGTAGTAAAAGTAGTAAAGGCTCCTCTTCCCAACTGACACTGAGCACAGGGGCTGCCCAGAGATGTGTATTCAGCTCCCTCCTGTTTATACATGACTGTGCAGCCAAACACACATCTAATATCATCTGTACGTTTGCAAATGACACTACTATCCTAGGCCTTACAGATGGAGACAAGACATCCTACAAAGACAAGGTCAATGCCCTGTCAGGGTGTTGCTTTGACAACAATCACTGTCTTAACATCAGATAAGCAAAGACAATGATTGTGGACTACAGGAAGCTGTACAGGACACCCTCCTCTATACATCAATATTGTCAAAGTGGAGAGAGTCACCAGTGCGAAGTTCCTCATAGTACACCTTACTGATGACCTCATCTTGGTCCCTCCGCACCAACACAACTGTGAGATCTACCCGCTAGCACCTGTTCTTCCTAAAAAGTGTCGGTAACTTTGGTCTACCTCCTCACGAATTTCTACAAATGCACCATAAAGAGCATCCTCATGGGCTGCATCACTGTCTGGTATGGCAGCTGCACTGTCTGTGACCTCATGGCCATTAAAGAGAGGTGAGGACAGCAGAATCCATCACAGGTAACAACCTATCAGCCTTACAGGACATCTATCAGTCCGGTTGCCTGAGGAAAATCCAAAAGATCCGGTTGGACAGCAGTCATCCAGCACAAGGCCTGTTCACCATACTGTCATCAGGCAGAGGATACTGCAGCATCCAGAGGCTAGAATAAACGACTAATGAACTGATTTAACCCACAGGCCATCAGACTTCTGAACAAGCTGTGATGCTCCGAGTCCTTCACCAACATCATTTCACCCTGACACTTTATTATTATTATTATTGTTATTATTATTATTATATTTTTTTCCCTATCTTAGAGATTTCCAACAGATTCTAATATAGGGCACTCTTGTCTCTGCATATTTTGTGTATATTTAATATAGTTCTGGATATATATCATAGTTAGTTATGTATATTAATGTCATCCTTCAGCAGAGTGTGTAGCTGTCCCTCTCCATAAGCACTGAAAGCTCTGAAAGTCCCGACATGTTGTGCATAGCAAAAAAATCCTTGAGACTTGAAGTTGCACTCGAGTTCCTACCAAGTTCAAGGTTAAAGCTAGGTTGTGTGGTACAACTCGTTTGATTTAGCCATGCTAAAACCTGAACTTAGTCATTTCTTATGTCACAGCTAGCCTATGTTTAAACATACGTACAATTCTTTGTTTTAATAAATAAAGAACATCTAAGCACCACACAGAGTAAGATGGCGAATAAAAAGAGTGAGCCTGGGAGAGAAATCTCCCTCTGATGGTTACACGTGGCACCGAAGGGCAGAGATGAATGTGTGTGGCCCCTGACTCACGGGTGGCTGTCTGAATGCCAAGCAGAGACTGGCTGGCTGGCTGCGGGTATGCTGGTGCAGGGGATCATACTGAATCAGTGGGCACTGTAAACACAATCAATCAACACAGGGAGGGGGGCACCGTCTGCCCCGCAACACACCACATACCACGCACCGCTGCCTCACTGCATATTCAACAAAACATACACTCTCACCCAAACGCTATTTCTACAAACACATTCAAAACCTCACACACACACAAAGACACACAAACAAGGGATTCAATTCAATCTACCGAGAGCGAAAAGGCAGTGGGAAACACAGAAGACAAGAAAGAACGCAAAAAGGAAGACAGGACAGAGAATAGGAGAGTGTAATGAAGAAAGACAGAGCTAAAGAAAGTAAAAGAAAGGAGAGGTAGGTGCATAAGGCATGAACAGAAAGCTTACATCACTGCTGCTATAAGAAAACCTTCCATTTCTATTTTTAAAGCCTCCAGATTCCATGATGAATAAATAGAAAAGGTCCAGAATAAACATTCTTTGCATTCCTGTCATTCCTGCTGGACATACAAACACACATATACAGTATGTAATTGCTCACAGTGCTGTGTAAAAGCTTCTGAAAGTGAAATTCTACATTAATGTGACTTAAAATGTGATCAGATATACAGAACCATATTGTAGATTTTACTGTGAACTGTAAACTACATACAGTGCTCAGTGGTCTCTTTCAGGCTTTCAGGTCTGGTTCTCACTGTTACTCTCATAGGACCCTAACAGTCATCAGTTATTCTACTCGGTATGACATTTAATTGTAATTTCTTATCATTGTCTGTGCTTGTTTTCCTATCCACTGTGAACCCGAGGAGGAAGAGTTGCCCTTTTTGAGTTCTGGTTCCTCTCGAGGAGTTTTTCCTCGTCACTGTTGCCCTTGGCTTGCTCATTGGGGTCATGGACGCAGATTCTCTGTAAAGCTACTTTGTGACAACATCTGTCGTAACAGGCACAATATATATAAACCTTGACTTGACTCGACTTGAACCTCTGCTTTCAGCAACTGTTGTGACTCTATTGAGAGGAAAAGAACACAGTCCTTAGCCCTGTACATTGACTTGAAGGAATACTGGTCCAGACAGAACTACTTCTGTACAGAACTATAGAACTGTAGAGTAACTGGTGCTTTAAGGGTTTCACTTTTCTCCAAGACCCACCTTCTGTTGAAGTGCAGCTCATGGATGTATATCCCAACATTCTCCTGTAGAATTTTTTTTTATACAGATGAAAACTCTTCTTTCTTTGTTCAAAAGCAGCAAAACAGTCTAAGAATATGATACTGCTGACGTGTTGCAAAGTTGGAATGCGGTGTTTGTTTTTTGTCAAATATAACATTTCTCTTCAAGTCAAAGAGACTTTTGTCTTATCTGTTGTTATCTATATATATATACAAATGTATATATCTACTGTATATAATGTGTATATATAAGCACATACACTCATAAATGATACATGATAGAACACAAGCTGGTATCTTTGCTTTTGCTGAGTTGAAAGTTCCTGTTGTCTTTTACACTGTGCAAATTTTATGATGAAAAGATCAAAAGAAATGTCCCAGAATCACTATCACACATAAAATCTGAAGAGGCTGATCTACCCACCCTACTCATTAGCAGACCACTTACAACCATCATTAAAATGGAAAAAACCTTTCCGCTAATTTTACTGCACAGTTCCTACTTTGTGCTGGGTTTAACCCATCACATATGATTAAAGGTGCCATAATATTTGTACAGGCCATAATTTAATGTTTTATATGTTAGAGAGAGCAGATAAACAGCACCTGTACATTCAAACACAACAGTGTGTAGAAAACATGTAACTTGACTGGGGTGCCATTGTACATGTTGGCCTACAGTAACCGGCCCAAAACTTTCCTGGCCCACTGGGACCTCTCCTGACCCTCCCAAATAGCTGGACATTAAACCTGGGTTCTGTGCTTGGTTAATTCAGAGTGTGAAGCTGCCACAGCCACAACTTTTGGAAATGCACACATGCACGATTAAAACAAACTTGTACCAGACATCTGTCTGCCCCATCCATGGTACATCATCTAAAGCTGCAACCTACACTTACCTACACAGCAAGAGTGAGAGAGTGAGTGTGAGAGAGGCGCGAAGGGACGACCACCCTAAGTGCTTGGTGCAATGTCACCTTACAGCAGCTGCCATTGTCATCACGCTAATGCAAGCGCAACGACCCGGCGACCCCCGCAGTTGATGAGGATAGAGAGGCCCGAACGAGGACACTTACTGCAGCTTGGGGACTACAGAGAGACGCAGCAAAGACACCAGGCAAGCCAGAAACACACTCATACACACACATGCACACTGATGGGAATATCCCAAACTCACCTGGAAGTCCTTCTCCTCTAGAATCTCCTTCCTCCAGCGCACCAGGAAAGCAGCACACACGTACAGGTGGAAGTGGGAGAAGCCTTCAGGCTCGGCCTGTCAAGAGAGTAGGACAATCAGCAGGGAAACACTGGCTCTTTAAGTGTGGATTAATGACGAATTTTTGACCCCTTGGAGAAAACTAGGGCAGGGTTAGATAAACTGCTGTGGCTTCAGGCCATCCTTCATTCACTAGGACAAAGGAATTTATCTCCCACTAAAAGATCCTTAGTTTTACACAGTGCATGTTTCTTTTGGGACTAGTTAACAAAACTGAAAACTGAAACTCTACATATTCAACTTTAGACCAGTACTTAACATCACTGCCCTGCTGAAAGCATGTTTCTTACAGTGTCACCCTGTATTTGGCACCATACTGAAGGCCTTTACATAGTCTCAGAATTTATCTAAACATCTGGATATCATTTTGTAGTCTTTACATCTATTATTATGTATATAACTCATGTCTTCTTCTTAGGAATGCTATTTGGTCTTCAGTTTCATAGCGTGCCTTTTATTTTTTTACTTATTGTACATAATTGCCTTTTCAAATCCACTTAATATAAAAACTGAAAGAGTTCTGTACTGTAACATATCCAAAGAAAAATTGATTTAAAAAACATATAAATAAAAAAATGCAGACATTTTAGCACAGTATCCTAATGTTGCCTAAAAGTTCTGCTTCACTTAGTGTTGCAGTATCTACATTTACTTATTAGCATCAAAATATAAAGTGTACACACACACACACACACACACACACACACACACACACACACACAAACATATATATATAAAATCGATGGAAATGCAAAGCAAGCCTGTTCGTATCCTCTCTACCCCGATTCACGGCACAAAGGCAATACTGAACAAATCATCAACTGAAACTGAATAAAGCTGCCTCAAAGTTTAAATTTGAGAATCATCTGTATCCTCATCGCTCCATTTTATCATCTACCGTGTGTCTGCTGAATTAGACTAGGAGAACAGCATGCTTCCCAGATGTCCTGTACAGTGATAACCCTACTGATCCGCCGCAGTGAAGATGATAAAACCCCTCATCTGCATGTGTACATATTATCCCAGCACAAAGCCGCAGTCAAAAAGGCCCACGCACAGCACACATACGCACAGACAGGGACAGTACTGGGAGGGCATGAATGATTCAGTCCGGCTCAGCAAGCAGTGCAGTGCACAAAAGTTGCTCTACTGTGCAAATGTAGGCAAACACGGGCCAGCATGAGTAAACAGAGAGACGGATAGAGCGCCGGCGGTATTGTTCAAAGAGCACAGGCCCCATGAGGGGTCTGAGAAGTGTGGCTTTCTACAGCTGGCCATGTGAAGGCTTCACACAGGAGGGCCTATGATCATCTTTCATGCCAGCCACGGAGAGGACTTAATGAAAATCAATGGCTTTGTTGCTTTACGCCAATAAACAGCCAAGAAGGGTCTACCCTTCAAGGGTAAATGAGAGCAATGGAAACATTCCCAACTATACCAGGGGCTCACACAAACCCACACTAGCACACATACAGTGGCAGGAGTGGGCTTCAGAGCCCGCACGTTACGTCCAGCACAATTACCCTGAAGTCATCTTCCGTCACCTCCTTGTCAAAGTGACCACACAAGCGTGAAATCCACTTAATTAGACACTCAACAGACAGGCCTGGGCTGCAAGGGCACCTGCATATGTCCAACTGCATGGAGAAGAAGCAGAACATTTTTTTTAACCCTTGTGCAGTTCCTGTATTTCAGGCAGTGCTAGGTGTCTGCTGAACTGAACATAAGACAGAACTTGTTTTTGTTTATTTGTGTTCTTATTCGTAATTATACATGGCTGACTGAAAAAGGATACCATTTCCCAAAAGGACTGGCCTAAGACCCACCGTCCACGGGTCTTTCGCTGTTCTCTGTCCACAAGCCAAAACGACATATACCTAGGAGTGATAAGATCTTATAAAATTTGATATCTAACACCTCAAGAAGCGCGCTGTGAGCATGCACATTTCACAAAATACAAATGATGAAGCTGAGAAATTAGACCACCTAAGATACTCGACAGTCAGTTTATTCCACTGCTGTAGTCGATGGAGTTAGGAAATGTACTCTTGACAGAGCATCCGGTACCTGCGGCTCCACTAAAAACAATGGAATATTTGATCTGGTTTCGTCCATCTACTGCAAAAGCGTGAACGCAGCATCAGTTTACATGCTTTTACAGCACCTAGCTGTTATTATTATAAACACAGTATCATGAAAAGTCACGCTTAACAATCCGTGACTCACAAACAGTATACCACTAAACATTACTTACTTTGTGAACAAGCAAGCAAGCAAGCATACAAGTTACATAACATGAGGCTAACGTAATTAACATTCAATATTTTCCTGTTTGCCAGGTCTGTGTTCACTCTTTTTGCAATTCCAACTCTGCACTTAACCCACAGCCCACCTCTCTAAAGGAACAAACTTGTCAGAAAGGGCTGGTTTTGGGTTTGGTAAAACCCATTTCATCTATCTGTGGATTTTTCAGTCTTGTAACTGACTTTATGTATTTATCATCCTTGCTTCATATTTGGAAACTGAGCCCAGTGGTATGATTGGTTGAACTCTCCTTGTTTCGCAAAAGGCTAGATGCTGCTGCCTCTTTCTGTTAGAACTACAGCACTGCACACGATAACAGCATCAACCATGAGCCAACTGATGCTGTGATGAAGTTTTTTCTCCTAGCAGCAGAGCATCATTAGACAGCTCCCTAAAGTGGTGTTTTCAAGTAGATGGAGAACAAAACAAAGTGAACAAAATCTTTTCAAAAAAAGCTCTTAAAAATATAAGATTGAGTAAGTTTCCTGTGACAGAAGAACACATTCAATAGCTGTACTATTGTACTGTCACATTAGTAACTACTGCTGTTTAGTACTTGAAGCTATTAATGGAAATAAGAGGGGGGCTCAAAGAGGAGGTCTGTTTAACTGCATGCCCAGTTAAAACCTTACCCAGGAGGAAGGAAGAGAACAAGCCAGAACAACAGAGATGGACCAAGAAAGGGCTAGAATGATAATTAAAGGATGAAGCAGAAGACAAAGATGAAGATGGCTGGAGGGAAAAAAAAACAGGACGAGAACTAGCAGGCAAATACACAAGATGCTTGAAGCTCCTTATAAAGGAAGGTCTGTGGTCTATTTCTGAGAGGGAATGAAGACCAGGGCCCTGACTGTCTCTCCTCATTGATCATTTTAATTATTTTTCTGTTTCTCCCTTGGGGGAACGGGGCTGATTATGGGGACTTAATTAATGGGGACGGTGGAGGGTAGTCGCTGACATACTTCAGGTGGGACACAAGTAACCGGGACAAAGAGAACGCGCACACACACAAACACACAGACGCCCTCACAATCAATTCAGTCACATGCAGAGTTCTTGATTTTTATTTGTGTCATATTGCACACAGCATGACTACCCAATATAGAAAACAGCAAGAGACCAGTCGCTTTGTATGATAACATACAGACATGGATGCCAACCAAAGCCCTGTTCACCTTCACATATCTTTCCACTCGGCACACATTCCACAACCCATGAGTGAATGAACCGAGCAAAACAAAATACCACTCGCCCACAGAAGTCTGCTTCGTTCTCCATGTATTTTTTGGGATGTCATCACAAGACCACCATCAGCAGCCGATATGAACCTCAGCAATTCTGTTTACATGTACGCCACAGGGCATGAGAGTGAGGCACTGATGGGTCTGTGTGCATGCAATGCTCTGGTAAACCGCGTACTGAAAGTAAATTCTGGGAAAGGCTTCAAAAAAGAGTGAAGAAAATCTGTTTAGCTCTTCGTCACGCAAAGAGAAAAGGGAATTGTACTTGAGCCTCACCATTCAAAAAGAAAATGTTTCATATGCTACAAATGATACTCTCCAAAATGATTCACCCTAAAGGGCACTACCTGGGTGCCTGCCATTTTGCAGTGGTGTTCAGAAACATAGCGGAGATTATGCAGCAGACTAAAAAAAAACAAAAAGCACTGGTATAGGTAGTGTACTGAAGATGTATCCCAGTGAGGACACAACATTCATACTGCCCCCACTATGTGACTACTTTTACTTTACAGTGATGAGCTAACAAAAGAGCTAGCACAGAGAAGCACTACTCTTCAATACTGCTATATAGTGCACCTGGTTTAACAGACCATTTAAATTCCCAACAACAGTGCTCTGTATCCCGTTTTTTCCGATGTAGGGAACAGTGATTCCGCTTCAGTTCCGTATAATAGTGTTCTACATACTGCTATTGATTTCCAATGCAGGTAACAGTGATGAGGAGACTATTTTTGTTCCCTATTCCAGAGTTCTACACTCTGATTACTCAATGTAGGAAACTGTGATTAGGAGACATTTCTGTTTCCTATGTAGTGTTCCAGACCATACTCCTGCTTTTTCAATGCAAGGAATCGTGATTAGGGGAACACAGAATTCCATGCAGTGCTCCTGATTTTTCAATCTAGAGACAGCGATTAGGAGGCCATTTTTGTTCACCACGTTCTATACAGTGCCACTGATTTCCCAATGTACAGAACAGTAATATAGAGACTACATCTGCTCCTTCAAACACGCTCTATATCCTTACAGAATACTGATGAAGAAACCTTTTTCCATTCCTTTAATAGTCTTCTATATTCTGTTTCAACAGAGGGAATAGTGATGAAAAGACTATTTGTTTCCCCATGTTTGTGCAATATAGTCAAGTGTTTATTGTTATTCTTTAATAACATGCATACACTGGGTCGAAATGGCGTTCTGTAGGCCCCATGGTGCAACACACAACAGAAGCACAGTATACAGAGAGCGTAGATACTCAATACATCCACATGACAATAGACATATATATATATATACACACACACACACTTACACACATACATTCATTCATATATATATTATATATATGAATGACTAAATGAGAAGTAGGGGTTTGGCAGCAGGTAGGGATTAAGGATCTAGTGCAAACTGTACAGAATGGTTCAGTCTCAGACTCAAAGAATTAAGTGCAAGTGTGTGGCGATGCAAAAACTGTGCATATACAGTGTATGCCAGGTGTTGAAACGCTCTATATTCAGTTATATGATGGGTCACCTTAGTGCATTCAGCAATACATGTTCTATATGTAATTCAGTGCTCTATATGTTGCTCCTGATTTCCAATGTAGGGAATACTGATATAGGAATAACTTTTATAGTGTTATAACACTGTTATAGTGTTCTCCAAGGTGTTTCTGATTTTCCAAAGCAGGAAATAGTGAATGGAGAATCATTCGGGACACAGCCTCAGTTCTGGTGAGCAGTGATATGCTGGTGACATAAGAGCTGAGGTGCCAGTGGAAGAGGCCCTGGGCACCCTGCAGAGCCATCGCTAGCAGTGCAGCGAGCCACACTCATCTGCTCCCATTATCCAGACACACGGCTCCAGTATTAGACATGATCTCAGTCCACAAGCCAGTCTCAACATATCAGTACCGGCAAACTGCTCACATTCATTCGCGTCAAATGAGTGAAGACGAGGCCGGTGTGAGCACACACTAGCACCCCAACAAGCCTGAAGAGACAGAGAGGAGCTGACAAGGAAAAAAAAAAAGCACACCATTCTTCTAGATACCTGCCTACCTGCCTACCTAGCTATCCATCACTGCAAGCAGAGAAAACGACAGGTGGAGAGAAATGAAAGACAGGAAGAGGCAGAGAAGGGGAGAGAGAGAGAGAGAGAGAGAGAGAGAGAGAGAGAGAGAGAGAGAGAGAGAGAGAGAGAGAGAGAGAGAGAGAGAGAGAGAGAGAAAGCTAGAGCAGTTCTCTGAGTTATGTGCTGGGTGATGATTGCCTATTGGTGTAACCTCGCGGCCTTAATCAGAGCAGCTGAGAGGATGGCTGTCTGGGGGTATCAAACTGTGACACACACACCGCTACAGTGCTTTATTACTTTATTAACTCCCTCTACCTGGAAGATATGAGACTCATGCTGTCACAGAGAATCGCCTTTGCTCTCTGCCAGGACTGGCTGGCTGCGCTGCATGCGCAAGGTTGTGCGCGCATGAATCTCTATGTCCAAGTGAGACTATTTCCTATTCTGATGTATGTGTGCCTTTCCAGCACTGGTTACTAAGCATGATGCAGAGGAACGTAGGGAATGATCCAACACCCCAATACTGCTTACCCTGCCTTAGTCCCTCAGCATGGTTCCCAGGTGAATCAGCTCGATTACAGGGGCCTGGCCTCTATTTTAGAAGAAGGGGTATGTGCAAGATGGACTAATGTATCTTGAAGCATCAATCTGAGGGCGTTTGGCCAATCGAGGCATTTCCGTTTGCATGAGAACAAGAAAAACCTGGAGGAGTTTAAATAGGACTAATACGTAAAAACGCTTAACAAATGATTTCAATGCTAATGAAGGAAACCTGAATCGTTGTTTATCCCAAATATAGAGACCGCATTCGACACCGAGGAACATCTTCAGTGCGGGTATTATACCACTGGAAAACATGAGATCCTGCTGGAAAAGGAATATAGCAAAACAACAGAAAGAGAAAGTCCTGCTAGCATGGCGACGTCATTGTTTTTATCAATAACCAACGACACCAACTAATTTCACTAATTTCAGTTTGAGTTTCAGATAGGGATTTCCATTCGGGGGCATCACTGCTAACTGTTGTGAGGTCAGATTTTCAATCATGTTCTGAAGCTCAAACTTCAAGCAAGTCCAGGCGAGTTTCTAAGAACTTGGAAACGTCTCGCACTTTTGATACACTTTTTGGTGAGCGGCACCATATTGAGCCAGATCCGACTTGAGTTTGACATCGATGCCAGGAATCAAGGTGCGTGCCCTCTTTCTCTCTCTCCATTTGGCCTGTTTGATGTGTGCTGAAGTTCTTCGCTTTGTGCCCCTGATCAAACTAAGGCATACTGGCTTTGAAGGTGAGGAGAGGTGTCTACACAATATGCTTCCATGCCGGCAACCTTTTTCATCCCTTTGGAGTAGATACAGTACAGAGAGAGAACCCTGCTGGAGGAACTCTGGGCAGCATCAGATTGATCTGATACACCTATACAGAGCACTCTTTTCTGTCCAGCCTAATAGAGAAACTACTATATATACATTTTCACTGTGCAGAAGATTATACAATTCGTAGTTTCTGCATTTAACATTAAACTGTACATTTCAACAAGTCATATCACATCATTGTTAGGTGTCACTTCAAGCTCAGCTTGAAAAACAAACAAACAACAACAAAAAAAAAAACGAAGAACCTGTAATGTGTTCAGTAAGTCATAATGCATATATTTACACACAGTTTTATTACAAAATACCAAAAAAACACCCTACATAAATATATTAATAATTTATTATTGAATGAATAGTTCCAGAAGGAATCAACCAACAGGAATGATAGTTGGTGGGTGGGTTTTACATTGTGAGACGTGCAAATGATGAGTTCCATGCTTGGCTGTGCATAAGCAATGACCTTATTGCTGTACCTGACTGGCTCATCAGTTGCGACTGTGGACATAAATCGAGCAGTGATGTCCTCCATTAGCCATCCTGTTAGTGCCAGCACCATTGGCAGAGGACTGCACAACACAGAACTACACGCAGACAGAGCGTTATGACGACTGCCCCTAATACCTTGTCAATGTCATCAAAGACTCCAATGGTGTCGTGTCAGACTGTCATGGAGTGACTCAAAATGACAACAAGTTGTCTTCGGTGACGAGTCCCGGTTTTGTCCAGCCCATCACACAATCTGCAGGAACTGTGTTGGAATATTCAAGCTGAATGGGATGGATTATTGCAGGACTCCACTGAGAACATAGAGGGATACTACTCCTGTAGATTTGAATTGTGGCCTGTTTTAATAACCAGCATATAACCTGGGGCTACCATACAGACATAGATTTAACAACAGGACAGACAGAGAACACATGTATTCAAAACATTTGTTTAAATTAAGCTCTTATAGCCTAATTACTTTTTTTAAAACACTAAAAGAAACATATTAAATTAATAATAATATTAATTATTTATTAATTATTATACTATAATAATAATATAATAATAATCAAAAAGTAAAAGCAAATTCATTTCATGCCGTCCTGATAAAAAAGCCTCTACACAGGCGGACTTCAGTGTGTTAAGTGTATTCCATCTATATTTTTTAAGACTTCTAAGGCCCATAGGTGTATGCAATGGCAGTTGCAGTTGTTTAGCACAGGCTTTGCCAGATTTATTGAGATTCAATTTCAATTTGAGACTTCTCATGTGGGTATTTTGTCCAAAGATCATTCCCATTTCTCTCCACTTTTCTATCCAACCTCATACAGCAGTCTGAGTCATGGAAATATTTCTGTCCTGAAAGACAGGGTCGAGGGAACACTGCTCTTCTCGCTGATTCTATTTCAGTAATCCGGCAGTGATCTACCATATGAAGGAGACATGGTGGGGGGATTCAGGGCTACAGTGTTGGCGAGCGCCTGAGGTTTTCACTGAGAAAGGAGGGATGAAATATTGATGTTCTGGGGCCTGTGCGGCTGACCTGGGCCTTGCCTGCTGGGTATTGGCTTTTCTGTGTCAGAAAACAGAGGCCAATCATTAGGGGGGGGCTCAGCCGAACGGGTTAAGGGGTTCAGGTCACGGGTCCAAATTCCCAGTGGGAACATCCGTGCCCTGCGGCAGAATTTCGGATCAGAACCCACACAGAGGAAGAAAAGAGATGGGGAATCGCTATTCCGATTCACAGCATACAGCTGCTATCTGTGAGGGATGTGGTGTAGCACATAAACCAAAACACATACAGACACACATGTACGGAGAACAGTGGGTTTCGTGTGGATGAATATCCATGGCATATCTGACCTCATTTGCATTCAAAGTGAAGAGCCTACCGAAAGGCTGGAAAAGGTTGCTTGAAATGGGTAAAGCTGAGGTTTCTTTCCTCGGGGAAGCATTGTGCAGATGAGTCCTGTCGTGGCTGTGCCCATCTTCTGCCTCATTACGGCGGAGGAAGACTGGAGTTGTCCGACTCCTAGTGCACCACGTGGAGCTAACTAAGCACGAAAGAGCAGAACAGCAGGGAAGCATCAGCCATATCGACGGCAGCGCTAGCGACTGTTCCCGCTGAAGCCACTAATTTATGGCGTGACCATGCACCGCTTCCGGCACCTTTGCTGCACAAGGCCTTGAGGTCAGCACTTCCTCTATTCAGTCACCAGCTCGGGGAGTCAGGGACACCGCAGTCCTTAGCACTGACGCTAACGTTCACACTCAGCTGCGTACGCTAATTCCACTCTCTGTGCGCTGCAAGTGATTCGGACAGCCCTCAGGCAAAGATTTCAGTCAGGACTTGAAAAAAGAGAATGAGAGGGAATGTGCACTCCAGTGTGCTGGGAAAAATCTCAGATCTCCCCCTAGAGGGAGGTAGGGGAACAGGTTATGGGAGAATGAAACAAACGTGAAATGGCTCTCTCGATTTCACTCACTGTCTGTGAGATATAGAGATTTCAGTGGAGCTTCTGTATACACATTCCTCAAATATGAGTCTGGGCTATGAGAGGCTCCAGTGTTAGCTCAGAAGTGTGGAGAGGGGGAGCATGTGCTTGCAGAGGTAATGAGAGCTGAGACTGCTCTCGGCCCTTTACCAAGCACTATGTGTATTCACTCTCACCACATCCACACCATGGCATTGTCCGCTGCTCAGTAAATAATAATAATAATAATAATGATAAAACAATAATTATGTCACTTTATCACAAAGTGCGAAGGCAGTTTCTGTTCTTTATTACTTTGGTGCTTTCCTCAGCTCCCTATAATGAAACCAGTTCTTCATTATTCTCACCTACTATTTCTCCGGTTTCATTTTACCTCCACTCTTATCCTCAACTCCATTTTGCACCTTGGCTGCAATGTGACTAATAAAGCCAGCTTGCTAGCCCAGGCTAAATTTACTGCTCTGCCTTGGCTATTGGATGGGTTTTACAAGCTGATATTTCCATCCCTGTGTCTGTTAATGTCATACCTGCTTTGTCCAACAGAGTGCCAAGAATGAAATAAAAAATTGAAGAAGAAAATAACAAAACAATAATCTTCAGTAACACGTCACAACACGGGGGTGATGAAGCAGACACTTCCTCAATGTTTTTGCACCAGTTATTTCTACTAGCATGCAGCACGTAGCGAAAACTCACTCACTTATGCCTACACCAGATAAGACTACTGAGTAACACCTCTACAAGTTCAAGGTCTCCAGTGTTGCAGTTGTCTAAATGTGACTATGTCTAGTCTAAAAAAAAATGCTTATTTATTAAAATTTGAAATACCCATGCTCATGTTTAGCTTGTCTAAAGAGTGGAGCTGTTTGTATTTTTTTTTTTTTTGGACATATGATATTCACAGCTGGCCAAATTGTATATACTTACATATTACATATACCTAATTATTTAATTTTCAGTCACATTTTAATTTTTAAAATTAGGAAAAAGGCAGAAAACATTTTTTTCCAGAAGACCTGTAGTGAATTTTTCAGCACCTTCTAAGTCCAGCCTTTGAATACGCTTGCACTTTCTGCTTCCTATGATGCTGTGGTCTGGGCTCTGGGGTGGTCAGCCCACTGCTCTGAGAGCCCAAGCAAGTGCATTACTTGGTCTGCAAATGATGTTCATTTTCATATTTCCCTGTCTATCTGTTCTATTTTCCATGTTTATATTTAGACCCACAGCTCTGAGTCCTCTCACAGCAGAAGGATGGACAGAAAAACCTGTCGATTTGTTCAGATCTGAAGCGAGAGTGAATCTACTGTTTATCTGATAGTGACAGTTTTGGGGGTCTACCAATGTTGTTGGGAGCCCCAATTTCTCTTAAACTTTCAATAATATTTACTAGCTTTCCATATACCTTCTTTAGTTATTTGACGACTAATCTCCTCAGAAATAACTCCAAAAAATGAACAACATGTACCTAAAGACCATTCTGATTGTAAATTAAATGAATAAGTGTACTTATAATACCTAGCACATACGTTTAAAAAAAAAAAAAAAAAAAGACTATGAAGTGTATTTATACTCTCAAAGTGAATGTGGAAAGAGCAGAGCAGGCCGTAGAACGATCTCACCTATGCTAACGCGCGCACACCTCTTTATTCAATAGACTCAGCATTGAATATTTCAGGTCATACAGTAACCTTGCTCACTTTGAGCTGCAGTACGTAACTCCTCAATAATTGAAGGCCACACTATTGATGTGCGTGAAGGGCAGAAAGAAACTGGGCTGGAAAAAACGACACAATCCTCCAGCTGGGTTACAAGCAGCGTCATTATACCCTGCTACATTTCCACCATTAATTCAAACACATATTGAGGGGTGAAAGTAGCCTGAGGACATACTCCAGGCAGTCGGGTAACTCCGCTTGCGGGGTCCCTCACAACACATGTGCTCATACATGCTGGAGTTGGGGTGGGTGGGATTTGGCGTTTGGAGGTGAGTGGGCTCAGTCAATAGCGTGGTGCAGTGAATAAATCCATGCCATGATTAGCCCGTTTGGTGAGACTGGGCCGAAAGGAAAGCTCTTGATGAGCCAGATTTAATGTGGCAAATCAGTGTAATGGTGGACACACACACTCTTGCATAGGTCATTTGGGAAACAAACAAACCCCGGAAACAAGAATAAATGAAAGGAAAAGCAGGAAAGCACATGCGTCCGGGACAGGAGGGAAAGGTGTGTTTAAAGCAGGAGAGGGGGATTTAAGAAGGACTGTGAGCATGACAGGGCAGCCATGCTTTTGATTAGCTGAAACCACCATGTACACAGAATGCTCATATCGGCTTCTGCATTATGCACATGGACATAAACTCCTAGCAGGGCATATTACTCTGAATGACACTGAGCTTTATTGGGCGAGACTGTAAACCTTAAGTCTTAGCGATTTTTGTAAGCTCTACCATCAACCCCCACACCCCCCCACTCCGACCAAAAGCGTAAGTGCATCACAAACAGCAGATGGCTGTGCTGCACAGACCGCACGTGGCAGTGCCACAGAGGGACTATTACTGTTTTCAGGTTAAAGTACACCAAGACATACTGCAGCTCTAATGAGGCATTAGAGAGGAGGACGCGTCAGCCGCAGCGCCAGATACTGCTACTGCTTCCCTGACATAGAGCCGTGGGATATTACACACAGAGGCAATGGCTTTTGGCACTGGTGTCAATATGCAGGACGTATTGTGGTGTGATTTATCCTAAAACCCTGCTGAGCCAAAAGAAACCAGGCTATGAAAGAACACTCTGGAGCTGTATTAGTATCATAAAGAGCCAGGCTTATAGTTCCAAGCGCAGCATGTATGGACTATTCAACAGAAACAGTTTACAAATATACATACATTGATTCATGCTGCAGTGGAGCTTCCCAACGGGAACTGTCACATTGTTTGTTTTTTTTAAGGGGTGTATATTAATATTTAAATTTTAATATGTACATCAGTATTGCTTCCATAGGTTTTAACTGAAATGTAAGCATGATTATAAAAGTAATATTCTTTTTAAAACCAGTTTTAAGTTAGATGGCCTGCGGAGCTAAGCTTCCAGCCTCCTTTTAAAGCACAGTTTCTACTAAGTCAGTTCGGCAACCAACATCCTGCCTTCAACCCTCTTTTACCGTATTCAAGCTTTTATTCCAATGGGGCAACAACCATGTAGTTGATCTCCAAGCTGAAGCACCAATCCAATCACTGTAAGATGCCCAAATAGTGTTTTAGAAAGACAACATAGGGCTGTTCAGTTAGCTCCAGTAGGTTTAGTAATCCTTGCTGTGCAACAGTCAGTCAAGGCCTGCAATAATCTGAGCTGATAAAGTATGGAAGGAAACAATGACTCACGCAATGTCAAAAACCAAGGCTGGGAGGAAGGTTTGAACTCATGGCCAACACTGGGCAGGAGACCAGATGCATCTTTTAAACATCTCCAGGCAGAGAGAAGTGCGCTAATTGGATCAATTAAGTTGGTAATTAAATACTCTGATGGAGTAGACTCTGGAGAAGTGTACCATAATGAGCATAATTGCGCAGTGCTTCCATTTTGGAGATTCTTACACGTGTAATGTGGAGTAATCAGGTGGCCTTGACCAATGAGCACTCATCCACAATCATCATGAAGCTCTGGAGCCAAATGGGGCTGGCTGCACATTCGAAACCAGTCGATGCTGCTGGAAACATAAACTGGTAGGGGTTACCTAGACAACCTCAATGCTGATATCAGTTTCCAAATATCTCAACTATATTTCATAATTTTTATTAGAGCATCAGGATACCAAATTTGCTAACCGTGATCAAGATACTGACATCACCTAAAGCTTATACCACAAAGCTGCAGCACGTTTTCTGTGGCTGTCAGCGTTTTGACTAATCACAGTGTCAAATAAGTAGTTCTGTGAGAGCTCTGAAGAAGTATTCATGCAATCAAGCCCAAGTCTAAGCTTTTTTGGTCTCAACACTTTCTTTAAGCACTACAACTAAACAACGCATACACCACATACTACACAACCCAGCAACAGAGGAAGTTTACTTCTTTATACAGGAGCTGAAATTGCACACTGTGTGCTTCTGTAGGTATTTCCTGACATCAGTGAGGGGATTCGAGGCTCTGCTTCTGGTTGTTGCTCCTCTCATTAAGAAGAAGTGAAAGAACTAAGGTTATAAACAGTGGCTGAAAAGTACTCACTGTAATTCATGGCTTGTCTGCTCTGCCGTATTTTCTTTAACCTCCGCATTTTTATAGTGAGCATGTTTGTTGTTTGATCTTTGTGTGTTTTACTGCAACCAAAATCAGCTGTTCTGCACCACCCTAAAGCAAGTTTGTTTAGTCTATAACCATGACAACAGAGCTCTGTTTGGTCAGCCTGATTTTAATGCATCTGTAAAATGCAAAATATAGACCATATGCCATTCAAGCTTTTACACAATGTCAGTTTGGGACCCTGGGTAAATTATGGCAGTAATTTGAACTGTCGCATTAAAATATACCTTCGAAGTAACATTTATGTTCTTTAAACTATTTCAGTGCTAAAAGGGGCCTCCTGTTTCTGGGCTTAGTGCCTGTGGGCAAGCAATAAAAACCCAAATCGTAGCTGGCTTCAACAGTGACAGAACAGCCCCAAACTAAACAACGTTTGGCGATCTTGTACACTGCGAGGCCCTTTGTATTGGAGCTACCATAAATGCTAGAGCTGAACAGCTACAGGTAGCATGACTACTCTAAGGAAATGACTTGAGCAGCGGGAAATGTTTGATATTGCATGTGACATTTAATGACGATAGTTAGGTAGGTCGGTAGGCAGACAGATAGATAGATAGATAGATAGATAGACAGACAGACAGACAGACAGACAGACAGATAGACAGATCGATAGATAGATAGAGAGACAGATAGAGAGAGAGAGAGAGAGAGAGAGAGAGAGAGAGAGAGAGAGAGAGAGAGAGAGAGAGAGAGAGAGAGAGAGAGAGAAACAGACAGACAGACAGTCAGAGAGTCAGACAGACTGACAGACAGTTAGATAGATAGATAGATGGATAGATAGATAGACAGACAGATCGATAGACAGAGAGACAGACAGAGAGAGAGACAGACAGAGAGCAGAGAGACAGACAGAGAGCAGAGAGACAGACAGAGAGATAGACAGACAGATAGATAGAAAGACAGACTGATCGATAGATAGAGACAGACAGACAGATAGATCGATAGAGACAGACAGATCGATAGATCGACAGACAGACAGACAGATCGATAGAGAGACAGACAGACAGACAGATCGATAGAGAGACAGACAAAGAGACAGAGAGCCAGACAGACATATAGACAGACAGAGAGACAGACAGAGACAGAGAGAGAGAGAGAGAGAGAGAGAGAGAGAGAGAGAGAGAGAGAGAGAGAGAGAGAGAGAGAGAGAGAGAGAGAGATAGATAGATAGATAGATAGATAGATAGATAGATAGATAGATAGATAGATAGATAGATAGATAGATAGATAGATAGAGAGAGAGAGAGAGAGAGAGAGAGAGACAGACAGACAGACAGACAGACAGACAGACAGACAGACAGACAGATCAATAGACAGACAGACAGATAGACAGACAGAAAGACAGACAGAAAGACAGACAGAAAGACAGACAGAAAGACAGATAGATATAAAAAACACATGTGGGGATCAAAAACAAACAGCATAACTGAGCAGCTGAGATCTCAGATGCTCCTCCAACAGAACTAAAAAAGTTTCATACATTTTTAAAAACTGGATTAAAAACACTCACTCCAGTTTGTCTTATAAGCACATTCATTTGCATTTTAGCATACAATTTTTAGCATAAGATTACAAAAACTGCATATTCAGTTCAGCATGCACAGACTTTTGACTGCTTGTACACTTCTTACACAGACATCACCCCAATGTCCCTGCTCTCTCCCACATATCTTAACTACACCACCTCAGAAAGTTGCCAATGTGTCAGCTGCAACCTGGATGTCACTGAACATAGCAAGTTGGAGAAGTTCCAAGAATCAAAGTTGTTCCATGGAAAATGTACCTAAAATGGATTTTGCAAGTATCAGAGAGCTTGGAAGCATCACTCCCTGTCACAGCATGGCTGAGCTTCCCTGTTTACAGCATGGATTTTTTTTACAGAAGGCCTTGGAGAGGAGAAAAACAGCCTCTCGAGAAGAACACGGAGAACATGAAGGAACACACAGCACAACAGTGTGACATCAACAAGCAGCACAGATCTAGACACACAAAATGCATTCTGGCTGCCTGCAAAACAAACCCCCTTGGAGAGACAGCCAGAGATACCGTCTGTGTTTTCAGGGACCATGAAAGATTTAGTGCAGAAACCTGCCTAATTCAGCCCATCAGGATCTTTAAGGTGAGCTACTGTGACACAGATTGTCAGAGCCAGCAGGGGAAGGTGAGAGAGAGAGCAGTCATTTAATGCATATTTGGTTATGCATTAAATATGCATGGGATGAATTACTTTCTATTCCTGGGCTCTGTTGAGGAATCCACAATGGGCTCCAAAAAACCTAAAAGGTAATCCTTCCTGCTCTGTAAAAAAAAGCACTGTGAAATTCAGAGGATAAGCAGAGCTTTTTTCCCTCCTCCCTAACTCCTGTATAATAACGCTGTCGGCAAGGCAGTCTCCAAAATCCACACCGAGCAAATATGAATTACATGCCAAAGACGAGAAAGCGTACAGCATCATTAGCAGCAGATTTAAGTAATCTGATGCTAAGAGATCATTTTCTCAACATCAAAATAAAAATGTTTTTCGTTTTCTCTTTTTTATGTTTTCAGTCTTTCTCAGATATTTTACAGCAGTGCTCTTTCATATTATGTCACTGAAATAATAAAGTCAATAAAGCAGTTCATAAGAAAACACAGAGGCGGCTAAAGATCCATGCTACAGACGTAACTCACACGCTGCGATTACTGTGCTATGTACCATGATCACAATATACTAATTCAATACTCATAAAACATTGGTGAATCACTGATGTGACATAGACTGACCTGCATCATTTATCATTTATCATTTTTGACCCAAATAGCATGCTTTTATTCATCAGAACATCCAAAAGAACATTGACTAGACCTGGCAAAACACAAAACCTCCAGTGATTCGTCAGCATTTGCATACTGACACAATAATAGTAAAGACCAATACTGTGACCACACTAATGCTAACAATAATAATCCTTATTATAAAAAGAGCATATACATAAAAGTGGCAGCTCAAAGTTTTTACAGACGGGTGCTAACAGTAACAAGTACAAAATCCAGAACAGGCTGAACTTTATCAATATTTCTCAAATGATAAAACGCTACTTTAGTGGCAGTGTTTACATGCTTTCTGGTCTAAATGACATGTATGTTCTTTAAGGCAGTATAGAATTAAGAGAGGAAGTGTCTGGAAGTTACTTTAAAAACTTGATACAGAGTTAAACAGTTTCACAAAGTTTCTAATATTGCATCAATGACCAGTTTCTAACCAGTCACATGTTTAAAAAAATTCAATTCTGTTAAAATCTGTGCATGAATGAAGAAATGCCGCTGCTCAGGAGGCAGTGTGGTAAATCAGAGTGCATATGGAATAACGTTAAACTGCAGGTACATTATAACACTCCCAAAGAGCAGATCTCCACCTTCGGCAATGCTTTGAAAATATCCAGACAGTCATGCCCCTCTGGTGAAAATAATAAACACGCACCTACAACTCCAGTCATCCAATGTATATGACATTGTAATTTTTCTTTTAAAGCTTGCAAAGACTTTGCAGGGAGTCTTCTAAATAAAACAGCCTTCATAAGACACAGCATAGGCCAGCCAGCTGGAACATGTTACTCTAACCTTCCTGCTAAGTCATCAGCAATGGCAACTTACTCTGCTATTAATTATCAGCAGTTTCAAACTGTTCTATCCAAATTCACTTCACCCATACGTCCCTACTTATTCCTTAGGATGGTTTTTGATTGTGTTGAAAATGATTTCTTCACTACTCTTAACCCTCAACAGGTGCTTTTCCAGGAACACTGCCTCAGGGAAGCCTCTACTATAAAAGATTGGTATGGATCTTTCCATGCTAAATTATTTTAGACCAATTTCAAACCCTCCCTTTTTAGATAAGGTCTCAGAAAAACAGTTGTTTTAAACAATTTAATGCTTATCAAGTAAGTTCTAAAAAAATTATACACTGGTATGTGTTGTCAGTGACCTTAGGGCTAGAACTGATGCATGAAATCCTTCTGTTCTGGTATTATTGAAGCTGAAAACTGCTGATCAGAAGATTACTGGATTCTGTAATCATACTCTCTGGGCTGATGTGTCAAAGGTGGGACTTTGTAAGACGACATGGGTCCAGTCACATTTGGCTTAAAGCTAACACTGCATTCCATTATAAGAACATCATATTAACAGTCAAACATGGTGGTGGTAGTGTGATCTGGGGCTGCTTTGCTGATGAAAGACCTGGACAACTTGTCATAAGTGACAGACCTATGAATTTTGCTCCCTATGAGAACCTGCTGAAGGACATAAAGCTCAAGTGCAGTTGGCTATGCAACAGCTCAAAGACCCGAAGCACACAAGCAAGTCAGCCCACTGAAAGTTATCATGAACATTTGACTGCAGCTGTTACTACCAAGGGTGTGAAACCAGTTACTAGGCAGCAAAATACTTTTTCACTGTAATAATAACAACATCAAAGTTCCAGTAAAAAGGCTGATTGTGTCATGCTTATAAGACTATTCATTTTGTGCAGAAGAAGTAACTAACAGAAACACATGCCACTCCTCATCTTTAACTTACTGCATGCATACATCTGTCATTTCAGCAGGTCCAGCAACAGGTTCAAACCAGGACCTGGCCAGACACGAGAGGAAAGGACCCGTGTACTGTGTGAGTGTAGATGGGGAAATGTGAGGCCTCTGAAGACAGGCTGTTGGTGTTAAGAGTGGCCATAACCCATTAAACAACTCAAGCATGGTCGTTAGAGGAAAGGTCAAGCATTCCAGGACTTACTTTCTCATTGGCATATACTGCAGAGCAGGAACAGCTATTTTAAAGACTGCAACATACATCTTCACAAGGCAAATTCTCCCCCTCAGTGGCTTTCACAGTGGCACATGCCCTGAGAAGCCTGATAAAAAGGTCTGGAGAGGAGACTAAGAACAGGAATTCAGCACAACAACCATTCACCAGTGGGAAGTAATATATTCTCCATAAGAGGCCTGAATGCCTCTGCAAATGGGGAGCTTGTTTCCACAACCATTCTCAATACTGATACTTGCCTGTAGCACAGCTAGTAAGAAAGTCCAGTTAAAGAAATGTCTACATGTCTCAGCCACCTAAAGCAGTGGCCAGCAACAATCCCACCCATCCAAAAATGATTCCCAGAGATTCTTGATAGGCTGAACGAATTAATTTGGGTTGGTGAAATCTACAAGGTGGTAAATCTTGGGAAGGAAGGTTGGAGGACACAGGACTAAACACTGGCCCCATGGTAAGGAAGTTTGTGAGTTCAATCCCCAGCATGTTAAGAGACATTGATGGTTAGGAATACAAGGCAACATAACTGGTCTCGCTCTTTCTGGATGAGTAGGAGGGCCGCTGCCATCTCCTGCTATCACTTAGCGTGACAGCATCCAATGAGAGGAAGCAGATTATTAGGCAGTTAGTGCTCCGCCTACTTTAAAAAAAAAAAAAAAAAACACGCAGTGGCAATCGACAAAGTAGAAGCATGTACAAGGCCTTATCCTACAGGCTTAGTGCCATAGTGTGACTGGGAAGACTAGTAAGCAGGTAAATTGGCAATTGGGGATAAATCCAAGAAAAATCAAGTAAATAAATAAATAACTAAACACCAAAATAAATAAACACGCCAAAATGTCACCCTTTGACCTGCCTCCGTCAGCCTAAGCCTACTGTATGCGTCTCCTTTAGCCTTGTATTTAGCCAGAGTTTGCTCCCAAAATCAATACAAGAAACACAATTCAGCCCGCCACAACTGTGTACGCACAATTACATCCTGCTTCACAATCTAGACTGCATATTTAAACAGTAAGATACATGAAAAGACGAGGCCAAACCCAGACTAAGCTCTAATTCAGTATAATGTGTATAATCTATCATTTCTTTCCTTCAAGTTCACCCTCCTTTTCTTCACTGGAAGAACAGGAGGGATCGATAAGGTGCATTAAGCAATATCCTTCTATTATTGACTCGTGTTCGGCCTCACAAGTGAAGGTGCTTTTTGCAGGAGCCTTGACACCAAACATAAATAGATCCACACAATGGCAAACCTGACAGTGTCATTGGGAGGTCCGTGTTTCAGTGTGCCAAGTAAATAATACCAAATAAATAAATAAATAAATAAGCAAGCATGGAAGCAAGTAAAGCACTTGCAGTGCCAAGCGGAACTGGTAACTGATTTAAGTCAGACCACCAACAAAACACAAAAACAAATTATCAGAACTAGTCCTTCAAAGTCCTCTGTTCAGAAATGGAGACCGATCGATCCGGCACTTTACAGAAGCTAAAACCACTGAAACATTTTCTTCTGGGCTGTTAACAGGGAGCAAGGAAAACACACCTAAGAGATAAAATGGCTATAGGGGTTCCTTCTGTCCACCCCACTCCCACCTGGGGTTGTAAGATGCCTTCTGTTTTGTTCTTGTTCTAGAGAGCACTCCATATTCCATACTGTTGTAAAGAAACGCTTCAGAGTACATGTCTAACATATACTGCTTTTTCATTGGAAAGCAACAACTACATCATATGATTGCACTATATACATACATGAGAGGAAAATTGAGGCCCTGACCTTAAAAGCAAGTTCTGTACACTCTTGTAGAACATCATCAAAAATACAAGTAGAGCACAAGTAGTACTTGCTGACTCAACAAGCAACTTTTGCAGCCCTCATATAGAAAACAATCTGTAGCAGGTGAAGGACTTGCATAGCTGTATTATTTACAATGCTCAGGGCCCAAAAGTCTTGGGATACCTCTACCATTTGTTTTCACTAGAACTACTTTATTTGCTAATATATTCTGGAAATGTGTTACTACATTTACAGCAATAGCATTCCTACATATATTGTAGCTACGGCTGTATACAGAACTTATGAATCAACAAAGCTGGGTTCAGCAGCACAACTGCAAACTAGACAACTTTCACTAAAGTCTAATTTACTTCAATCCGCACACTTTTTTTCAAACCAGAGACCTCCAACAGTGCTCCTGGTGAGCCACCGTCTAACATGCCTCACTCACAAACTGCTTTGCGTTGGAAGCAAGTCAGAAAAAGACTTTCATGTAACTCGGCAAGATGTTTGAGCAGCCGTCAAAACACACCATCCTCCACAACAGATGACAGCAGCATCCTGAGCAGTACATTCCATAGTTGAAGTCTTTGGCCCGTTTTGTTTGCAGAATGAATGTCATTGCTAAAAGAACTGCTCAACTGGTTGAGTAGTTGAAGGTTTTGCTTGTATGCATGACAATGTAGCAGACTTGTTGGCTGTGCTGCTGTAGGGCAGTGTATTATGCATTAACAGTGCTCCTCAATAATAGATAAAATAAATAATCATTAAATAAAAAAATCTAAATAAAAACATGTAGACATACACACAGACATACATTACAGACATACAGAGATATATACTGTACTCAAAGAATGTCCTATATTGGTATCATTGGTCAGAGGCCAAGCCAAGCTAGTTTTATGTGACTGTTCTCCTAACTGTTCCCAACAAGCTAAGATTTTCAGGACCCATTAATAAATTCACTAGAGACCTTTGTAAGTTATTACATGAAGACGGCTGTAAATATGAATGGTCACCAGCTTTAAGAGTGTTGTGATGTTCCTTTAATGTTCCTGCTCTGTTCCTCCATCATTACTGGCAGTCTTACCTGGTAGGTGTCCCACAGTCGGATAGTGCAGCGCAAGGGGAGCTCCCGCATCAGCAGGTTATTCATCCAGCGGAAGGCAAACTGCAGGTACTCCACCTCATACTGCTGCATGTGTCGATGCACCGTCTCTGCACAGAGCAATGGTGCAGCTGTTATTATACACATTTCCTTCACCAATAGGTGAACATGATCCCCTTAAGTACAACTTCATGTAAAACTCTATCCGTGTATAGCATGCAGAGAACGATAACTTGAAAACGCATACAATGGAAGTAAACTGGAATGGGAATTGATAGGAGTTGTGTTTATAAAACAACAAAACAAAAACAAAAAACACAGATGCCCCCAACCTGGTGTAAGAAGTCTCTCTGATGAATCTTGCATCAATTTGCATCAATTCATCATCAAGATTTTACATGTATAATTAATGTCAACTCATTTACATTCATCAAAAAAAAATTAACTAATCAAAATACAAAAAAAAAAAAAAAAAATGTTTTAATGAAATAGATTTGTCTTAATGATTCTGCATCACTGAACGTATTATGACAAATTACGTTAAAACAAAAACATCTGAAAAGTAAATTTTGTTTAATCAAACAGTTATCAAAGTTATATTACTTGTAAGATGTATTATGCAGATTCTTTTCATTATATTACTATTATTCACTGTAAAAAGAGGCATAAAATCAGGAGTGGATGTCATTTTGCCTCAGTAAGACATCTAGAAATGTTAAATGTTAGCACACATAACTACCATGTAATGTTGAGTTTATATATATATATATATATATATATATATATATATATATATATATATATATATATATATATATATATATATTTGGGTCTTTTTTCCATATATATAAATATATATATATAAAGAATAAACCACTCCCAACTTAAGGGGATGATTTTGTAGGGGAAAGCATCTGCATATGACTGCAATGACTTTTTATTTAAGATGAAAAGCATACTTCCGTTGCTAACATTGCGACGGAGATGCTATAACAATATACAATGTTAAAAACATTATGATAATTATGTGTAAAAATAAAACATCAAAAATACCTAAATTTTCAGGTATCCAGCTAGACAAGACAACATTTTTGGTGCAAGTTAATATAAAACGCTTCTCTTTGGAATTAATGCGTAGTAGATAAATGCACACAAAAACTACAAATAGAGATTCAGGCATTTCAGCCCCAGTGGACTTCTTCTATGCTGCATATCGTGAATACTGATTCATTTTGCTTAATGTAATTACATCAAATTACATCATTAAACGTGCTAAACAACATCCACCCATCGTCAACAAGTTGCCCAAAACATAAATAGTGAATGAGCAGTCTTATAATGAATCTAAACACCGAAGACACATACATACATGCACACAGAATCACGAATGGCTACAGCATAATGCATTAATAAATCCATAAAAGCCTTCCTCGCTCCATATTATCACATAGACAGCGCTGTCACTCACGCTAGAGGTAATTATTTGTCTGTCAGCAGAGTGATTGGAGCGTGTTGCATTCAAGAGAAAAACGGTGGTATTATTGATGGTGCTGTTCCTTAATCAGCCGTGGGCACGAGGGGGAGGGAAAATCCAGTGTGAAACGCTTTCAGGCCCCTGAGAAGATGAAGCCATCTTCATACGCCTTCCTATAAAGAGCATGTTCTGGGGCTGTCATAAGCATGACAAAAACCAGTCACAGACCTTGAAGAAGCGCAAACACTCTCTCTCTCTCTCTCTCTCTCTCTCTCTCCCACACACACCCACACCTCTCTCACTCTCTCCCTGACACGTAGCGCAGTGGTGTGTGATTTCACACCTGTCTTCACAGAGTCATTTACACTTTGAGCCACTTCACATAAACAGCTTATTCTCATTAACACTGAATACGGCACACTCGTGGATATACACAAGCCGACACAATATCTCAGAGAGAGGATGTAATGTACAGATATGCTCACCTGTCTGCTATAAATAACAGCTAGTGATAAAACAATACAATACAAAAGAGAGTAGGTGCGGTGGGCTCATTGGAGAGCTGTCACGGTTACTGAATTTAACTCAAACAGTCCATGAAAATATACCACACAGTGAAATTCTCCTACTGGTCTCTCTTAGGCTGGCTTCATGCCCTGGAACTCCAATTAAACTTTAGTTGCTTAAAACCTTCAAGAAACTCAACCCCACCTGAACTGTACACTGCAACTGATTCAAAACTCAGTCGAAATGGTTGCAGGTGTCTTTACTTCACAAAGCAACAATCTGAGCTGCCAATGTGATAACTTCATATAGCGTTTCAAATATATGAGCTGGTACATGGACAAACAAGACGGATTAGGAATTTGTGCATAACTGTCAATGTGTTTTTTTGCTCGCAACTCACATAACTGCATAAGGTTTATTCATGTACATAAATAAGCCATCCTTACATATTCATACAGAGTCCTAGAAGGGTCCTGTACTTTCCACTAATATATTTAAAATCAATCTCGCTCTCTCATTCTCTCTCTCTCTCAATCTCTCTCTCATATATATATATATATGTGTTTGTGTGTGTGTGTGTGTGTGTGTGTGTGTGTGTGTGTATTTATATATAGCTATTGTGTGAAAAATATGGTGGCAATTCCACATCTATTACAAGGACAAGCCATTCTAAAAACTTAGCCCATCATCAGGGTTCTATTGACTGTTTGAAGCACCTAGTGCTTGGACCCTGGTGATTGCCACTTACAAGGCAATTTGTTGACCATCAGCTAGCTCTCACAGCAGGCACATTCATAGAAATCAATGTGATCTACATCAATTTCAGACAGAAACTGAATGACGGCTATTTGGATAGGAGAAAGCGGATGGGTGTGACATCACAGTGAAGGAACATATTTAAAAAGTGTAAATACTATGTTTAAGACTGGCACTAGAAATGATTATTCCTGCTGCACAAAGCTTGTAAAACGCAGTCTGGGCTGTTTACGATCACTGACATAATTGATAGAAGTGACTCCAATGTAAACAATGAAGCTTTCCTGGCTGCTTGTACAGCTGTAGGCTAAAAAGAAACAATAATGTTCCTTGAAGTCAAGTACGAGAATGCTATAACAGAGGCTATGATGATAATGTCTGCATATGGTTGCAAGTTCTTTTTCTCAGACACGCACGCACAAAACAGAGTACATTCTGGGTGAGGGAGGACAGGCTGGGGTCAGAGATCAGGGAAAGACAAGTGAGGCACTCGCGCCGTTTCTGCTGAGCAACGGACTTCTATGTGACTTCTGCTCCCTCTCATCCATCCCATAATTACATCCGCACTGGCCTGCTGTTTCCAGGCCACTCCACGCTGGATAAAGATATTGTACTACAACTGCTCTCGTGCAGCCGGCTTACTGTTAAAGCCCACCACCAGCTCTTCTGAAGGGAATTCCATTCACCAGTGTATGAACTGGCTGCCATGGCTGTGAAACGACTTTAAAAAAAAAAAAAAAAAGATGTGACACATACATGTGACACCAAATAGGGTTTCCCCTCATGGAGCAAACCACATGGTATTATAAAGAGACTACAAAACAGGCAAGGAAAAGCAACTATTCAGGAGCTGAGCATTGTGGAGCTAATGTTTAATAAGCTTATTATTAAAATTCCATTTTAGTTTACAGAAAAGCAATGAATTTCAATGGGACGGTCACAGCGCATGGCATCTGTTTGGTAAAAGAGTAGCATCAGAAAGAAAGAGAAAAGCAGTGAAATGAACTAAAATGTGGAGGCACTTTGAACAAATTGATGAAAAAGTAGAAAGCTTATTATGCATGGCAAAGCTGTCTCAACACAGTTCTATTACACTGCAGTGAAAAATCATCTGTCCTTCAGCACAATATACAGAACGGATCATTAGACAACGCTAAACAGTGCCTCCAGAATCAAAGCTGCAGCGAAGCTTCAGAAGTCTCTAGCTTCAAATATGGAAATCACTCTCATTCTCAAACAGCACCTGTCTGTAATTTATTCCCTAATTACTGTGAATGCCTACAATCATTTTTATACAATTCCAGGATGTTTACATTCGGTTAGCCGCCCTTACTGAATGCACTAAAATGACTATTCAAAAATAAATCAAATTACTTGCCACCATTTTAGTAGTTATGGGGTTTCATGATGTCACCTAGCACCTAGAAGTAAAAAAAAAATAGTGGGAACAAGTCAATGACATGTTTAGGCAGACCAGTGGACCCAACCCATGCCATGAGAACCCACTCTACACCAGTATGGAACTGTTCATGCCTTGTTGACAGTTGAGCCCCTTGGCTTTATGGGGTCTGCGGGACACACAAAGTCTATCATCAGCCTGAATCAATAGGTATTGTGACTCACTGGAACACGCCTCATGTTGCCAGTCCACTAGGGTCCAGTTAGCAACCTTAAGAGCCATGTGTCTGGTAGTGGTGTTAACAGAAGCACTCTAATGGGTCTTTTGCTCCTATATTCCATGGAATCCTGAAAAAGCGTATGTCTATACCAAGATTTGCCAGATCTTGTGAGAGAAAGCAGCCAGGTATATGAAAACAAGTTCAAATGAAGCAACTTGGTTCGTTAAACAAACAAACAAACATAAATAAAACGTTGAAAAGGTCGAAACATGCTGCCACAATGTGTAAATGAGAGGTCACCTGACCAATTTATATATGAATTTATTCTGAATGTTTTGCAAGTTTAAGAAGTTAAACAATAAAGAAATTAAAATAAAAGTAATGGCACAGATTACTTGTCATACTGGCCAAGTAATTGTATCAGAGAGGGAAAAAAAGATAAAATTTTACATATACCCTACTGGCCTACTGACCTTCTATCTGAATTAATTTATGGAAAATAACTTGTGGCACTTCCACAGTACCTTTGAATCATCCCCCCCTTGAGAGCGACATGAAAATATGGGACTGGCAGTCCAGCATGTTTGGCTATGTGCCATGACAGTCAAATTTACATGCTAAATCTCGAGATGTAGCAGTTGTCACTGCTCCCGTGTGCTTGACTGTCATTCTCTAAGGCTTGGAAAGATGTCACCACCACACCATGATATCCACTTTTCGTGCCTGATCTTAAGTCGTACATCAGCCACAAGCCTCAGACGTACTGCATTTCATCTGAAATTATGCTCCTCCTGTCATTGGCCATGCAAAGCACATATGCAAAGCAGGACACCATCTCTCCTCCATTCGCAATGGTCATGGATGGTAATGAATAACTGGATGCATTTTTTCCTCTTACTAATTTAGACAACGCCAACTTGGTTAGCTTTTGAACAAGCTGCCAGGAGGAATCAAAGGCTTTAATAAGCCTAAAGGGAGACGCAAGCAAGAGAGAGGTTATATCCAAGAGCCTGACGCCATATTTTGTGGAGGCACCCTATTAGAGTCACATACAGAGACAAATCACGTTCAAACAATTCCCACAAGAGCACACAACACTCTAATAAATTTACCTGTCGATAAACTGTCAGACCAGAGAGACTTTTGCTTTCGAGTCTCTGCAGAGGTGCCACTTCATGTCTCATAGTGCTTAAAATGTTAATGTGTGCTCTTCAAACAAACTTCAGCCTCATATGAATAGAGCAAAACATGCTGTGCCTTCATTTCCATAAATTTACCTTTAGCAATCTGCATGCAGATGAACCTTAGTGTAGTCATACAAAGCAGAGGAGATAAGAGGAAACAATGTGCAAATTGGGAAGAGGTTGCTTGAGCAACCCTCATCCAGTGCTTCTGGGCTACAATCAACAGCTGCCT
>JAMWET010002794.1:97500-260000 GCA_024036415.1 Prochilodus magdalenae | reverse complement strand
TTATCAGGAGCAGGGAGCATGGGCATCCATCATGGTGCTCTCAGCAGCTAATGTGGGCCTGACTGCACTGTCAGAGCCCAGTGCAGGCTGCAAGAGAAGGGACTGGCCATAGGCTGGCACAACAGAACTCCTCAAAGGACTAAATCAATGAGAAGCAGCGGCTCAGTGGGTTAGGGACGCATGCCAGGAATCGGAACGTGGTGGAGCTGGAGGATTCCCTGGCTCAGTTCCCAGGAGGGTACCGGGGCGCTGATCTAGTATCCGTGGATTCGAGTGTGCTTTCTTTGACCACTGCAGGTTTCATCTAAAGCAAAAGCACAGAGCCCAAAATGACCCATGGGTGCAAAGTACACAAAAGACAACAAAAGACACACAGTATCAGTCAAAAGTTTGTACGTCTGGGTTTTCTTTTCTAGAAGCAGGACTCCAAATCAGTTTGGAGAAACCCTAAACCACTTTAAATTGCCCTTGTGTATGAATGGTGCTACACAAATAAACTTGCTGCGCCTTGCCTAAACAAATTGTAAACACTAATTTAAAATTTCTGTTATTGATAAATAATGTTATTTCAACTAGATTATTACTACTTACGTCTTACCTTCATCACCGCATGTGCTTTCACTTACCAAAACCTATTATAGTATTCCTCTACTGATCATGCAGGGAAGACTTAGCATACAAGGAAATGCTTGCTGCCTAATCAAGTCAAGCTTGGGAGTAGCACAGCATTGCCAGTTTGGCAGCACCATCTCAGCCAGGGCTTGGACTGTGCCTTACCCAAAAGGTCAACTAGAAATACCTAGTAACACTTGGAACGTAAGCCTATAAATGTAATATAATTAATGTAAGTGATCTCAATTTTATTAATGTTTCGGTTCATCGGTTTCAACTCCAACATCATCTTCCTAAACTGCTTTAAATAAAATGAAAATGTTATTCTCTCAGCTCCTAAAGGCTAAAGGCCATTCAGCTAAACATAGCGTTCCTATCTCCATTGTGGCTTGTTATGTTGGCCTATGAGGGAATTAACCACATTTAAATTCTTGTTCTAAGCAGGGTGTGCATGTAATGTTGGTGTTGGAATGCACAACCTAAAACGCTGATATTGCTCCAAGTTTCTGTGTGAACTGTTTTTCCATTCTGTTTGTAAGGCCTGGCTTTTAATAGGTAGGAAAAGTTCTGCTTTCACGTCAGTACAGCTTTTACATAGTTTAGATCAACCTCTCAAGCAGCTCCATGAGGAGGCTCCTGAGATGCTTATTCCAACAGGACTGGATAAGGCTACTTAGGATGCTTTCAAATGTAGAAGTTTTGCTTTAGTAAATGCACAATACATGGTTGTCAATTTAACTTTGTATATGGATATGGAAGCAAACTTCATCTATCAATGCACAGACCCTTAGATCCAAAAGTCTTAAAGATGTTTTCAGATATAGATGTTTTTAATGAACAAACCCTATTTAGGTGAACCAGAAAAGGAACCAGCGGTAAATATCTGCAGTGCTGTGTTCACAATGTCAGCAAAGCGGACTTAAACTCTCGAGTTCTCTGTCTGGTCTTCTTCATGTCAGACAAAATCTTAAGTCTATTATTTGTTTCTTAACTAGGAGGTTTAACTCCAGTTGTAAAAGCAACGTATGAACCTAAGAGCTCTCATGACTTATTCCTTTCCATGTAGTTTGCCCCACTATAGTATATGCTATATATACCCATATATATATATATATATATATATGTATATATATATATATATATATGTATATATATATATGTGGCATATGTGTAGATTTAACACACATATATATATATATATATATATTGTGTATATGAACTACACAAATCAATCATGTTAAACCACATTCTGTGGTCTAAGCTCACACACAACGCACAAACACATGAAACTCCCCATAAGGATAAAACATACATTCAACTAGGTGTGTCCAAACTTGTGTCCAAACTGCAAATGTAAAAGTATATAAAAGTTGGCGCAGAGCCAGAAAAGCTCATAGTGGTGGGATCTTATTAGCCAAAGCACAGACTGGAAATCAAGGCCAGAGAGAGAAACTTAGAATGGTAACTGCAGTTTTCATTACAGCAGCTACAGTTTCAAAAGCTTATGAAAGTGCTCCAGGTGCTTCTGAGGAGCAGGTAGATCATTAAAGCTTAAGATAGAGTCACCGGGAGGAAATTGGCAGGCGGATTAAAATGGCGCACCGGTGAGGAAAAATCAATATGGCTGTTTGAACGGGTGATCTGGTGTGATCACACATCACCCTTTTCCAGTTCTTCACGCAAAGAAAGCTGAGAGTGGAGTCTGGGATCACGACGCAGAGAGAGATGGTCCAGGGACGAAGAGGGGGAAAATCATTATCAGTAAATAACCCGGTGAACGGCCAGATACATTCAAACATTACCCAGCACAGCCTTCCCTTCAGAATACACAGAGAGAGATAAGCATCAAGCGTGAATAAGAGAAAGTAAGAGACAGATGGAGATAGATAGATAGACAGATAGATAAAGGGATAGGAGATAGATAGATATATAAATAGAGAGAGAGAGAGAGAGAGAGAGAGACAGAGAGAGAGACAGAGAGAGAGAGGAGAGAAAAGAGCGTGTCAAAAGAGAAAAAGAAAAACAAGAGTGAATGAGAGACAGCAGATAAGTGGTAAATAAAAGAATAAGAAAGAAAGAGGGTAAGAAAATGAAAAAATAAAGTGTGAAATAAAGAGTAAGAGGAGGAAGAGAACAAAAAGAGAAGGATAAAAAGAAAAAACAGAGCATAGCTAAGTGTGAACAGCAAAAGAGAAGGAAATGAGTGAGAGAAAAGAGGGAGAAAGGAAGAGAAATGAGACCATGAGAAAATGAGTGAAAGACAGCAAAGGAAAGAAAGCGAGAGAGAGGGAGTGAGGGAGAGAAGGAGAGAGAAGAAATGATAATCAGGATAATGAGAGCTGGCCTCTCAGGTCAATATGTCACTCATTCAGTACCCAAACAAATGTGCACTCTACACTCTGAAGATTCACTTCATCATTCCCTCGCACGCCTGTTTCCGGAGACTCTGTCAATTCCTTCTAATTAAACAGCATTTTTCCTTATCCTGATAACGAATCTGACGTCACAGCCAAGCACCACAAATAGCACTTGTGCATCAAGAGATTATCTTAGCACTGCACATTAAGATCACACAGAGCAATCTGCATTACGCTCCTGTACGGAGACAAGCATGTATACTAAAGAACAAGTACGTCATCAGCTGAGGTTCTTTAAAGTCTACAAATATAGAACGTCTCTCTCTCTGAACTTCATGAAAAGGCTAGAAAGTGTCAGCTGCCTCCACAGTGGAAAAGATCGGATTTGTATCACTTCCAGTACTGCTGTTCTTCACTTTAAGGTCCACAAAGAAAATAAAGAAAATTTAGAGGCTACTGCATCTACAGAAATGGCCTACTTTCTCCATTTCCCACACTGCTTTGTCCTCTACAGCACATTTGGGAATAAGAATGTGGTCATCTATAAGTCCTATTCGAGCTGGATTAGTTACAGCTCATGAATTACAATAACGAGCCCAAGTAATCCAGCTACTCAGAAATGATGTGTTTATGCTAGAAATGAGCTTTTACAGGAAAGAGAAACTCGTTTCCAGTCCTGTCCACCTTGCACTGTGCTGACGGCCGGCTCCTGTATAACCTCTACAACCCTCCCAATGTAAGAATGTATAATTCAGCAAGCCTGAGCGAGTGAGCAAATCGCTGGCATATCGGTACTGTACACTAAACCCCCTGTTAAAGCGGCAGAGGGGAGGGAAAAGCTACAGAAGAGCAGGCACGGCTCTCTAGGCCAACTTAGACCCGTCTGCAGAAGAGGGTAAAGCCGAGTGGATCTTTAACCTCGGGACAGTCAGAAATCAAACAGTGGCTTTAAATTCCTCCCAAGCGTGACTCGCGAAAGCCGACCCACCTCCGACGGGGGCAGCAGAAGTAGACTTTTGCACACAGGGTTTTTTTTTTTTCTGTGAAGATCACACTGAGAGCCAGGTCATGGATTCTGCTCTGTTCATCACTATAAGGAGCGCAGGACAAACTGAGAGACCAGTGAGAACTGAATTGTGGGCCATCTATTATTACTGTGACAACCTTTTGCTTGAGCTATGGAATAGACAGTTACTTACTTGTAGGCAGGACTTTGGCCTACACAATACTAACACTGCAAACCAATCTTAACCCATTGCTGAACTTCTCACACATGGTCTTTGGGTGTTTAGATGATTTAAAGCATTCACATTACCTGTGATAAAGCGCTTCCTTCTACCGGACAAAAGTCGTGGTAGGGGGCGCCCTTTATGGGTAGTGTCGGGCGAATAGTCTTGAGGTCTGGAAAAAGGTGCGGTATGCACAGGAGTAGTTTTTCCCCTTCATCTTTATTTACACACCGACGAAAACACTAGTTACATATTTACAGAAATACACGCGCTCACATACGGACAAAAAGAAATAAAACGACAATGATATTCTCTACTGGCAAGAGTGTTCAGATCTATGACTACAAAGTCATGCAGATCTCTATCCATTCTCTGTCTTGAAAAGAGCAGAACCCCCCTCCAGTAACACCACATTTAAACGGGTTACCCCTCCCCCGGGCCAAACCATTAGTGGCCTGAGGGGATCCTGGAGTTCACGACCATAGTCTGTTCTGTCCCACTTGCTCTGATTTTCTCTCCTCTTCTACAGAGGTTGGGTTCACCTAAAAAGGTAAAACTAAGGTGAACCCTTCAGCTCCCTTTTGAACATTGTCTTACACAAAGTTGAGCAGTTACAGGTAAGTGTACATAATCTTCAGGTATTCTGTGATGTGTGCAATGCCTCACATCATCACATTACCCAACAAACATAACATGCCAGATGTCTCAGCATGGAGTTGTAAAGGTTCCTAATGGTGTACTGTGATAATCCATCCCATGCAGCTTGAATATTCTCACACAGTTCCTGCAGATTTTGCAGTAGGAGTGGAGGTGGAGTGACACCAGGCCTTCTGGACATGTGACACGCAACAACAAACTGGTTACTTTACTGATTGTGTCCACCAGTACAATAGCAAGACTGGTCAATGAAGAAGACTCCACGATGCTTTGGCGGCACTGACGTGGTGTTAACGGAGGTCGTCATGCGTGCATGTAGTCCTGTGTCGTGCAGCCGTCTGCCAATGGTACTGACACTAACAGGATGACTCGCATAGGGGGATCACTGCTTAGTGATGTGCACTTGTGGCTGTTGGGTCAGTCAGGGACAGTGATAAGGTCTCTGAGTCTGAAACTTGTATCATTTACATGTTTCACAATGTCAAACCTACCCAACAAGTTTGATTCCTGTCAGCTGATTCCTTCTGGGAGCAACTATTTGTGGAACTGTTCTTTTGACGATTAGAGTATTTACTGATTAAACAGCATCCACAGGGGGTTCTGTTCATCCTTCCACTGTGAGAAGATAAGACTGTGGGCCTGTGTAGCTGATACTGAAAACAGAGGAAAATCAAACATGGCAGCCGCTTCTGCACAATACAGACTGACCTTTATAGGACAGCCTTCAACATCACAGACAGTGTTTGGGTCTTTTTAGAACCCAACTACCTTTTCGTCGGTGTGGGGGGGGGTGACATCATGGAAGCGGTAATAACGGCAAAAAGGGGGCACACTAAATACCACAAACTGGTATTAAAATTAGTTGAGGCTTCTGTGTAATGTTTTCATTGCATACCTTTCGTTTTGACCATCGCATTGTTCCGTCCTACTTTTTGTTTCCTTCTTTTTTCTGACCAGTAGACAATCGTTAAGCATGACGCTGGTCTCACAAGACAGAATTTAGATAAACAATCACTGTTTCTCAAAACAGGCTCTCAAGATGTACAAGTGCAGTACACCTGAACGGCATGCTAATCACTGTCATTTTGCAATCACATACCTGTTCAAAGTAAATCAGAAAACAAAACTTGAAAGTGTTGTCAAAAAAAAAAAAAAAAAGATGTCTGCAAAGGAATACTTTAATCAACTCATTGTGCGGCATGATGTCGGTTTAGAGTGATACAAGTCTCGCAATTGGGCACAATTACAAACCTTTACAAAAGACCAGTGCCAACAAAGCTCTCTTTTCCAACGACGCCTTTAATGCTAAGCACCCCCCTCGAGCTTACAGGAAAGGTAGAACGTACAAATAAATGATGAACGAGAGGGAAACTGGTATAACGTTATATTTACAGAATGTGACATGCATTTTAACCCTTACAAACTCTTTAATAAATTCAGATATTTTATGATTTGCATTTACAAGTAAGCTATTGTGTGATAGTGAAGACAAAAGTGCACAGTGACTTAATACAGGACGCAAACTGAATGTAAATTTCATGTATTACATAACTTATGTATTTATAAGGGCAGGCTCAAATCGCAGTTTACCGTTTTCAACCTTAAAGCAATAAATAATGTAAAGCCTTTTTTAGCAGAAGAGAATGTTTCATCAATGTTTCAGTCTGTCTTCGCTGGATGCATGTCTCATATCTCACAACATGACAAAACAAGAGCAACTTGCAACCTGTTAATGACTTTTTTTTCTTTAAGCGTTTGGTCCGTTTTTTGCCCACTTCCATTAATAAGCGAGGTGCAAACTCAAAAGAGATTAACTTGCTGTTGATGCTAGCGGTGCATCTAGTACGATGTAGTGATGTTAAAACAATGTTGCTAATTCAGCAAGAAAAACAATAACTGTTTATTAAAATCTGCAGGTGTGTGTTCCTGCAGAGGATGTGATAACTTAACATGATTTTTGACTCTTGGTGGCCAAACTTTTGCATACGTCTGTAACGCGCACGCTGGAAAACACGGAATGTGTTGCATTCAGATACGCATTTCTAATTCAACTAAACTATAACTGCTCTCGCAGCCTGTGATTCTAGTTCAAGCTTTAGATATTTTTCTGCATACTAAACAGAGGAACAAATGAGAACAGAACAGAAACTGTTAATAACTCTAAACTGCTGAGGGTTAAACAACATTAACCAAAAGCTCCAATTGGCCTTAAACAATCGCTATTAAGCTCTTAATCAACAGACAGTAAACTGTATAGCCCCACATAAGGAGATGGTACATCTCAGTGGGGACTAGGATAACATTTTCATTTTACTGTACCGAAGGGTCTGATAAAGGTATTCCTTCTCATGCAGGGGCAGCTGGCAGCGACATTAGGAAGTATGGTGTCAGCATCTGAGCGCTGCATCTGGAGCTAAACAGCTGTGCGTTTGTAAGTGCTCAGCGTGAAGAGAGCAGCAAAGCAGCCTATAGCGAGCAAGAGAGAAAGAGAAAGCGAGAGAGAGAGAGAGGCCTGTGGTCCCCAGCTTCCCGAGGGCCAAGCTGCCATGTCGCTGGCTGCCGCGGGCCTCAGTGAACATGCTCCTCCATCACCTGACACAGTACAACCATATGGCGACGTAAGCTAAGGTCCGCAGCCATGTGTGGTTGAACATCAGGGGCTTCCAGCAACACGGAGCCTAATCACAACCTCTGCAGCTCGAGCTCCGGCCTGCTCTCAGCCACGCGCCCCTCCAGCCCTAAGCCTCATTAGAGCCGGAGGAGCCAGCGACAAACAAGCTCAGCTAGCGTCCCCTGAGGAAAGACCAGAAAATAGGCCTCTCCGGAGAGGCCCAGAGTTAAGCAAAAAGAAAAAGCAGTCGCTTGATTGATTTCCACCGAGCTCTATTACAGTGCAGAGTGAGATGTGCAGGGCTGTCATGGCGCCAGATCCAGCACGGGCCTGATTAAAGCAGACATCGCCTGCCGGAACAACCGAGCAATTTGGAAATAATGAGCGAGTAATCCGCCGGCCTGATTAAGTGCAAAAGGCAACTTAAGAACAACTCCGCCGAGTAACCCGCACTCCATCTCCATCCAAAGTCAGAAAGAACAAAAAAGCCAAAGTGCGTTTCTCTGTGCCCGAGAGGCACTGCAAACACAGGGCCCGGGGGAGCGGGTAATAGCTCAACTAGTATAAAGGAACAGTTCAAGGCATTAAAATCACCAAATTCCAACCACATTCCTCACAGCTGGATTCAGATTCTGATTTGGATTGCACAAAACAAGGTGATCAATTAACTTTGATTAAATTGAGAAAATCATTTCCACTTTAACAGTTTACTACCGCTACTGAAGTAACCTGAAAGACCAAATTAGATAACACTTTATAATAAAATTAATAAAAATAATTGTTTGGCAATTCTTATTAATAATTATATAAAGGCTACACATTACTTAATAATGCTTCAATTTCAATTACTAACTTTGCACTTCACACTTAACAGTTTATTTATGGTTTACTTATTTTATATTTAAAACACACAGACAATTAATTATACAACGTGAAATATTAAGAACTATTACTATCATTATCTTTTTTAAAACACCTTAATAAACATTAATGGGACATTTATTGTAAAGTTGCGACTGACGTATTAGAGTTAAGATATTTAAAAATATAATTCTAAATATATGATTTAGTAATGAATATCGTTTCCAAGGTTTTAAACGTTGTACACACCGGAAGCTGACCAAGTGACATTAAAAATACCCACAAATGCAAAAAACAATATATTATATACTAATAAATATATTACAAAGTGCAACTTCACAATTTTATTTATTTTTACACAGAACTACAGAATAGCTTAACTACATCATAATTAAAATACACAATTAACAGATATTACTAGCTTTTATTTATTAGAGCAGTGGGTTATGAGTATCAAATAAGAAAATATATACCTTGAATACAATATTAAGCTATTACTAATGATTTTGCCTCCATATTGGTGAAAACAAATGAACAAATAAACAAACACACAGACACTGATGAAAGACTAAAGGATGACTGACAAACTATCACCTCTGACTTTACACCATTACAAGGTGGACCAGCAAGGTAGTAGTGTCTATTAGAGTGGACAGTGAGTGGACTCCTGTGTCTGATCTACTCACACCAGCACAACACACCACCACTACATCAGTGTCACTGTATTGCTGAAAATGATCCACCACCCAAAGCCTGCCCTGTGGTGGTCATGTGGGGTCCGGTAATTGTGGAGTCTGTAACTGTAGAGCTACAAAGTAGTAAGTGGAGCTTTATAATGGACAGTGAGTGTAAATACAAGGAGGTGGTTGCAAGGTTATGGCTGATGGGTATACATAATAAATTCCACTTGAAATATTGTTAATAAATAAAATAGAAACACACACACACACACACACACACACACACACACACACACACACACACACACACACACACATATATATATATATTTGCTAAGATTAACTATTTGCTATGATCATCAGTATTTAATCCTTACTATTAATTTAATACCTTATTTATATAACCTCATTATGTTATCCAAAATTCTACGTATGTAATATATTTATAAGCAAAACATGCAAGATTTTTTTGGGGGAAAGCAGAGCATAAATTAGGCCAAGATTTGCTGGGGATTCTTATGTTGGAAAACAGCCAGCGAAGTTTAATATTGGCTAACACGAAGCTCATCCTTACTTGAAAAAGATCAATTCTAGCTTCTCAAAACAGATGCAGCTAAAACAGAACCTTTAAATCGATGCATCAGTGTATGTTTACACTCCTACAGGACACTACTGCAGGAAAAGGTAAAGAGAGGACGAAGAGGAGAACGAGGCAAAACGGGATACAGGGACGCAGTAAGGAAAGTAGAAAGCAGTTACAACGCAGGGATAAGCACCTTTTGACCTCACGCCATTAACTTCCCACTGAATGCCTACGGCTCTACTGTAAACATGGAAAGACGAGGAAATCTTGCACTGCGGAGGGTTAACAGGTCTAACCTGCTGGGTTTTCATCTGCAGCGCACCTAGTTGATATGTGAGATAGCGTGGTGCGCTGACCCAAAGGATTAAATCAAGTGGAGTGATTATCTGATGCAGACTAAAAATCCCCACCCAATTTAACTCAGTCAAATTAAATTTGATTAGGCTAGATTAAATAAAGCAGATAAAGGAGAGATGGGAAAAGTGAGTGCAGTGTTGACAGCTAAACTTCAAAACTGGCCTGACACAGGCCTATTTCTGACCTGCTTCTGTGCATTCGCTGGTCAGGTTGCGATCTCAGCTTTTAGGGCTGCAGCTACTGATCATTTTGTATAATCAAGCTGTCGACTACTGAACAATGACTCACCTAACCAAACCATTATACCTTCTAACATAATCTCTTTGACCCAACATAGCACTAGCGTGATAGTCCATTCTTCCAAGCTGGTCTGCCTGGGGTTGTAGATGCTGTGCCTTTGGCTTCCCTTACTGATTTTTTTATATTAGTCACTTATACAAGTGTCACAGACTAAAGAGACTGTAAAATGTCTAATTTAATAATTAGTGAGAAACTGGGAATGTAGCTGGCATTATCCTGCACTCCAACTACTTTACTACTCCGGGTCAAGCACAGCTGTGCGGATACTGCCACAGCATGCTGTTGGCGGCAGTGGATAGAAGGAGGCATGCACTAGCGACATGTAGGATGTGGCGGATTGTTTGACTTGTGCGGAGTGATCCACCAGCCATGACTGCTCACATTCAGCGAGGAGTGATGCTCTCCATGGGTCCTCCTGCAAGTACTAGCAATACTGGCAGACGGCTGCACGACGTAGGACTACATGCACACAGACCGTTAGCATGGCTGCCCCTACAACCATGTCAACTGCAATGGTGTCGTGCCAGACTGTAACAGAGTGAGATGCTTAGTTCAACAGAGCTTAAGTGGGGGTGGGACCACTTGTGCAAGGTATGATTGAGCTACATAGGTGATTCATTTATACAGTGATCCTGTATCTGTTCTTGTAATAAGAGCTTTGCTAGCTTGGATGTTTGCCATTAAAGTTTAAATGAAGTAAGCAAGCTGTTATGCAGAGAGACTGCCATAGCAGTAGCTGAACATTTTCCAATTCCTAGGAGCTAAATCAGATGTTCAGACTGACGCTTCCTGTATTGTACTGCAGTATGTTAAAATGACCATCATATCATATGAACATTACAAAGAATTGCAGAACACTTACATACATATATACACATATATTTACATAAACAATGAACAAATGAATGCATCATCATTCACCTATAACCAATGCTGGTGATGACGAATACACTTTGTTGACTAACCCATATAGTTTTATATAGAAATGTAAATGTGATATAAGTTTTAAACCAAACAGACCCAGAACCATTCGTCCTTCTAGTTTAATTTTTTTCTAGTAAACTTTTCTTCAACCAAGATAATTGTGGATGATACATTACCAGCATCACAGATTTATTTCCCAAGACAATTATGACGACTAAAGCTCCGTTCCTGCAGGTAAAGTGGCTATTTCCTGCTCTGAGATCTCTTCATCTGTCGTGTTCTGAGCTGCTGATGATCTGCAGCTTCCATCATCATAGCTTTCCTGTTTATACTCTCAGGCAGGAGATGCTCCTAATTTAGAACTATATGCAGGAAACGTGAATAGCTCGGCAAAACATTTACATAAGGACTTACTTTCAACTTTCAAGACCCGTTCAACGTGAACCTTACTCTTAACAGTTCTGAAGGCTGATATATGGTGATATTGGTCAATATGTTTATATGGTAATTGTTTGAAGGAGATCTCATACAGGTGCACTGCTTTGCAAAGCACATCATGAGATTAAAAAAGCTCTTGTGCTGGATAAGGAGCTTTCAAATATTCTTTACAAGAATTAGCTCTTATTTTAAAGCAGAACATTTTCATAGGAATTTTTCATTTTAGGCATCTTAAAATGTATTTTGTCCTCCCATGTACCAGTGTAGCCTGCATTTATGAACAAGTGGTCACAGTCTGCTCCATGTGAAATGACTATAATCTGAGTATTACGTATTTTTCCTTATATCAGAGATTTCATTTATACCCGGCCAGCTAGAAATGATTTGTAATAAAACATTCTGAGAACATGCGATGCAAAATGTTTCCCAGAATGTTCTTTCTGAAGGTAGGAGAACATTCCCTAAATCACTAGGTCTCAGTAACATCCATGAAACATTTTCTGAATGTTGCTCTGAGAATGTTCTTATTTTGTTATCATGTAATCTGTGGCCCTGACAGCTTCCTTAAAACATCCTCTGAAAGCTGCAGGTAACATGTTATGTTTTAACATTTAACTCTACAGGGACATTAATGACAGGTTCATTATAAACATCTTTAAAATGTTCTTTAAACATTAAATTAAAACATTTTCTTTAAAACTTTATTAGAACTTGTAAGCAACGGTAGAGAAAATTCTGGAGGCCATGTGCGTCCACCATGATCAACTTCCTCGCAAGTAGAGAAAACTTGGCCAGTGACATACTCCATGGGGAGGAGTGCTAGAAGGGCTTTTGGTTGTTTTGGAGAGGACATGCTTCCACTGCTATGACATGTGGCTCGTCACAGACCACCACCCACCTGAAGTGGTGGGAGTGATCAGATTTCTATGTTTTAAAGGTGTCTCTTTACCAGACATAATCCTGATGTCCAAGACACATGAGGTGCCCAGGTGTCAACAAGGTCAGAGTCACAAGTCATTAAATATCAGTATTTTGTCCATTGCACCAATAATCACAAACCAACAGGACTGAAATGACCCGGTCCCAGTACATACAAACAAACGAACAAAGACACGTATGACTCAGGCTATCACTTTAACCCACGTGGGGGCAGAGCTCTGTCACTTAACAGTGATCATGAAGAAAGAAACACTTAAACTGTCTGTAGGTCAAATATCACCTGTTCCCTTTCATTGGTTTCTCTGCAAAGCACTTGCCTACCCCATTTGAATGCATAATGCGAGACATTACCCACTTGTGATTAGAGATAAATACAATAAATGTGACATGAGAAAGGCGCTGGAGCCTGACAACGTGAAGGTTATTCAAGAACAAGCACCAGTTCAAAGGCCTTCACAGATAATGCCTGCTCATTGGCATGCATTAATCCAGTGATAATGTGATCATTTCAATGACAAAACATCAAGTTAGCTAAATCAAGAAGCCCAGCTTGCTACTGCTTGAAAGGAGCTAGTTGAAGTTTAGGCAGCTTTCCCGGGTAAGACGTGGCATTTAAAAAGGTAAAAACAGATGCATTTGTCTAACACTGGCTCTCCTTGTACAATGACAAGTGAATGATGCTCTTATACGGAAGATGAAAATGGAAAAAACACGCAGTCCTACTTGCCCTATGGTGCTGCAGTGCTGCAGATTTTTCACTGCATTAAACTGGGTAAAACAAGGTGAGGTGATAAAGGGTTAAGCATGTTGAAGCATTCTGTATTCTGTCTATTGTATTTACTGATCTTTATTATTCATGGCAATACACGTGAACAGTCATACTAGGGCAAACTTGCACTGGAACAAGCAATCAAAATAAAGCAGCAGGACAGAGACACAACAGTCAGCAGCCAAACGACTACTTTATCTCTACCATGCACACATACAATGAGAGATGGATGGAAAGAAGAGAAAGACAGAAGGAGAGACATTCAAAGGAAAGGGGTAAAAAAAAAAAAAAAACATCAACAACTATCTGCCTGCCTTCTATCCCCCCAAAATTAAAGTCATCATTGAGCTTAATGCAGACTGAGGAGACAGGGGGCTGGTTGCTAGAGTGCCGGAGCGGGCCCCTGTCTCCGAGAAATGGCCATTGAATTCTGATTACGGCAGCCTAATAGAAAGTAATGAGAGGGGCTTATGCTCCGGTGGCTTTTGCTTTCCCCAGCGGGGCAGCCACGCTCTCTGCAAAGGCCAAGCCACTGGTGCGCTGATTGGGCCTGACACTCTGGCTGAAGGGGGGGAAGATGAGGGCAGAGGCACAGAGAACAGGGAACAGAGTAGAGAGAGGGGAAAAGAGGGAGAGAGAGGGAGGAAAAGAGGGAGAGAGAATATAAAAGTACAGGGCAGATCGAGGATATAAAGCCAGAAAGGCGAGGTTTCAGAACGTAAACATGTTCCAAAGTGGTTGCTGTTAGAAAACATATCCTGGTGCTTCTCAAGGAGAGAGTGCACATGCTGACACTAGGCAGGCCAATGAAAACAACAAAGAAAATGTACAGGGTACACTGCCTCACTGAGGAACACAAACTTAAGCATGTTTGTATGTGCATTTGAATGATTATAGTGTAGATTGAGTTTCTTTAGGAGATGCTAAGTGAACCTGACGAAGCAGAGGCCAAACTCCAGGAAGCCAGTGAAACAATTAGGACTGGATCATGGTTGTTGCTATGCCAACGACAGAGATAGTGATCGGTCAAGTGAGATCATACCGTCCGTATAAGTTGACAAAACCTAATGAGGAGACGTCAATAATTAAGCATTTTTACTGTCCAAAATACTGATATGCTGGAATGCAAAATATCAAATATACAAGTGAATCGATGGACGGATGGATGACGTTGAGGTGGGCAATGACTGCCGCATGAATATCATAACAATTGGTCCAAATCTCACTTTTTTTTTTTTTTTTTTTTATTTTTACATATGACGTGTGTTATCTCTAGCAAAAAACCTTAATATTTAATTTTCACCAGCCCCTTAATTAAACAGGCTGGTTTTGCTTCTGTGCCTTTAAGACTGATATAGATAAATGCTCTGATATGTCCCTATTCTGACGGACTGCACTGTACTGTGCCTCGCTCAAAAAGCACTTATGGCTGAAGCACACTTTGAACTTGCTGTAGATTGAATAGAGGGATGCATGAAAATGTACATCATTTTTAACGTACAGTGATCTTTTATAAGCTTCACTAGAGTAAACAGGACATTTCTCTTGGTGGAGATGACCAACAAATCCATGTATGGAGGCACCAAGAGGAACAGTTGTTGCCACATGTTGCATTGTCCAGAAGACCAGGTGTCACTCCACCTCCACCCCTACCGTACAATCTGCAGGCACTGTGTGAGAATAGCAAGCTGCATGAGATGGATTATCACAGGATCCTATTAGGAACCTCTACAACTCCATGCCAAGACATATCCATGTTGTATTGGCAAACACGGCGGCTCGACGCCATACTGAGAGACACTACTTCTGTATGTAAATTCTATAAATTTATCATCATTTTTTGTTCCTGGTAATTTTATCTCTGATAGCATAGCACTGGAAACCGACACCTCCGTCTGTGTGTATTTCCTGGTGTAACAGCCTTAAAGAGAGGGGCTGAGGGAAGAAGCAGAGGGCAGATAGATGTAAGACATGAACAGTTGAGAAGACAGAGGCTAGTGGTACTCACCATCAATCCGGCTGACCAGCTCCTCCAGAGCCTTCACTTTCCTCTGAATCCCTGGTTGGGCGAACGTGTAGTTGTCCTTGAAAAGAGGAAAAAAAAAAATTATATATATATATATATATTACAGCCCTGCCTCGGGGTACATTCAACATCATTACTTGTTTTCACATTTTATGCCAAGATGATATTGATGTACAAAGGTTTACTGAATGACAGGTCCCCGCGGAGCGCCTCATTTACAATACATTTATAATGACTACGATTAAAAGCCATTGATCACACAAAATGGCACCCATTAGCAATGCTTACAGAGTATCTTTATGCCTGAGGGACTGTTACAACATAATGACAACCGTGGGAAAAGGGCTAGCAGGAACATTCTCTGTCTCTGCTCTACACATACATTTAGGCCTGTGGGTACAGGCCATTCGTGCATACCAAGCACGCAACCACACACTCGTCGCTGAAGCAGGATGGCCATGGTGAGCGCGGCTGCGTGCTGGGAATAGTGATCCCCATAATTAAGTGATAATATTCATCATGGTCCCGTGGCCCACAGTGCGGCTTAATTACCACATTCATTTCAGGCCGTGCTATCGGCCCTCACGACCAGACAGGCACTTATGGCTCCTCCAACTCCATCTCCCCACGCTACCCCGCGCTCGGTGGGGTTTGCAACCCAATAGCCCAGTCTAGCGCTGGTCAACGGAGCCCCAGAAAGTGACTGGAGGGGATGCTGCGAAGTGCAAGCCGCATGCAGAGGGTTAAGGAAGATGAATAGCGTACTCGGCTGTGTTCGGAGCGCCAGACAGGGATATTGATAAACAATAGTGGCTGAAGCCCCATCATTCACAGCAATTACAGGGCTGCCGGGGAAGGCTTGGAGTGAGAGTGGAACACAGTGTGTGTGTGTGTGTGGGCAGGTCTCAAGCTACCTGCTGAGAACTCACTCATCTACACTCAAATGAGGAGTAGTACCGAGCGAAAGCACACACAAGAAGAACAAAGGAGAGCGCACAAATGAGTGAGTGAGCAGGCGGGCAACAAGGGAGCACAAACAGTGTGGAAAATCATCAACAGGATGTGCGTCCGTATTCACGTGCTGACGAGATTTAGTCAGTTCATCTCGTAGGCGTTGCTGGGATCCTGCGGGCTCCAGGGCAAAATAAGAAATATGAAAGTTCACCCCACACAAAAATTTCAATATGCTTGTTCAATTGCTGTTGGTGTCTCAAACGAGTTGTGTGGCTACTCTTAAAGTATGTCGCCCCATCAACGCATCAAACTCCCTGACTGGATCGCAGTGATGCTTGCAATGGTGTCATTGAGTCCATTACATAGTAATTATATAGAACAATATTTACATATTTATTATATATTTATTATACATTTATTATAACATTTACTATATACCCACAATACATACATAGTAGCTTATAAAATGTAGATTACGATACTTAAGATGAAATAACACACAATTTAATATAATTATCTACATTCCCTAATATGTTATCACATTAGGATTTCACCACACTTTTTAATACATAACAGTTTCTGTAAATGTATTTTTTAGAACTTGTGAATTTTGTCATACACATCAGTCTACAGATCATCATCATGGACTAATGTAATGCTGATATTTTTAGATGCAGTTACTTCTACTCTTTTAAGAACAGTTTAGGATTATTAAATGTGTTTCTATACTGATCTGCAAACCCATGTTGTTTTGTTTTACTGGAAACACTGAGTGGATTTACATGAACTTAATAACCTGATAACTGAAGGGTAATAATCACATTTCTGTTATGCAACCAGACAAACTCACAGAACAAGTCGTCTCATAAATGTAACATTTAACATGATGTAGCCTTTTCACCTAAATTGAAATATTTAAATCCTTCACAAGCATACAGTTAGTTTCACTCTGAAAGTGTTTTGCTGCCAACACATGGTGGCTGTGGTAAATGTTGCAAGTGCACATTTTTTGCACTTGCGCAATCTGAAAAAATGAAAGAAATCAGAGTAAAGGAAATTTAGTTACTGAGCTTAACTGTATTTCTAGACTTGTGTTATATCTAATAAATCAGAGTATGATGATCAGAGAACTGCTAAAGCCTTTTGATTGCATATCTAATGCCTAGATAGCAACAGCTACTGAACATTTTTAACTAACAGTTTACTTCATGACCAAACTTAGAAATCCAGATTTCCTCCCAATATTTTCCAAATGACCAAAAAATAAAAACCAAACAGTAGAGCTATATCAAACCGGTCAGTTCTAGTAACGACTCTCATGAAGCACAAAAAAACTGAAGACCACAGTCAGTCAGGCATATTACAGTGTTCGTACTGGGAGTCCCCAGTGAAGGCTGCCGTTCGGGTAAAACCCAAAACGACATTGTAAAAGCCTGTTGTCCGACAGGTGTTGATTTTTGCTCCATCAAGGGGGCAGGTGGAGTCACGAAAGAGCCACTTTCCCACGCTACCAGCACCCTGTTTGCTTGTTTTCAGTCTGTAAAGAAAAGCTGCTGCAAATACTGGCTGAGAAGGAGATCCTAATACTGACAGCCTGTTGATCCTCTTAATTGATTTCCTGGGGCACCTTTCTCCCGTAACCCGGCAGTGGTAACGCCATGCAGAGGCCTGCTTAAGCAGAAAATACAACCCTAGCTTTGGTTAGAAATTTGAAAGTTAATTTTGTGTATGGTTTGACTGACAATCCCAACAGATGAAATCAGTGAACGGTGAATCGTGATAGCAGTATCAATCATAAGACAAATTTGAATAAAATACATATTTTTCTATTTTTGAACAATTAAAATGGAAACATTTATATATTTATATATCATTTTATGCAAGCATAACTGTATGTGTGTATATGCATGTATGTATATATATGAACAACAAAACGACCACTATGGTCCTCCTGAGGACCGAAATTCAACCCACAAAAGACTGGAGTCTCAGTATGGCTGATTATGGGATACGGAACTTAATGGGAACATTTAGAGTAACTCCCTAGAATGAAGGCCATTGTACAGCAAATGAGATACAGTACTGCGGGATGCCAACAGGCCGTAAAGCGCTAGTAAAAGTTTTCCAATTGCATTCATACCGTCCGATATCAAAATCATTTCAATCTCTTTTAGTGGTGCTAATCAAATCATTTGTCATTCGATTAAGTTTAAGTGACTCTGTTACAGGAGCCCTGACGTAGGTGAAATCTGTCTAGCTGAAACAGTCTGGCAAAGACCTACATATGCACTCAGGAAGATTAACCAACAGCTCCGCTCGCATCCGCGCACAGCAGCGTCCCTCAGCAAGTCCAACAGGTGGTAGAGTTCTGGCCCCACAAAGAGGCGGCCCTCACCGTTCCGTCTCTGACTCGGACTCACAAGGGCAGATAGCAAGCGTGTGTAAGCGCGAGCCTGAGTGTGTGTATGTGTGAGTCTCTCCATCTTTGATGAGGCTTCAGAGAATGAGGAAGCTTTAATGTGGCCTGGGAGCAGCTGAGGCGGCAAACACTCCGCAAGGGGAGAGAAGTCATTAACCGATAAACAATTTCAGCCGTCCTTCAGGCTCAGCTGTGCAGCCTCGGTGCTCCAGAGGTGCCTGGGATGAATACATGAGTAGCTGGATCCCGACCATTAAAGTGATCCCGGCTCCGGCCCCTCGCTTTCTCTCTGGCACTCCCCTCCTCTCCGTGGTGACCTCAAAACAGGACTTGCCGAGCCCTGGTGCAATGCTAGTGCGCTGAAACAGATGGGGCGTCCATGGCTGAGTCCGTGCCTGGCCTACTTTCGCAAGCCTACACCTACTCTTCAGCTGGAGTGCTGACCCTGGAGGATGCTTGTGGCTCAGTGAACATTAACGCTCAAAGCCGGGCTAATCTATCTCTGCAGGAGTCGCTCTCCCGGTTAAAGTGGAAAGTGGAGGAACTGCTATTCACAATCAGGTGTCACAATCAGGCCACATCTGGACACATGCTCTTGGAGTGTCTGTCATTGACCTAGGAACAGACTTGGACTTCATAATACTGTTTGCTACCACCACGAGCTACAAAATTCAAGTCCCCGAACACAGTACAATGTATAGTAAAAGGATTTTAGTCCACAGACCCAACTGAGGTCTACATTTGGATACAGTTCCATAGAATGATCAATAAAAAATAAACAAACTCAATTAATTATCAAAGTTAGCAATGCAACTTCAATGTTCAGCTGATTTGGTTAAAGACAAAATAACCTAACTTGACAGGAAACATCTTTTTTTACATTTTTCAGAAAATTTTAGTACACAATTTACTTAACATCATTAGCTTAACATCATGGGAAAAAGTAACCATCAACACACTACTGTGCTTTTGGCACAAGCCACTGGTTATATTTGATCATGTCCTCAACATGTGAAATTTAGAAATACACCCAAGCATATGACTGTCACAGTGTGAACATTTCACCATTGCGATATTTGTGACTGCTACTAATGAATTTTAAAATGTAAATATGGTTAAAATGACCATCAAACGTAGTGGTCTCCTTCCTGCGGAGTCTAGACCAGTGGCCTCTAACTTTAGTTCTAGAGAGCTACTTTCCTATAGAGTTCAGTTCCAACCATTGCATCAGCTGCCCCACCACTCCAACAAATCTGATCCAGCCAGACAGGGCCGTGGAAATATGTTAATTAGCTGGAGCAAAGGTGGCAAACTGCGGGTGGGAACCAGGCTCTGCAGGATTAGGGTTAAAGACCACTGGTCCAGATCCAACCGCAATCACCCACACCTCTTCCAACTAATGAACAACTTAAGAAAGTCCTTGATTAGCTAGATCAGAAGCATCTGTGTTAGATAGGAGAGAGCAAGGGAGGTCAAACGCAGGTTAACCATAAACTCTGCAGAAAAGGAGGAGGGTGGGCGGTCTAAAAGCTGGCCTTATCATCAGATGAGTCCCAGAGAATGTGACTGTCCTTGCTCTGTCCCCAGCTAGCAGAGAAAACTGGTAACAACCAAGAAGGGGTAGAAAAATGAGGTTACTCCTATAACAAGTCTCAGTTCAGTGAGGTCTGTCACTACCTCAACAACAAAACTGACCACAACTTTGATAAGCATGTTTAAGAGAACACACATTACTAGCTTGCTAACTAGGCCCACTCTCTACTCCTTAGTTGCAAGCCATGCTGTAGTTGGGCAATTAGCTGTTAAGCAGAGGGGAGCGGGGTCAGTCTTAAGCATGCATTAAGCCTGCCCAGAGGCCTCAGTAATTACATCTGCATTATTAAAGCTCCTCTGCAGTAATGAAGTACTACTGCTTCAGCACGCTGATCCCACAGAGCTGTAAACAACCTGAGGTTTCCAAAGCAACAGGACCGTGCTCTTCGCCCACAGAACCTCTTCCTCCTCCATACACCTAAGATGCAGTGAAATTACAGCCACCCGGCCCAAATACAGCCAAAAACACATTAGTTATATGGTTTATATCATAGAAAGCCAAATCTGGTCTTAACAAGTTTACTTCTCAACTCTTACAGTCCTTATATGGGCACTGAAACAAATGACTGGTACATGAATCCATACAAATGCTGTAAAAGGAAAACAAAAGATTTATGAAAACATGGAATATGGGCCTTTAAGGATGAAACTGGCTTACAAACTTTGTGTTTTTTGTGTCAGAGTGTCCAAAACATTCACGTTAGAGCACTGCTAATACAGACCTTTAAAGACCAAGCAAACAGTTCTGCCTTTCTGCTGGGTGGGCTGCTACTGAAAGACATGGGAAAATCAAATGTGTATCAAATATGTCAAAGACTTCGGAATGGAAATGCCCACTACAGTCCTCTGGGGAACACACATTCAACCAACAAATGGGAAGAGCAGAGCTCATCTGAGCAACTTGATTAAAGGACACAGTACTTAACGGGAACGGCTTCAGACCAGCTCCTAAAAATTAAGGTTGTGGTGAAGGTTGAAAAATGGTACGCAAGGCCACACAAATATCGTAGGTGGAGTTAAAAAAACACATGCAAAAACGGTAGAACATGGATCATATAAAACTGCCCTATAAATCAAAGGGTTGAATCTCTGCAAAACCTGCACCAAATCATTATACTGCCATAGGAAACACAGCTCGACTTTTTTTTGCTCAGCTCTAAGGCAGAGTTCAAAGAAAACTTCATAAAATTTTCTCAGTGATTTCATTTCTGCTTTTGGTTCCAACTATTTTAAAGACTAATTTAATTCAACAAAACAACAAAAGTAAGGGTTTAAGTAAATCTGGTTAAGGGATGCGGTACTTCATAGGGACATCTTTAGAGTAACTCCCTAAACTCGAGGCTGTTGTGCATGTTGGGACATGACCCTGAAAAACTCAAGTATGACTGAGTTTTAATACCTGAAGTCACACAAATGCCAAACAATGGAACAGATATATAAAACAGGACATGGGTCAGATATAGGCAGAACCTGTCAAGTCACTGTAACAGAACAAGCCTAAAGAACTAGCTAAGTCATGTAACTGTTATGTGAGAACTGGGATAGAATACTGCGTACTCTGAGTAGACCCTCAGATGATGTCAGCTGATTCTGAGCCTTCCTTTGGCACCATGAAGGCCTATTTTTCCCCTCCCTCCCTTTGCCGTCTTTCTTTTTCAGGGATTTGTTCTGAGCCCTTGCTCAGAACCAAGTTTCAGCTTCTTGGCACCTTCACCTCAGTCTCCCTGCTCTTGATCTCTGATCCAGCCAAGTAACTATAGAGAAAATCCAGTGAGCCAAGTCCTTTTTCTGCTGACATTACAGCTTGCAAACCATGCCTCGTTCACCTTGGGTGGATCACGTGCACTCGCTAATCTCGATTTGATGCTAGCTACAAAGGGGCCAATTCCTCTCTTGAGTCTAAAGGGGTATGAAAAAAAAAAGGAGATCCAGGATCAATGAAGGAGGACTTTGACTTGTTCCTCTGAATAAAACAGTACAATGACTGAACCAAAGAAGAATTCCGATAAGGAAAAATAGGTGAGGGAGAAGCGCGACGAGAACAAACAAAAACAAGGCCGCTGACAGGATTTGGAGCCGTGATGACAACGCTGATAACCTGAGTGCACAAAAGAGAGGCGCTCTCAGTGCGACTGGGCTCCGAGAGTGGGCTTTTATACTCACTCTGCTGCTATTGATGCCTCTCCATCAGTCCAGCCATCCTTCTCTCCCTCCCTGCCTCTCCCCCTCCCTCCATCCATCCGCCCCACTCTGCCAGCCAAGCCTCTTATCAGAAATAACCCAGCTATTCACTGTGCGAAGAATCAGGATCATGAGCTTATCTCCAGAACATCTCAAAGTCACCGGCCGACATGCCGCTTTTTCACGCATCTCTCTTTCTCCCCCTCACTCGCTCTCTCATGCACTCTATCTCTATTCATTATGTGGCTTTAGTGATCGAGAAAGCTTTCAGATATCTTAATGGGCTCTGAGAGATGCTTGGGCGGGGAAGAGGAGTGCATGCGGATGGAGTGCTGGGGAGAAAGTGCTTGTGTTTTGAGACTGAGAGGTGAAGAGTGTTGGTGGGAGGGCTCGACTGATGAGAAAAATTTTGTCACAGATTTTAAGATGATGTAAAATGTAGAAAATTGATAACATCAGCTGATATAGTGTCATAAAAATGACTGTTTTACAGGCTTTGAACACTTGTTCTTAATACTATCTTTAAAAAGCGTCATATTAATATTTTATTATTAACAGAATTAGGTGTGTTCAACTGTTTTTGAAATAAAGTTTTCTTAAAGCCAAAAAAGTGAATCCTGACAATCCTGTTTTGAAAAAGACATCCTAAAGACGCAGAGAGAATATAACATTATGTCAGATGAGGAGATGTATACAGCCATTTAGGTATAAAAGTTCAGGACGTAGGTATAAAGGTAGTCAAGGGTTTTGGATTCCATTGCCAAGCGCTCCAAGTTCAATTCAAGTAAAATAACTGATAGGTGACATAAATCCTGCTCAGAATTGATGACAATGTAGACTGGTGAGGGATGCACACATCTTAGTCACCTGACCGTTGTTCCAACAATCAAAAGCAGACAAAGTATTTATCATCACCAAATGAAACATAGATTCTCTTATTATGTTTCAGTCTTTCATATAGAGAATCAGCATAACTCCCACAGACCCTGAAACATTTGTGGGATCAGAACATCAGTCGGGATCAGTCTGGCACTGAGTGTGCAAGTGAAGCGGAGTTCATTGGCTGGGAGAAAATGAGAGATAGGCTGGTGTATCAGATCCATGATGGAGGGGCTCAGTGAGCTGTGACAGAGGCATACAGCTGTCAATAAAACACAGAGAGGAGCCGCGCAGAAAACTCAGCTCTTCCTGCTGCAGCCCCGCTCCCTCCACAGCCCCCTGATTGAATATAATTGGCAGAGGGGGATGCTGGGGTGAGATAGCCTCCTAAACAAAGAGTGGCACTGCTGCGCCTGCCGGAACACACACACACACACACACACACACACACACACACACACACACACACAGAGAGACATATATATAGACACAGCAGAGTATCAGCTCCGAGTTGTGTTCCCCCAGAATAGTGCAGCCAAAACATGAGACAATAGCAGCCTCTTGTTCCAACAGCAGCTCAGCAACCAGCCACCCATAGACACTGCCAAGAAAGAGGGGAAAGAGCGAGAGAGAGCTTCTGCAGGGCTGCAGCTAATGCTTATGTGTATGATCGATAAACCATAATTATTATTCATTATACAAATAAGCCCACTCATCTTGTATCTGTTTTTCAGGTGCTCTCCTTTTGCTGCTTTCTGGTCACCCACAAAAACATTCTGTAGTTTATTGCATTCCTCCAAAGGAACTAAAGGGAGTGCTTTCCTTAAAACGTTTGATTGAAGATGTTTTGTAGAATTATCGATGTGAACCTAAAGACTCACCACTACTGGATCAGGTCTTATAGTATATTTGATTTACACTGTTTGAGTGTGCACAAGATGTACAGTACCACCATGACGCCCTATGTACAGTACCAGTGAAAAGTTTAGATGCAGCTACTCAGAAGGTTTCCTCATTTTTATCTTGATGCTTTACTTTAGAATAAAGGTAAAGACATCAAGCCATAACCCCATAATGAAATTTCACAGGAGGCAACACTGAAACAAACAGAGGGAGTGGTACAGTCTGGCCAGTCTATTATCCAGTTTGTTAATCATGTTGCGATATTTACACTCACGTGTTACCCACCCCTAGTGGATATGGCTCTCCTTTACCTAGACAGATGGAAAGGCATGCTAAAAGGTACAACTGCTTTGCCACCGTGTACATATACATACACAGCAATTAAAGCGTAGCATTCTCATGTCACAAAGGCTTCAGAATATTCACAATGGAAACCTCTGTGTAGTCTCTGTATCCAGGGAAAAAAACTACACACCCATGAGTGACGCATCAATAAATACTTTTGTAGCATAAAGTACAGCACATTTGAAAGTTTCAGTGTATGTATTTATACAGTAGATAACAAAAAAAGCTAGCGCTCTCGAGTAATTTTCTCATATCACATAATTAAAACCTTAAAAGAAGAGTCACACAACTCTCTTTTCTACACCCATTTGTTTCTTCTCATCCATTTTGACCAGTTAACAGAAATATGCCAGAATTTTAATAAAATTGGTCCGGTTTAGAAAATCCAGCTTAACTAAAATTATTCTGTTGAGCTGGAACATCAGCACAACGTGACAAGCATCAAATATAGAAACAGGGAATCTGTCAAAAACGGCTTGTCACATTGCGTTCTTGCGCTTGCGGCTGTTTAGACAGCTTTGTTGATTATAACAGGTGCGTTTGTTGCTGTTTCTTCCTGTCAGGACAAGGTGTTAGACTGGCACCCGGTTCAGGGAACTGATTTAATGTACCTCAGTAATGTAACCAAAAAAAGTTCCACAATAGCTGTGACGCCATTTTAGGTTATTTCCAGTCTGGTGGCTGGCTGGTTCTACCCTCTCTAGATCACTGAATCAGCTGATGCAATGGTGAAGCTGCTCTGCGCTGCTCTGGCTCTGGATACGTAAGTGAAGGACAACTCGGGGGCCCTTGTGCTCCGCCAAATACCTGGCCAAGATGATGAAGCTCGGAGGCAACGGGGCTGGCTGCCTCATCAGTATGCCGCAAAGCACCCCAGGGCTCCGTGCCAAAACGCCAGGAGCTGGCCGGCCGTGACGCTTCCTGATACGTTTCTGCAGCGGCCTGCCATCCCCTTCTTGGGCCTGGAGGCCGGCGGCTCGCCTGTCTGCGCCGAGGGTGTCCATCCGGCCCGGTGTCAAGGATGAGACGCCAATCAATGCTAACAATGTAATAAATGGAAGAATAGACTGCTGGGCAACTGGCTGAGCATGTGTCGATGCATTCTGCAGCTTCACACTTTTGTCAATACACTGTTCCAACAGAGCAAGGGACCAATTGGCCAAATCAAATCGTTAGCGCCCGAGGATCCGTTTGGGTTCAATCTTCGCCAATAAGCGCATGCAAATATTTCATGGATTATCAGAGAACCGCACTCTCCGCAAGCGACTAATTTGTCCTGGGCGTTTAGAGAGCTCTCTGAAGGAGCTGGAAAAATGACCAAAGTCACTATACGTCCGGTTAAAACAGACAAGAGGGAGATAATGAAACAGACGGACTCCCTACAGGCCCACAGGCCATAGCACTGTGCACAGCCAACGCATCATAGCCTGTCACCTCCAGCTTTTAGTGGCAATAAAGGCCACTGAATGCGGCGTGATACGTTGCAGGATGAGGCTCTTAATGGGAATGCAATAGGAAACAATATTTGCTTGAAGATGGCAATTTCGCCAAATGAACGATAGGCGTGTTTCCCCCCCTTTCATTTATGCTTATGCCACTTTTACATGTTCCACTTCTGCCTTTAAAACAAACCCCCAAGAGGCATGAGGTAAATGGTTTCATTTCTTTTCCCTCTTAGTTAGCATGCAGAGGGGAGAGGGAGAGGGAGAGAGGGAGAGAGAGAGAGAGAGAGAGAGAGAGAGACGGAAGGGGAAAGAGGAGGGAAAATAGGCTAAATAAGCAAGAGGCTCATTAATATCACTGAAGGTGCATTTCACTGACAAAGGGCCCCGAGAGGCACCTATTTATTTAGGAAATTAATAAAAGTGAGTGTTTGCCCCAACGTAAATGCCACTTTCTGTCCACAGCAGCACTTCTGAGCGCGCTCTGCTCTGCATGGGGAGAGCATGCACCGTGGTCGCTCTGACCTTGGCTCTAATTGCGCGGCAGACACCAGGGAGAGCCACGTTTCCCCCTAATGGTTTATAAACAATTTTAAAGGGGCTGCACTGCTCGGCGACCTTAATTAGTTTGTGATCCACCGGCTCACGCCCCTAAACCCCGCTCTGATCCAGGGGCTGATAGAAGAGCTGGTGGGGGGTCTAGTGGAGAAGCATTAACCTTCCAGGCAAAAAGCAAGAGGACAATTTATAGACTCTTGTGCGAGGCCAGAGCTGGAGCCGGGCCACCAGCGAAAGCATGCGGCAGTATACAGAATGAATCTGATACTCTCTAAAGAGGTACCTGCTCACAACATACCGAACACATAGACTACGAAATTCTCAACCGCTGCACGAACCCTCCCAGGGCACCACGTGCCTATTACGCCATCATCTTAGTAATAAAGCCATGTGTGAAAAAGCATTAGGTTGCTATTAGACAAGAGCTGCACAGATGCAAGGACAAAAACAACACCTTGGTAATGAAGAAAAAAAAAAAGAAAAAAAAAAAACTCTTTGAAAAAAAAGATCTCTGGAAATGGCTGTGACATATTTTACTGGTTATTTTCACTATAGTGAGTAAGAGTTTTCTGTTATTTCTCCCTTTCTCCTGGTTTCTGTGCACATAATGTAATGTGCAAAGCCATAGCTAACTGCTTATTTTGGCAGTATGTTTGCTTTGCCAGTAAAAAAAAATATCACTAAATTAACATGAAGAAAATCATGCACAACACAAAATCAAATATTCAGAATGACGCCTAGACGTGCGAGTCAAGGTACTGAGGCAATTAACATTAACTGTTACAAATTATTTGTGGAAAGAAAAAAGAAAACAAAAACTACCCAAAAAAAATCAGCTTGGGTTACCTGGTTTCTTACATTTCATTCTATTTGACTGTAAAAGTTACACTGCTTCAGATCTGAAAGCAGAAGCAGATTCTTTTGTACATAAATGTTCTGTGTTGAAGTAACTTCACAAACTACCAGACTTTATTTACAGCATATGGCTGTAATGATACATGATCGCAGCACTAATGCTCCTGCAGGGCAGCAGAGAAAGGAGCTGATAGGAGGGGGAAATGGAGGAGAGGAGTGAAAGCAGTAGATCAGACAGAAAGACAGGCCTCTCAGCAGAGGTCTGGGCATGACCTAAACGGCTCTTTCTGGGCCAGTCCACATCTCTCTCCTGCAGGCGTACCCACACTGCTCTGCTCAGACAGACACTGAATCCGAATGAGTGCAGACAACACAGCTTCTTCACCCAGCTCAACTGCTTCCAAATGGTGTGTCAAAAACGGCTGACGAGTTTCTCCAGGGCAGTGATTTAAACATGAATGAGCTTCTTACCAAATGCATAAGTTTGTGTGTCTCTGTACAAGTACTGCTGATTGGTGTGTTAGTGTGTGTTGTGCTGGTGTGAGTAGATCAGACACAGCAGTGCTGCTGGAGTTTTAAACACCACAGTGTCACTGCTGGACTGAGAATTGTCCACCAACCAAACAAAACCAGCCAACAGTACCCTCTAGACCATGACCTGTGACTGATAAACTGCTGGAGGATGACTAACACAGATAATACTTGTACTAGCACAATGCACACTAACACACCAGCACCACCACCAGATCAGTGTTAATGCAGTGCTTGAGAGTAAACCTCGAGCAGAAAAACACAAGGTAAATGTGGGACATGGTCCTCTTAAACAGAAACCTGGCTGCCTGTTACACCTACACCTTCTTTAACTAGAAAAGGAGAGGCAGCGATTGCACGGCCCTGCATATAGGCCATATCCCCTAAGCAGCTCCAGGCAGAAGTAATAGCACCTGGGCACTATTGACAACAGGGCGATTTGACGAGAAAATAAGCACTTGTGTGACATCCCAGCCAAATGAAACATATAAGCCAAATGACAGAACAGTGCTATCAGTAAAACAACACAGGATTCCGGCCTTGGAGGAACGACAGTTTAACCGAATTTGCCTCACTTCTCTCCCTGAGCCCATTATTTACTTATGAGGCTGCATACAGGACATGGCACACACGCCGTGATGTCATCAGTGACTGTGATCTCACAGCATCGTTTCTCATTTGCAAAAAAAAAGAAGTACATTTAAAAAGTAATAATAGCTGTAACTCCCTTTTAAACACCTACCAAAACTGACCTTACACCTGGACCTGATCTAAAGGTATACCTATGTATCTGAGCTTTAGCCAGAGCTGCAGGCTGCTGTTTCTGCAATTAGGCAGCCCACATACGTCAGCAAAGCATCTAATCTCCTGTGCAGGACTGCAATCACTCTATAGTGTTAAATGCAGTCTTCAAAGAACTCAGAACCCCGACTATCCATAAAACTATATGATTCCATCTAAAATAATTAACTCATTTACAGAAAACAATCAATTTACAATTCAACTGTACTACTGTTGACATCGTGCCAGGCATCGTATCAGCTGAGGCTTTAAAGTAAACCATGTTGAGTTGTTAAAGTAAACTCAAGTAGAGTTGCACAAGTGGATTTTGACACTGCATGACTTCCTGTTACTTATAAATAAGAGGACAGAAGTAGGAAAAGCCATTTTAAAGCTTTAAGTTGTCCACAAAAGGAACGTATACAGTTTTCCTACTTAATCCATCCAAACAGCCAACGCATGGTTGGTGTCCCAATTTCACGTCTTTATTTATGGGACTAAGCATGACAACAAAACGCCAGCCACATGATTTAATTCCAGGTGTAACCAAGCCACTAAAGTTACTATCAGTCCTAACTAGTATCTGTCGAGAGCACATAACTGAGTACAGTAGTGTGAATCTGGTACTGCCTGACAACGAACAAGTGAACATAAGTAGTTCATTTGAATAACCCTCCCTTTACGGCTCCCTCCTCCTCTTCTGTCCACTTTCACAGAACAGTGGTGAGTCAAAGTGGGCGAGTACAAAAAGAACTGGGCCTAGAAGGCAAGACTCACCCAAATCTTTTCAGCCAATGCATTTAAAAGAGAGTCTATAAGGTTGTGTGACATGCGTGAAAACGAAAGGCATTCTGTGGGGAGAATGTGAATTTGGCTCAACACCAGCTGTCTAAAATGTCATGTACATTTTGTCTATTTGCTATAGCTCACAGTAAGTCACAATTCTCCATTAAGCTTAGGAGTTATTTAAAAAAAAAAAAAACAGGAAACGCAACCATGATCTGTAGCGTGCTTATGCATGCATAACATATGCATAACTAATGCATGCGAACGGAAGTTGGAATTCCGCAACGTCTGCAGCGTTCATCTATTTTTACAGCTCACAGTCATGTTGTACTCAGAACCACATTAGGAGGTTTATGACTGTAATGAAGACCCAGACGCTGTTTCATGGGTTGGAAGATGTTTTGGCGATGTATTAAATAAAGAATTTGAGTGACTACTGACTTCTAGTATTTGCTGACAGACTAAAGGCAACATTTCTACATCAAACATGTCAACAAAACCATTTGTTGAACTACTTGACACAGCTTGAGGCAGACGTTTTATAATTTAGGAATGCAGTTTGCTTGACCATAACTAGTTAGTAGCAGTGTCAAAATCAGCTTCATGTAAGCCTAATAGCTCCACTGCATAACTAAAGATGCAAACTTTCAACACTCAAAGTCCTGGTTGATCAATACCATCTGAAATATGGAAAAGATTCTATAAATTCTATTATTTAAACAGCACTGCTTTAAGAACGAACCCTGGTAACAGTGAAGTGGACCAAAAGTGATCGATGCTGTCAGTTCTGCATGGCAGTGAGAGTCTAAGTGGTAACCTGAAGCGGAGGCATGCAGAAGGGCAAGGTGTTGTAATTATGAGCGGCATCCTCCCTTGAGCCCAGCTGTCACCAACTGAGCGTCACCTGTCACTGGACGTGTTTAACATCACTCAATATTAAACTGGCCTCTGATTTGACAGTTGTATACAAGCAATTCAGCAAGCTGTAGGGAGATCAGGGTTACCCACTTCAATGTGATTTACATGCCCTGAAAGTAAGAAAAACAACATCCTCCTACATGACCTACAAAATCAGAGATGCAAAGCTCTATCTAATTACTCAAGGATGAATCTAAAAAGGCTGAGAGCTCAAAGCTGTAAATAATGAAGAGAAACCCATGTGGAATCCTTTACTCAAGGCCAGGACTTAGAAAAACAGCTGCCTGTAGAAAAGTTGACAAAAATACGAGTTACAGTAAGTCATTAAGCATACATGTAAAAGCTCTTCCGCAGCTAAAGATCTGAACCTGCAACGAGGTTAACCAACTTTTAGCCAGCCAGACTAAAACAAAACAGTTCTGTGTCCTTCACGTAAAGAAAGCTTCCCCAAGTTCAGGACACAGTAAAGGTAAGGAAGATTTTATCACTATGTTTTACAGGAACAACTCAGTTAATGTCTAAACGCATCTTACATGGGATTAAAGTGGTTTTCAGTCATTACCTTAACAAAGGCAAATGGTTACGAGCTGCTCAGACGTATTTAACACATAACAATACATCTCACAAAACAGACTCTTACAGCGCTTAACTGTTTCACCTCGACATCCTTGCTTCATTATTTAAAGCAAACTGCTCAGTAACACTGCACATTCAGTACTATGAGCTATAATATAGACTTGCTCTAAAGTGAGGAGGAGGAGGGCAAGGTCACAGAACATGTGAGATCTTTTGTCAAAGCCTCTAAGCCTCCTCTGTGAGACGTGTAATCTTACTTGAACACGAATTTACTGGGATTTCTGAAAGTAAGGAAAAGGGAAAAACTGGAGGGGGAGGATCATATCGTATACAGCCCTTTAATTCTCTAAAATTCAGTAACTAATAATCAACAGGTTATTAGAGTACACATGCAGTATGTCCCAGCTAAAGCTACAGAGAGGAAGGAATGAACACCAATGCACTGCCACCCACCACTATATATAAATATAGCTGCAAGGGGTACATGCACTTACCACGACCCGACTAATGTGTCTTAACCGGAATTAGGGCTCCACTTTTATTATTTTCATTAGAATGTTTTTGAATTTTTATAACAATTATGCTGAAGCTTAAGCGAAAAACAAATATACACTGTCAGGCCATACATCTTATTTCAGAGTTCAGTTATGTGTGAGTTGATGTGAAGTTGAGTTCTTGCTATTTCCTTTAGAAAGTTTAAGAAAAAACATATTTTACATTACATTTACATTTGTGGCATTTAGCTGACGCTCTTCTCCAGAGCGACTTACAAGGTTAATCACATTACAGGTAGGCCAATGTAGTGTTAGGAGCAATATCTTATTGTAGCACGCATCACCCATGTCAAACCCCAGTCTGTGGGTCGGCTACTTGGCGGTTAGTGGTGTTATCCGCTGAGCTACCCAACCACTTTGACAAGTGTAACAATATCAGTACCGCACTATGTATCTGAGGCTCTTTGGATAATATATCGCATCATTAGAAAATGTTATTCCTTGATTTTTACCAAAATTATATCATAATTCTGACATGTATACAATAATTAATTGTAATTAATAGCAATTATTAGTTAACTGCATTTATCTTATGAGCTCACCAGACAAAAAAAAACAGTAAGCTGTTATAAGTGCTCATGTATATTACATGCTATGAGGTATGTTTCAGTCACAGATACACAAACTTTACTACACAGCGTTCAAAACGTTCAGAAATTCATCAACATTATTTAAAATGTGAATCCAGCACATGGGGCCAGAGGCACCAGTGATTTTGGTATTTGGCAAAGCACCCTTTGCAATGTGGCAAGGACAAAGCTAGCTTACCCGTAAAACTGTCCTCTGAATTACCTCAGGCCTTTTCCCAAAACTGAGATCTGAGAACTGAGTCTAACTAACAGTGACTGCATGTTTCAAGTAAGGCCTTTGTTTCTCCTGTATCCCAGTGGAGACACACTAAACTACTGAATAATGGCAGACGTCTAAACTGAATGAGGTCCTATTCTGAAAGGCTATCAAAATGATTAGCTCTTTAAAATCAGTATCAGGTAGCCAAGTAGTAAGACGTTGTTCCACAGAACATGTACAGGCTATATACAGGACATATGAACAATACAAACACCCTGGGCTGTAGATACAAGTTGGCAGAGAAGGGGCTGTTGTCTCTCTCTCACTCCCTTCTCCCTCCCTCCACCAGCACCAGACAGGAGTCAGAAAGGCTCCTCCTGGGCCTCTGCTCTTGCGCCTGTTTTGATCTCCTGAGTTAATCAGACGCAAGGGCTCTGACGGGCTGTTGTTTAGGCAGCCGAACGCTCTCTGCTTCAGCAGCTTCGGAGCAGGAACGAGGCTGTCAGTCAACACTCTCTCCAACAGCTGGAGCCCTCAACACGTGCCCTCAGCGTCGGAGCACAGGAGCACCTGCTGTCTAATTTCTCCCTGACTGAGAACTCTGAGGCCACACTCTGGAGAGAGGGGTTAAAATCTGTAAATGCTGGAGTTTACGCCTGTCTTTGAGAAAACAACTTTAACAAGAAGCAGGAGGGATTAGGGGTCCAAGTGGGTGTGTGTCTGTCATAGTGATAAAGCCTCAAAGCAACACTACAGCGGGAAACCAATTTACACTATATCCTAATTTTGTAGTTGGTCCATTACAAGTAATGGAAGTTCACAGCTACCAAGTAGCATTTACTGCACACCTTAAATATCACACACTTAACCACATAAGTAAACAGCATGGGGGATGTGTACAAGTACTGTTGTACTCTGTTATTCATTTAAGGTTGCAGCTGAAATCACTATTTGGGTGCTCATTTTATTCTAGCCCAGGAGGACAGGGGAAAAGGTACAGACCAACAATGCAATGCCAGTGAAATGTGAGTATCTTCATCTTGGTGCTGACCACGGTTCCTCCACACACAGATTCGTTGGTCACCGGAAATGACCTGCTGTCACTCTGAATCACATGACAGTCTGCCACGACGTGATATTAAGGGCAGTCATCATAACAATCCACTTGCAAGAAAGTGACCTTGTGCAAGATGATGAGTCCTCATCAGTGTGGTAGTGTTGTCAGCCTCCTTTAACATGACAGGTACAGATTCCCTTCAGTAAAGTATTCTTCTGCTGGCTACTGTTTTTACTTATCTGTCCAGCCCCTTAACGTCAGTACTACCACCTAAAAGAGATGGCCTCTGGCTCCAGTCCTCGACTTAGCTTTTCTTATAGATTTTGTTTTTTTGGCAAATAGTCATGTTTTCTACCCATTAACTGGATATCTGAATGTTAACTGTAGCGAAAACTGGAATATCATCATTAGTCAGAATTGTGATAATTGGAAAGTGATAATTTGTTATTTGTTAGCTAGATCATTCCACTGTAAAACTAAAAAAGAAAAACAACCCAAACTTGAGACATCTCCTAGCTGATCGGGGGCATGGAGGACAACTGCATTAACTTGATTTTCCACCTTATTTTCACCAGCAAAGCGAGAAAGTTCAATGTAGGAAATAGATTGATGCTGCAACATTGCAACACTGGCACACACATGCACACACAGAGGCTCTTTCGTCTGGTGCCCTGGCCTCCGGGACGGACATCTCGGATAATGCGGTTGTAGTGAGTTGCCTAGCTTAACACACATTTCTCATCTCTTCACCTAAGGGGCGAGAATACAGATGGATTCCCTCCTGCCATATCTAATGGATCAGTCCAGCTCTGGGCAAGCTCTGACACATGCAGACACAGACAGAGACACACAGAAAACATAACCGAAGATCCACAGCAACATGTAACAAACATGATCATCAGTTTCCAGCATTTAAAAAAATGGCAGCTGCTCTTTACGGTGTATAAATATTTCACAACGAATGGACCAACAAAAAGATCTAAAATGACCTGCAATGGAATCTCATTACATTAACTTTACATTACAAGTTAAGAGAGTTTTGCTTTCTGTAGTTAAGTTAAAATGAAGTATGTACACTCATCATCAAAAGAAAAGGTGCACCCTGAGGGAAGTGTTGGTGTGAAGGGAGATAAAGGTATGGGCTATATTTGTTGAGCTACACATACAGAAGTAGTGTCTCTCAGTACGGTGTTGGGCCACCATGTTTCCTAGTTGTAGAGGTTCCTATTAGTGTCCTGTGATAATCCATCCCATGCAGCTTGAATATTCTAACACAGTTCCTGCAGATTCCGTGGTATGGCTGAAAGGAGATGGACATCTGGCTTTCTTGACGTGTAATGTGTGATAAACCGTTCACCTTGGCGCTGAGCACAGTGCTCCCACACACATTGAAGATGGCTCGCTGTCATTCTGAATCACACAATGGTATGACTCCATTGCAGTCTTTGGTAAAGTTGAGGTGATGTTAAGGTCATCACAACAGTATATGCGCATGTAATCCTGAGTGGTGCAACGGTCACTTCTCACTGAATGTCCGAACTCATAGCTGTGGGGTCACTTCGAGCATGTCATCCAATTTGTTAGTTTCCTCCTCTCTGTGGTTCACGTAGGTCTCCCAGATCCTTCACGTCCACTGCTGCCAACAGAGTGTTATGGTAGTATCCACACAACTGGTATGGGACATGATACATTGATAAGACCATCCCGCCACCCGGAGCCCAACGACATAAACGCTTTCAAATTCTTCCAGCTGCTCAAATTGCATTCGACCTTTGCTTGCAAAGGATGCTACCAACACAACAGCATGGATGAAAAGCATGCACAACAAAATCTTCAGTCGTGAGCCAGGTACAGCAATAAGGCCCGTCATTGCTTACGTCATATTGGCCGAGCATGAAACTAGAATCATTTGCATGTCCCACGATGTCAAACCTACCCACCAAGTTTCATCCCTATTGGCTGATTACTTCTGGGTGCAACTTTTGGTTTAGATGATGAGTGTATATCAGCAGAGTTCACTCCTTCTCCGTGTTCCAATACATTTATTTATTTGGGAAGGTTGGTGAACATGAAACCTATTCTGTGAGCTGTACAGGCGCTCTATCTGAACAAATAAAGCATGGGGTCACAACAAAACCGAATAGTAAGGGTCTATCATAATAGTGTCTGGTTTCAGAACTCCAATAAACTGTTTACAGTTCAGGTGCACAAAAGCACTGATATGGCATCATCCTGTCAAACAAAGAAGAGTGATGAGACACCTCGTAACGGCAGTGTCTCAGAAACTACTGAAGTTTGTGCCTTTAAACAACCACGGGAGAAAAAAAACATAACACCAGCGAACGCAGGCACTGGAACGTGCATACAGAGCAGGCGACACTCTAACAACTTGCGAGCAAATTCTTCATGCTATTAGCAGCGAGTGTGTGAAGGTGTGAGGAAAACAATGAGTGGAGAAAATCATTAGCGCCTATGAGAATCCGCTTTGTACACACAAATTACCGCAGTAATTAGAGACAAAACAGCACAAAAGGTTCTGGGGCTCCGAGTGCATTTTAATCTACTGGCAGAGAAGAGAGGCGATTTGCAGAATACAAATGACCTCCAAGTGTGTGGGGGGGGGGGACTGTCATCTGGACTCGCTCTCCCTCTCTTTTTGCATGTGAGAGAGAAGAAGGGAGAGCCGAGTGTGTGAGAGAAAGAGTCCATTTCTCTCCCCCCAACACTTCAAACACCCAGGCGTAATTACACAGTCTTTCATCAACGCGGAAAAAACAACCAGACAAAAACCCTCAAAGTGGGCCACATGGGACTTTTCCTGCTGCCTTCTGGGTAACACCCATGAAAATATGAGAATGGGCCAACAACTAGCCCCCAGCAGCTAGCCACCTACATGCATGCGTATACGCGTGCACTCACACTCACACATTCACATTTACAAGAGGGTGTCTGGAGCTTTACACACTGCATCATGCCAACCTTAACAGCATTGATGTTTTCACGCCTTTAAATCAATTAGAAACGGACGGAGAGAACACAAAGTTGGGAGGGGTGTGCTACGTTCCCATGGCAATTCAGGCACTGCCAGGGCCTTTGGGTAAGGAGGTTGCTCGTGCCTGCGGTGCAGAGCAAGAATATTCATCATCAGTTTTATTCCTGGAGAGCCCAGAGAGAGAGAAAGACAGAGCAAAAGAAAGATAGGGAGACAGATCAAGAGAGAGAGAGATAGAGAAAGAGAGAAAGAAAGAGAGAGAGATAGGGGGAAAGAGTAGGAGAGAGAAAGGTAGGAAGGTAGGAGAAAGAAGGAAGCCAAAAGGAAAGGGAGAGGAAAAGGAAGAGAGAAAAAACAGGGTAAGACAGTGGGAGACAGAGATTGTGAAAGAGAGAGCAAGGGGAGAGAGGGATGGAGAAGAGAGGGAAACAAAAAGAAAGAGGTGATTGAGAGGAGAAAGAAAACAAAAAAAAAAGCAATAGAAAGAAAGAGGGAGGAGGAAACAAAAAAAGAGAGGTCATGATGGATGGAGAGGAATAAAGAGAGAGTGAGAAGGAGAGAGAGAAAGTGAATAAGAGAAGGGGATAAAGAAGGGATCAGGAGAGACTGAAGAGAGAATGAGAGATGGAAGGAAGAAGGGAGAATGAGGAAGAGAAGGAAGGAGGCAGTGAAAGAGAGAATGAACAAAGATGGAAAGATAGAAGATGGAAAAAAGGTAGAGCATTAGGCAGGGTGGGTGAGGTGAGAGAAATGCGGGTTGTAGAAGAGAAAAAGAGGCAAAGAGAAACAGAGAGAAAGAGGGAATGGGACAGAACATGTTCATGTCTAGGAGTTTCACTGTGTTGTTACTTTAAGAAGGAGGGACACACACACACACACACACACACACACACGTTTCTCTCTCTGCGGTGGGCTCCTCTACACGCGCATTCACACACACAGTAGCAGGCCCCTGCGCCAGGCGAAGAGGGAATCAATTTACCTGAATGCCGTCCAGCAGCTTGCTCATGCACCAGAAGCTGTCAGCCTCGATGTTCCGCAGCACCTCCTCCTGCAAGCTGGAAACATCGAAATTTTCCACCTCTTCCTCTGCGTAAGGAACAGAAACAAAGGAGGAGGAAGAGGGAAAGAATAGGAGGGTGTACAAAAAGGAAAGAGAGAATGAGGGAAATAATGAGAGAGAACAGAAGAGAGAGTGATTAGATGTACATCAGGGTAACACATGGTCTTACCACTGGAAGAACGCAACACTGTGGAAAGCATACAGTGTGCCCACCCCACAGTCAAACGCTCAGGAGGGCCTTCATTAACTAGAGCAGGGGTCTTTATTTTGGAGCTGGATCTGGAACATTTTTTGGCAAATTCTTCATTTGTCTGATGAACTGACGGTCATTAGTCATGATTAATCGTTAACCAGCAAACCTAAAATCAAGGAGGCATCCCATCAAAGCACCAATTATGAACAGGATAGTTCCAGCTCTGAGTCGCATTCAGAGCCCAGTGGCTCACATCCCTCTCTCTAATTTGCACATCTATGTGTGCTTTTGTCACCCTGCCATGCATCACTCTTTCACTTAAAGAGCATGGACCAACTAGTTGTATGCTCGGTATAGTACATCATTGTAATTGTCCCCCTGTCCTCTCTACTGGTCCTGAACCTGAACACCACTAAATGATAAACTTGCCAATTAAAAGAGGTATTGCTGATTACTGGAAACTAAACAACATGGCGTTCGGCCACTGACAGTACAGGCCAAAGCATTATTTGTTGGTTCAAAATCATTCCCTTCTTGTTCAGAATGCTGGACACTCTGAATCAGAGTGCGACACCCCTGTTGTAAGGCTTGCGTGATTGTGTGGACTACACCATTGTCCAATCACGTCCCCTAACCACCAATACATGACAATAATACCGCAGTGAGGGAGGATATGGCGGCAGGCTGTTTTTGCACACGCTGAAGAACGGTGCCACAATCAAACCCTGAGACTCTGCTATTAACCCACGGCCGACACTCACGGCACACTTCTCCAACAGCCAGGTCACCGGCTAAGCTGCACTTTTACAGACTACAAACTGTGTGCCACATTAACCTCTACGCTGCTCCTACTGTAGCCTCTTATCATTAATAGGCTGGGCTGCACGGAAGTCTTTTAGCTTCGTTTAAAAAAATAAAAATCACAACAGAAAACATGCTAGCTCACTAAAGTTCTAAAGCCATGCAACATATCAGGACTAGCTCAATAAAAGCACGAGTGTGAGCCACAAATGCTTTCCGTCGTGCAGCTACAGACAGCCTGTTTTATGACTTTTAAACTCTACCTTCTAGCCATTGATATATATTCAATCGCTTGGCAAAGTTAAATGTTTCTGCCAACAGACTCTAGCCTAGCCCGACAGCCTTTTACTGTTACTCTGATCATTCTTATTGTGCCACACAATGTGCAATATCATCAGACATGGTCAGTACTCACGGATCACTGACCAACTGCATGTTTAACTGCACATAGATCATATTTATTCTCGTTTGATTCAGTGCAGTGTAGTTAATGTGTCATATGCTATATAATGTAGTCAGTTTTTGATAGCAGTTTTTTTATTTTATTTAATATGACACTGTTAGTGCATGCAACACATGCATATCATATATTGGGAAAGTGTCTAAGTGTTTTTATAAATATGGGCATAGCTAAATTAGCATCAGCACTGATATATATGCAAGTGAAAAATGACATATCAGATGTCAGCCTAGAAATCCCCTATCACTGCATGCCTAGGCATTTTACAGGCAACAGTGTGGCCCACTAGCAGAAAGCCAACAAACCAGCAAGACTGCTAGACGCTACTAAACAGCACAGCCCTGCTTCAAACGAAGGTGTGATAACACAGGCACAATGATATTTGAGGGGGTTAAGCTCCACTACTTGTTAGTTACATGCCTTTATTGTGGGGGAGAAAATATCAGGAGAGCTCAGAGAGTGAGAGAAGGAGAGAAAGAGTAGGAGAAAAAGGGAGATGAAATAAGTGAGAGACGGAGTGGGAGAGGAAAATAGGGTAAGAGAGAGGGAGATGGTGAAAGAGAGAGTAAGAGGGGGAGAGATGGATGGAGAAGAGAAGGTAACAAAAAAAGAGGCAAGAGGGAGGAAGAGAAAGAGAAAGTATGAGGCAAAGACACAGAATGAAACAGAGAGGTAAAGATGGATGAAGAGGAGAGGAGAAAAGAAAGAGTACCAGAAGGGAAGGGGATGAAAAAGGAAGGGAGAAGGATTAGAAAGGATATAACAGGGTACATGTTCATGGCTTGAGTGTAACAGTAATGAACTACCCCTTTATTGCAGGGAAGAAAATATCAGGAGAAACATCTCTTCTGAGAAAGAACCTTTTACCACCAACGAAGGGTTAAAAAGGGGCCCCTCAAAACCAGCAGGCTATTTAAACTTCCTCGCCACATTACAGGAAACGTAGATTTGTAAATTGGATGCTGTCATTACTCACAAAGTTGTTCACACAACAGTACAACAAGGTGTCAAACGCTAATGACGATCCCCCAACACACTGCTAAGGTGGCTCTTATACATAACAAGTCACAGACAGGTCTGAAAAAAGAGGGAGGGGAACAAATGAAAGTGTGCAACAGCTTTGACACAGCTGACTATCAGAGGCATTAAAAACAGCAGAGGGCGATTTGCGCAATTAGCAGAGCTGTGCCTCCTGCTCACTTCCGATCTGCTGGAGACGACTCAAACTGCAGCCTGCAGCAGCTGACAGGTTACTCAGGTAAAGCAGAGGCGGAGAGGAGATCTAAGAACTTCTCCCCCACACACACACACAGACACAAACACACACGCGCACACACACACACTCTTTCTCTCACATAGAGAGAGAGAGAGAGAGACAGACACTCACAGTCTCTCTCTCACTCACAGCACACACACACACACACTTGTTATTGGAAGGGGCTGCCAGCACTCCGCTGTCTCCTTGGCAACGGCGGCGGAACCTTGAGGCTCTGACAGGGCTTGAAGGCATACAGCAGTAGCACGCGCACTGCCAGCAGTCCCAGGACCGCAAAGCACATCCCAGGCACTGCATCACCGACTCCCAAGACTGGCCCTGGAGTACCTGCTGTGCATATTTCCCCTCAGGAAGGGCTTGTGAATATGCTGATACGTTGGATCAGGTCAATCAAAGAAGGGAAAGCATCAAATTACTACTGCTTCTGGAATTTATACCATTCTGAATAACTGATTACAACAGAAACTACACTACCCACTCTGAGTTAATCAGTGAATTAATTACATGATTAATCAAACTCACATGCCTATCATACTGTCTCAACTTTGCATTATTCAAAGTTACATCGGTGCACATGCACTACGCATCCTGTTACATGTGACATGTACTCCAATCCAAAATACACTCATCATCAAAATAATAGTTCTAAGGAGGTGTCGGATTGCAATGCTACTGAGAAGGAAGATAACAGATGCCATGAACAATAAATGATGATAAATTTAGACTGATATTGACAATATTTATTAAGCTAAACATACGGAAGTAGTGTCTCTCAGTATGGCGTTGAGCCGCCATGTTTGCTAACACAACATGCCTAATGGTGTCCTGCGATAATCCATTTTTGGATCTCACATTTGAGACACTCCATGACAGTCTGGCACGACACCATGGCAGTCTTTGGAGGTGCTGAGACAATCTGGTGCTAACAATCTGCATGCATGTAGTCCTGCATTGTACAGCTGTGGTCCAACATTGCTGGCATCAATAGGATGATTCTTGGGGGCATCACCGCTCACTGAACGTCTGTTATCGTGGCTGTTGGGTCAGTCAGATACAGCTACAAGGCCCATCCTTGCTTACGTGGTTGCGTGGTTGAGCTAGAAACTTAAACCATCCTCATGTTTTACAGTATCAAACCTACCCACCAGGTTTTATTTCTGACAGCTGATTCCTTCTGGGTGCAGCTATTCTTTCAATGATGAGTGTATATTTGCACGGTGCTTTTGCCAAAAGCTTCTTCACAGAAGTCTAAATCTAGGTCCCTAGTAAACAAGCCATGGGCAACAGTGGCAAGGAAAAACTTCCAAATAAGCCAGAGGAAAAGACATGCAGAAAACGCAAGACCCAAAACTGTGCTTGACACCAAATAATAAAACTATAACTCAACAAATTGATCAAGTGATAATGATGAATGAGATGACTAATGAATAAACAATAAGCAATGATGACAAAAAGAAACAACTGAAGTGAGCATAATCAAAAGGCAGAAGTGGGCAGATTCCCCAGTGCCTATGAGAGGTTCTCTAAAAACAATGACTGACATGAAATAAACGATTGTGAGAGGACATGTGAGTAAGACTGGGTGTGATATGTCTATGGATAAGTTGTTAAATTCATCCAAGGGTCAGCTGATGTCAGTCCAGCAAAAGGAAAGGGAAGTGATGATGGACTATACACTAAAGTCACCATGACCTCCAGCCAGGTGGTTCAATCTCAATGGAAGGAAAATGCAGGTGAGGCTTTAACAGACTCTCTAACAGACAAAATTCAGTTTGAGAGGACTAATGATTAGCTGTTAAGTTGAATCCGGAGTTTTGTAAACAGGCATAGTCCACGATCAGGACTGAGAACCCCTTCTTGAAGGGACGCATCTGTAAACTTATCCATTTTATTTGGGAGGATAACGGCTAGCTTAAAAAGCCCTGTTAAAGAGAATTTTTAACCGACTTCTTTTATAATAAACATGGTCCACATCACATAATAGCTTTCTTAATATCAGTCTGACCTTTTTACCCCATTAGACCACCTTGCAGATGATTAATCAAACTAATCACTGAGGCCCAACAACATATGCAGGGCAGGGCAAGACTGAGAACTACTGCTTTACAGCGTTTTATTTACAGCACATTTCTTAACATGAATAAACACTGCAACCCAATAAGATATGATCATTTTGACCATGACCAAAACTGAGACTTTCTGTGAGTACTTAATCAATTAGGCAACTATTAAATTAATCCCACACAACATGCACTGCAGGACCATGGCTCGGATCAGTGCACTGCACAGTGTTAAATCAGGATGAAAGGCACCTGGCCTTAGAACTCTGCAAGAATGCAGTGTGAGGCTTCTCTGACTTTGCTGAGCAAAACTGGACCTTCGCCTGCCTCTGCAACAAGAGAGGCCGCCAGTTCTACAGTCCTCTGAGAAAAGGTCATCCTCCAGGAGATGCGCCTGACTCACTTTCCAAAGGCGTGCAGGTTCTTTGTTGCTGCCTTCAGCTCTAGATTCATGCTAGTGGTAAGAGGGCGAGCTGGGGTGGATTTTCTTGTGTGTGGATGTGTGAGTGTGTTTGTGTGTATGTTAGGGTTGCAGTAAGGCATTGTTAATCTCTTCAGTCGGGAGAACGCTCCAACAGTCCAGTGTCCCTTAGCAGCTCTCTCTTACTCATCACAAAACAAGGACGCACAGGCTAGGCTTTCAGCATAAACCAACAGCACCTCCTGTGGTAAACCGGAGAACTGCAGTGTGATGAGAGTAAACACAGGTAGGGAAAATGCTGCTGATCTGCAAAGGTTTGTGTGGCTGCAGGTTTTCATTCCTAAATGCAGAGAGTTCAGGATAAACTGTTTAATAAGCAACACTCTAAGCAACACTAGATTAAGCCATGCTCCTGTTTGTTTGGAATGAAAATCTTCCAAGGCTGGACATCCCTGTGCAAAACCTACAGTAGATAGTTCTGATGGTCAGCTAACATCTCTCCCTCCCTCTGCTACCACCAACATTACAGACAAATGACTGAGGCTTAATCCGAGTCCTGCATATTCAGTCTAATATGGTTCAGGCACAACATGACAAAACACAAAGGCAGGGGCGAGTGAGGCCAACACACTTGTACGCACACACACAAACAAGACCTTTTGGGGTCCAACGTCTCGTGCCAGTGAGGTCACCATCATACCATCTGTCCGAATGCATCGTGATGGGAGCAGGCGGTTGCCCATGGAGACGCATCAGTGGTACGGAGGCAAGGTGACACAGTCAGTACATGTAAAGAGCACAGGGGCCAAAGACACAACAGAGAACAGAGAGACCTCACATGAAACATACTGGCTCACCCACATTCATCTCTTACCACACAATACATTACTCTTACAGTTACAGAGTGAGCCTATGCAGGTGACCCACCACAAAACGCAGTCCCGTAGACAAGCTACAAATAACAGCGGACACGGGCGTGACATTTTGAAAAGCACAGGGGAACAGAACCGGGGAGAAGAGAAAAATACAATTAGGCTACACTTTTAATTTTTGGCCAGTGACTGCAGTAATAGACACCAGTCACCATTCAGTGGGTTTGCTATACGATGAGCAGCAGGCAGCAGCAGTAAACGCGGCTGGGTCATTGTTTTTAATTGTTCAGAGCTGCTGTTTTTATGCTCTTATTAAATTTACACATTTGTCTCCTTACTCCAAATACAGTTAATCAGCCAAGACATGCTTGGTTCTTTAGTTTTACTGATGCCACAAGGTTAATGTAGCTAACAAGTACTGGAAGCTTATACCCCAACAATTAGCACTGCACAAACAGCAGGCTGGAATAACATAACTGCAACTAACCATTACTTCTGTAACCTGTAATTACAATAATACCACTATAATTTAGTAATTACAGATATATAGCACGCTATCATTATTGTCTGCTACTTGATGAACTAAGTGATTTGTCCTCCTTTCCTCTCATCTAGGTATGCACGAGCATTTGGTGATCGTTGGGTGAGAAGCAATTAGTTATTTGATTCTGCAACCAAAAATATCCAGCCAACAGCGTCCCATGGGCAGACGAGCTACTGCCGCTGACTTCATACCCACAAGGTAGACAGTGGATTTTAAGCGGACACAGTGTTAATCCACACGCACCAGCAACACACACTAACACACGTTGGCCACATCTGAGTCGTTGCAGTGCTGAAAATGATCCGCCACCCAAATAAGATCTGCTCTGTGTTGGTCCTGTGGGTGGTATTGGCCATTAAAGAGCAGGGTGAAAAGGAGCTAACAAAGTATGCGGCGACACAGTCTGCAAGCGCAGAACTACAAAGTGCTCCTATATGGCAAGTGGAGCTGATGAAATGCAACTGGTGGGCCATGCTTTTATTAATCCCGACAGCTACAAACCAGCACTCAGTTCTCAAAGGAACAGGGTGAGAAGCATTTGACTTGCCGTAGGACCATATAGATGCCAAACAGAGTCAACATGCGGATGACTGTGCAACTCACCATTCAGTTCTCCAGGGGCTTTGCTCATGGCACAGCCCCGATTCCATCTGCATACCTCTGCCCTCTGACCCTAGACTTGAAGTGTGCTACAGGTACTGCTGCAAAGGAGCTCAAACACAGTCTTGGCACTGAGCTACAGACTGCAGTACAAGCCACATGAGCGATGGAGGGTGCATAAACTTTGGACGCAGCACAGCCGTATGTCTGGTGAGGCATAATTGGGGGAGGCGAGGCTGCTGGCGGTTTGAGGACAGCTCGTTTGAGCTGCGGGGCTCCACTGGGACACCTGGCCTGGCCCTGGGGATTCTCTGAGGTGCGCTACTCTTCCACTGTGTGTTAATTAGAACATGCTGCCAGTGGCCTCTTTCTCGGAGAAGTATGTACAAACAGCCCTCGTCAAATATATGCACCCCACAATTATTAACTCCAGACCTACATTCTGCTCTCATCAAGTTCTTAATGCCATGCCATCCTCAGCAAAACACGTACAAACTTGGGGAAAACTACCAACGACGCAAAAAACATAAGGCAAAAGTCATAATCTCCACTGATAACGTCATCTAAATTTGCTACTGGCGGAATTTAGCTAATCTCTGTCCAGGAGAACAAAACTTTGATCTGCAAGCCAGCTCACTAGATATCTAGCATAAAAAATAAACTCACTCATTTGTTTGATTTATTCTAATGAAATACGGTGTTTTAACAACCCTGTCCAAACAAATGGTTTTAAGCAGTGTGTTTGGGTGGCTTTGTACTATACTGCACACATAGAATAAAACGGCTTTGAGAAATAGGGGTGGAACAATGCATCTTGAAATCGTGATTTGCAGTGCAAAACTATGGCATTTCAGAAGTGTTTATTTATTTATTTATTTATTGATTGATTTATTGATTTATTAGGTTTAGCACCACCCATTCAATCTGAGGTTAGAAAGACTGTTGCCCTATAAGCTTTACTGCTTTCTGGATAAAGCAGCAGGTAAGGACAAAGATTATTAAAAACAGACATAGAAAAAGTAACAGCTCAGAGAAAGAAGAAGAAGAGAAACTGCAGAGAAAATAAATTATTAACTGGGTAAAAATAAGAAAATTTAATAATAGTGGAGGATAAAATTGGCTTTGATCTGAAGTGTTACTCCATTCTGCTCAAAGTATCTTCTTGGCTAATTGCACATTCATGAATGTGGTAAAATGTTTTTCCCCGAAGAAGAAAAACAGAACGGGAGCTAAAGAAAAGAAAGGACGTACGCACGGGCAAACTGTACCATTCAGCAGTCTCGAGCAGATCCCTCCATCTGGAGCCAGGCTCCTCACTGACTCCCACCATTGCTTCCTGTTGGCCTGCGGCCGCTTCCTGTGTGCGGAGTCTAACAGACAAGCTCCCACTGGCAGGACTGCGCAGCCAGCTGTGAGGTCCTGGCACTGGTTCTGACGTCCCCCACCACATGCCCCTGCCATGCCATATGCCCTCTGTTTGCCAGGCCACGGGGCGGAGATGGAGAGGACCCGGGCAGGCTTGGATTTGGCCTCAAACCACTATCCCACATGCTCCAGAGAGGGCACTCGTACCCACGGCACACCCACACCGTTGCTCTCACACTATTACTCAACAGAGGCGAGCAACATGACCAGCAGTGTTCGATCAGAAGGAGTCACATGAGCTTGTGCTGAGCACTGGCTAATGAGTAGCGAGCAGATTCCGCAGAGGTGTAATTGAAAGCGCGGATAATTAATATGGGAGTCGACTTGGCAAACTTGTCGTCCTAACACGGCAGAATAATGAGAGCTGGGAGCGTAATTACGATGTAAGAGTGGCATTGCGTGAAACGGAAGGTACGGATCCATCTGTGATTTATGGAGATCATCATCTGGAGGTAATGAATAAAACGCCTGCAGCAAGGGAGGAACAGAGTGCTCATGCTCTCCAAGACTCAGGCAATCCCACTGCTCAAGCAGAGCTGAGAGGCATGAGAGCCAGCCCAAAACAACACCAGGTCCAGTCTACAATGTCAACCAATGGAGAGAAATATGGCCAGGAGTGTTCTGTTAATGTTAGCATATAACATCACTCTGCTGGAAGGCATTTTCACAATACAAGGTATGTCTCACAATGTTGGTTTTTGGCAAAGTTTGCCAAGGAGTTGGACAGCAGGCCAAACAGCAGTACCATGTTTTAAAACAACAATGATTTCATTATTTAATGTCTGCTACAGTAACCAATTGAATAAATTAGCTTAATAAAATAATGGCATAAAGGAAATGTTCTCTATAATAATGTAGTTCCAACCCTTAATAAAACTAGTTAACATGTGCTCTAGAGAGAGCTGCATAGTTTAATAAACAATTACTGTTTATTTACTGAATTTAATATATAGGAAAAAATAATGTGGCATGTACAATGGTAGTGGCACATTAAATATGTTTAATATGTGTTTTTTTTTATATTTTAAGTTTAGTAAAAACAGAACAATTAAGTTTAATAGTACAAAAAAAAAGTCAAGTTTAAAGCCTGTTCAAGTTTGCTCCCTATAGAGGATGTGCTAAATTATTCATAATATAAACCAACTCTAAACAAAACCTATTATTTAATTAGACTTTTGAATATGGCTGAATCGTATCGCAGTAATGACAGCACCACGACATTTCTCACCAACATGTGGGGAAAAAAGCTTTCAGATTTCAAATCATGCACATATTCCAATAATTTAATAAGAAATAATAAGTAATTTTGGAAATGACTGATGGAAGTCTCCTGTAAGACAGTAATATGCTTATTTAAAGTGGATAATGTAAATTACACTGTTATAAGTAATTTACTGATTGAGAAATGCCCACGGGAGTAAGGATGGGGTCCACAAGCTGGAGGATGCCTGAGACAATGTTTAACAACAGCTTTGATGTTGATGAGCTGGAGACGTACCTTCCAGGTGTTCTATTTCACCGCACCGGAAGACACTGTTTACTTATTCATGCAGACATTTCCGAAAAATCCAACTTTGAATTCCCCTTTAAGATAAGCATGTAAAAGTAGTCCATCATACTGAAACTACCCAAACTACCCCAAAGCGAGGAATACACAGCTAACAGCACACAATGACACTGTGGTGTGTCAGGACAAATCTGTTACAGAATAGGATTAGAGTCATTCCTTTTTTTAACTCTCCGGTCCAGCATGTTTTGTTCATATCAGCCCGATACTGATACAGATAGAGATATGCCATCCCTGGTGCAGATTCATCACTGCACTGTATTTATTTATTAGTTTCACTATGTATAGCCCATTACCCACCTAATGGGCCACTGGACCACATGCTGGACCACTACGTATACTGTCTCTCGAACATATGAGTCACGCAGGAAAACGCAATCTTCTCCATCTTATGCTTTATGCATATGTAATTGTAATTTGTGCATACATATGAAGAATAACCAAACCCTATAGGAGCCTTTAACTCAAGCGTCAGGCCTGTATGCAAATGGCTTATAATAGGAACTGAATGAGGTGCCAACGTCACTGACGAAACACAAACAGAAATGATCTCATGTTGGTAATGACCATCCATTAGAGACAGGCAATATAATAATAATAATAATAATAATAATAATAATGTTTTTACGACCAGTTAAACTGTTAGCATACTGATGACATTTAAGAGCATGTACTGGTGGTTCAAATTCACGCTATACTTTATGGTATAAAATTATTAACTCCCCCAAACTATTCAATGTACTATTCAAATGTGGAACCCGTCAGTAGAATACCTTATCAGTTATTTCACTGACCTGCATGCAAAACACTTTGTCACTGTAGAAGCTTGTTTTTATGGATTTTTGGATTATTATATATGTAATATTTTTAATGTGCTATTGCCAGGTGTGCTTGCTTGTTCATTAGGATGGAGCAATATGATCTTCTGCTGTATGTGTGAAGGAAAAAAGACAGTACTGCACGAAAGTCTTAGGTATGCAAGCACACTGTTCAAAACCCGCTCTCTCAGTAAACACACCACATATCCATAGAACACATAAGCAAACACAGTAGAAAAGCAGCAAGAATGTCTTGTTTTGAAAATAGCGGTTGAAATCTTTTCATTAAGTTTGAAGAGAAAGGTTTGAGGTTCCAGATTTCTCCTGGACACCTCCAGCCATTGCATGAATTTGCTAGTGTCTATTACCAGCACACTTTAATTATCCTAAAGAAGCACTAATTAGTCAAACTTGGGGGATGACAACTACACGCATTACTGGCTCGCCACAGTTTGGAAATACTTAGTCACAATGACAAACGGTAAACTACTAATTACTGTATTAATGTTATTTGTGTTTATTGTAAGAATCCTGTTTTTCTCTGAAGAAATTTACATTTATAGCCCAGATAAACAGCTTTGAAATCTCTTCATTCTTAAACCTTTAACTTTGCTAGCATTTAAAACTTTTGCACAGTACTGTATGCATCTTGTTTGGACATATTACACATTTTGCTGAAAATGAAAATGAATGTATTCTCAACAGAGAACAAACTCAAATATGTCACTTTCTGGCAACTGAAGTGCACAGTCTCTAATTATTTACTGAGTGATAGAAAATAAAATGTGCTGTGACTTTTGCACAGGCCACTGTCCTTATGTGTAGCTCAGCAAATTAAAATCATAATCATAATCAAGCTTTATTGATTCTGAAAAGGTGCAAAAGAGTGTTCTGAAGGATGTAATAGCCTGCTTTCACTGTGAGTTTTGATAACACTTTTTTAGATTGGGGCCCCCGATCTTGAGCATACAACAGTATTTTAACAAAGGTGAAATTCTTACCAACAGGGCCACAAGTTGGAACTACCACCTCTGAATAATATTTCTAGCTGTTTAAACAAGTTACAGTCTACACATACTACTCCAGTCGCTCTCTGGGACACGCATTAATGCTGCATGCTAGAGGACAGCAGTTACGGCCATCACATGTCCAGGATGAGGACTAAACCACCACAAGGCGCATTCTAAAACTGGAACTGCAAACATCAAACTAAACTTTTTAACCTGTGCTAAAAGATCAGCCTACACCGGAAAGTGTTACACAGAACCTTTTCATTTCCCCTTTTCCCCTGCATATTCACCTGTGGATGACAACTTCATCCGCTCCAAGCTCAGCAGTAGCTACATAGGGAGAGAGGCTCTGAGGACAGCTGCACTAATGGGCAGAGAGGAGAAGAGAAAGTTTCCCAGAGTGTGAAATATGAGCCTACATCAGTCCATTAAGGAATTAATTTGCAGTTCTCAGCAGTTTGAGGGAAATCATTAGACATACAGTAATGGGAAGCTCATGAGACATTAAGAGCATGATCAGACAATTAAATTGCACTTTGTGCCCTCGTCCACTGATAAATAACACGCACAATATTTAGCAGTAGAACAAATACATTTACATTAGAAACAATGTGTTCCCTGCAATAACAATGACAATTTTCCACAGTAGCAAACACTGCTAGGTCAAGCGTGACACATTTCACTGGTGGCAATGAACAAAGAGCAATTTCTCAAGGCAGGGATCTGTGCAGAAATTCAATTTATAGCTTTTTATAGCTGAGTAATTAAACTAGATCCAAAAATATTCAATATTCCGCGATTACTCAGAGAAAACGAATGACTTGGTGACAGCACAATTTCTCTGAATCACTCTCTGCTCGAATGCGTTTTACATTCAAAGCCGAGAAAATGTACGCGCAATTCCAGATAGCAGATTTATCACGGGGTCATCGCAAAGATCTTCAAACCAAAATGCACATTTAGCTTGGCTAATCATGTTCATCAATACGTCGTAGGCAGAAAGCTCATCAAAAAGACTGAATAGAGATGGATATGATTGGGAAGGAGGTGTAATCCGCAGCCTTACTTTTCAGATGTTCTTTGACTTAATAGGGGTTATTAAATTAGTCATTCTCCCTGATGGGCTGACGAGGGATAAGATACATTGTCAGGTTTTGAAGCATCATTAAAAGCCTCGCCAGCTCGCAGCGACCCAAGCAGTCGTTTCGCCGAGAAGGGCCTTTTTTAATCGTGCCTTAAAGCTCCTAGTCTCTATCGCTCCCTAAGCAAGGCAGGCAAAGTGTGAGAGAGTGGCTCTGTTCGATGGGGAACTCGAGCAAAGAGGAGTGGAAAAATACACAGCACAAAATGTCGGAGGACTTGCCGAGGCAATCACTTAGCGAGTCGTTAGAGCAAATCAGGAACGTTAATCAGAGCCACATTAAAATCACCGACCGGCTCGCTTCTCTGAACGGAGGAATCTGAACAAACCGATACTCATTAAAGACTGGCTGGTGTGTCGCACACCACTGACCACTCTGTTCTCCAGCGGGAGCTGGAGGTTCTTACTCAAAGCACACAGCTGTGTGAAGAGCCCTGCCAATTGGGGAAGGGTAATTTAGTCATTTTTACTATTCAAATATCCACATTTTTAAAATCAATGATATTTAAATATGATTTTCAGTGAAGGCTTTGTAGTTTCAAGATCTGATTGCAATTCATCTCATTATTCTGACTACTTAATGGTGATTCATCTTTTAACCTTGGCCCTGCATTGTATTTAAAGCTACAGTGTGTGGCAAAAAGTATGCAGGCTGACTATCACACCAATATGAACTATATGAACACACCTTCTATATATCCAAAGCCATGGGGTTATTAATATGGAGCCACTTTGGAGTGTCTCTATTGGAATCTACCTGTTTCAGAGTATAGTGATGGGCCGATGCTTGGCATTACGCATAGCAATCTTAGGCTTGTGTGCAGCTGCTCAGACATGCTACTCTTTTCAAGAAGCTCCTCACAGCTCTTCCATTCCTGGTGCTGATCAGGCAAGGCAAAGTGGTCAAAGGGTGGATCAACAACACCGGCTCCGTAGTTGGATATAGAAGCACTGGTAGAGACGAGGGGACACATTTATTAAGTACAGAGGCAGAGGGTCTTAAGCCAGAAATGTGTCTTTATCTGCACTTATACCACCTGCTGACTGCCAAGCTATAGCTGCTTCCATGCTGAGGACAGGAAAGATGGAGGCCGCTGTATGCAGGGAAGGGCCTCTGGTGAGTGGAGAGAGGCAGACACTGCTCCAGATCTCAGCAGGGTTCTACTCCCTCCCTCCCTCTCCGCACCACAGCATGCAGTTAAAGCCACATGTTTGATCATGCAGACGCGACTCTGTATTCATGGGCAAATTCTCAAAACGTTTACATTAGGGACGTTTAGAGCGTCTGTCAGGGGCGTTCAGTGTCAGGCTGTATGCTCTGCTCCTTCCCCAGCGCTGTTCTAATATCTTGCGGCCTGGGTGCGTGTTCAGTGCACGTGTTAACTATGGTACTGAAGGTCTAAGGCTGTAATCTATGCTCAGGACTCATCACTTAATCATTTGAAGCCAGTGCCTGCCCTGATTATGGATGGTGCAATGGCTAGATAAGGGCAGCTTCAGCCATTTTTTAAAATTCAAATATCCATAATTACAGTCATGGGCACAAATCTGAACAGTCAAATAACATGCTAATTCAATATGCCACTTTCTGCTGACTTTATAATTATATTTATTAGCAGAGTTTAACATGCTGGCACATATATTTTTTCGGATATAAACTCATCAGATTAATTGTCACTTGGGACTGAAACGTACCAAATAGCGTGCAATACCTCCACAAGCACTAATAACAGCTGCGATTCTATATGGCATGGACTTCACAAGTTTCTGGATGTAGGCCACATTAGTGTTTAGCCACTTTTGCATCAAAGAATTGAGCAGATGGACCAGATTTGGTGGATGACTTGCCTGCCACAATTATAACAAGAATTTCCTGTAGACTGGGATTTGTGCCACTGCTAATCACATGCTTCAATACATCTGCCAATTCAGCTACTTCCTTTACACTATGGTCTTCGGCGCATCCAAATGCAATCACTCCTACTAGCCAATCATTAACTTCTGCTTTGAGACCCATTGTTTTAAACCTTGCGCATAAAAATCTACTGCACTGTACCACCTCTTCTCATTCAGTAATCCTGTTGCACACCCCATAGGTTTTCATAGCCCCATCATCCTCATGCGCGCCATCTGCAGCAGCCTGAAATTACTACCACTTTAACCAAAGATGGCTAATTTCTTGTACGGTGGCCATAATATTCTATATATATATATATATATATATATATATTTACACACACACATATATGACACAGTAAGACAAGCGAATTCAATAATAAACAATGTGACATATGCAAGGACAGGCCTTACCACTGTACCTCACTGTCTATATAAGCTTGTCTGACTCATGATGTTATGTTGGTAGCATCCGTTGCAAATTAAGTATGCCTCGAGGAAGAGTTAGTTTGGGCAGCAGTCAACAGAAGAAAGTATGCAGCAGCAACGAGGGAGAATCAACAGATTGTTTAACGTGCATGGTGTGACCCAACAACCACGACTGCGGCCATTCAGCAAGCAGTGATGTCCTTCATGAGTCATCCTGTTAGTACCTGCACCATTTGCAGGCAGCCCCAACGTCACAGAACTACATACATGCAGACCATATGACGACTACTCTTAACACCACATCAACGTCACCAAAGACTGCAATGGTGTGAATGGACTCCAGTCATGGAGGGAATGGTAGTGTGCCATCTTCAGTGATTAGTCCCACTTTTGTCTCAGTGAAGATAACCAATGAATCAGTTTGTGGAGGCACCGTGGTCAGCATGGTCACGCATCACACGTCCAGAAAGCCTGGTCACAGCTGTGACAGAGACGTCTAGCACCTTGTGCAAGCAAACACAGGGGCTCTACGCCATATGCCATGTGTAGCTTAATGAACACATCTCTATCAGTCAAAATGCATCATCATTTATTGTTCCTGGTATCCTTTATATTCCTTCCGTGTATTTACTGATGCTCTTCTTCTGTAGAAGGTTTGTGCTGTTGACAAAAGCACTCCTGGTTATCAGTTTTTTTTTATCCCCCGCTCCTTTCCACCCGCCTATTGCCATTCTTCAGACAAAAACTATTTTCCTATTAGGCGACATTAAAGCTTTATAATTAAAGAGGATGAGTCTGATGGAATGGTATGGTGTGCTTTTTAATGTGGCATGCTATCGAACGGGAGAAGATCTATATTGTAATTTGCTCTGTCCCGATGTATGGATTCCCAGGGTAAAAGTTCTGAAGGAGAGACGCGCTTCGCTGGCGCTGCCTTTAATGGTCATTAGCACCGATCCACACAGATAATAATGAAGCGTTTCTTTTTTACTCTTACTTCCAAGCCCCACTAGTGCTGCTGGATAGAATGAGTGAATAATTCTCCTGACAAATGACTAAATGCTGCTGGTTCTTATGATGACCAGTAATTACGGTGTCAGTCAAGGTTGAGTAGCCTTACCGTCTTTTTCAGTGGTTCTGCTTGTGTAAGAGCTTACTGTGTTGCCCTGGCAACTCTCCTGCTCTTCTCTGAGTTCACCCTGGTCTTTCTGACACATGCCTGCTGCTTCTCCATCCTGGTTCCAACTATTTCCTTCTCTTCAGCTCCCCCTCCTTGGGTTACAACATGATGCCATTTACCTTTGTTCTCCAACAGCAGTCAAAAAAACCCTGTAAATTTTAGGCCTTAGGCAGAGTTTTCTCAGGCAACCGCTGTGAAGAATATTCCATGCAAGCTGAACTCTTTGTTTCTGCAAGGCTGCACGGCGGGCTAGGTGAGTTCGGCGCCAGTGTGGGTTGAGGCGCTCTGCTATGCCAGGCGTGGAGAGACGCTCTCAAGCGTCAGGACCCAGGAGTTCCAACAGTGCGGAGAGGTAATGGAAGCTAATGAAGGCACAGGCTCAGCTGAGAGACCTGCTAGCCAAGTGCACAACTCCTTCATATCCCTCTGCTCTTGTGTAATTAATGGCCCTTATCGCTGGTGGAGGAAGACCTTCTGCCACAGTGCTGTCTGAGCAAAATATGAAAGAAGTATTGTGAGACGGTCCCCCACAATTATTGATGCAAAAAGGCAATCCCCCCCACTGACTGAAATGTACGAACAGCACGATTCACTGTTACTGCGCAGCCTCAGCACATCTTTTGAACCTGTAGAATGGCAGAATAGTAGAGCATTGAAGCACATTGATACAAGGCAGTCTGGCTGTAGCTCTTACCTTCCCCTTGTTCCAGCTGATTTCAGGAAATAATCACTTCAGTATATATGATTACTACAGTTGATTACTATAGATTCTGCACATGTACTGCTTTCATGAACGAACATCAGTCTGTTCCAGCTCTGCACCGGACTCTTTGGCCAAGGCTTCAGACTGGGGTTAATTAAAACGTGTATGTAACAATGTTAAAACCACTTTAGAACACCTTACACTAATCTTAATTAGGACTTTTATAAAGTTATGCCCAACCCACTCACAAGTCACTGAGATGTAAACAGCCATAGTGGTTTGATATGTAATGGTTCTATGTAAAGGAAATTCACAGACAGATGTATTTACAGTAGTGATAATAGGAGATAAACAATGTCTGAAATGCAAGTATAGCTTATTCAAATATCAGAAAAGGCTTGTGAACCCAGTCTGATGAGTTTTAAAATGTCATGTTGGCGCTGGTAAGAAATGGGCTAACTTTATATTCTATTCTATTTTGACTTAGGACACCCTGTATGCATCTCTTCACCACTGAATGTGTTTTAAAAACTGCACTTCAAAACTATTGTAAAACGAAGTCTCAGGCATCAGGCAGCATATTCCTCCCTGCAGAACCAGTCAAACGTTTAGACACACCCAACTTAAAAGCATTAATGCATTATCTTAGTCTTTACAGAATTACACTTAACAGTTCCAACTGTATATATAACTATCCTGATATACCACATATACTCTTGAAAGTAATACTATATTTCTACATCTTTTATTCCAACGCAAAGCATTAAGCTAAAAAAGAGAATACCCTTTATTAGTCGCAGTGTCTGCACTTTTGACTGCTATTGTATTGTCCATATAAACTTTGTGTGAAGCACCATTTAGAGACTATACTCCTCAAAAGTCTGGTTCCAATCACCAACACTGTAAATTATGACTATTATGACACACCAAACCGCTTAATGATTGAATGAATCCAAAGAATTAAAATGTAAAAAAAGCAGACCAACAACACCACTGTACTAGTTATTATTTAGTAATTAATAACTGCTCATAAATGTATGTACAGTGATGAATTAAGCATCACCTGTTCATGTCAGGTTTGTCCTGGGCCAAGACATTATTTCCAGAATGAACTAGAGAGCTCAATGACTGACAGATACATTCTTTAAACTGGACTTTAAGCTTCATTTTAGGTTGAACTTAGACTACTCATTTTTTAGGTCACCTTTAATATATTATAACTATCACTGTTAAAGTCACTAAGGTCATTTTGCAGATGTTACATTTAGTAGATATAATTAAGAACAAAACGTCCTGGTGTTTATTAAAACAAATCCTGAATCTGGGCCTGGGAAACAAGCCCACAGAGTTTTATTTTGTTTCCAGCTGACTGTGTGCAAGTTAGGGCAACTGTTCTTAAGCCATATCCGAGTTTGGACCGAAATTTCAGGATTTAAAGATCTTTTTATATTTTAAAACTGTAGGTTGCAGGTTAATGGTTTCTAAAAGCGATGGTGTCACCAAGGTGTAAAAAAAGAGACTGGACAAAGATGGACAGGTCTGATTCAGAAGAAAGATCAGGCAGAGGCATAAATAACTTTTAGTCACATATACAGCAGGAATACCTGCCACCAGGAATACAAATCTCCTCTTTAGAAAGGCAAAACAGGAATGCATTGGATCACAGCGCAGATAAATTGAAGGATCCTCTACAGATGGATCAGAGCACATTCAATCTCACAGGATTTCACTCAAAATCTATCATCCAAAACACACAGCTATATAGCCGAGGCCCTGACAAATAGCTCACCCTGACGCCCCTTTGTTCGGAATCAAGACTAAGCAATATCACAGCAGCGATTCTGGGAAATATACCGCCTGTCAGTGCACAAACAAACCTCCATAAGCTGTTCCAAAAAGATCTTAAATTTAGCAAATGAACTGAGCATACACTGAGCCTTCAGCTATTACATTTACATTTAGCCAGTTAGTAGACAGACTTCCCAGCTGACAGCTATGGAGGGAAAAAGAAGGCAGCATTCAGGAACGGATTAAAGCAGCAAAGAAAACACACTAAGAAAGCTGAAAGGTTACATTGCTGCTAACAGCACACTTTCAGTCTGTTAAGGCCTTCAAGAGATCACCATTCATCATACACCTGAATGACCACCAGCTCACCAAAGACCTGATTGAGGTCCTACTGCAGATTTGAATGCACAAGAAAATCTTCAGCATTTCTCTCCCAGGCTACCTCATTTCTGCCACCTGGTTACCTTCCCATTAACAAGCAGGACAATAACTGGCTCTTCAACAGACAAAACCCCATCCATCATTCAAAAATCCCTCTAAAAACGGACAGTACTGGACTAACTGGCTACAGGCCTTAGCGTCTGTAATCATGAAGGTCTTCGAACGCCTGGTCCTAGTTTAGCTGAAGGCCAATACAAATGCTGCTCACAGTGCTAACAGGTGTGCTAATGTAGTTAACTTTTACCTGCACCTTCATTCTACAGCATCTCAAACAATCCTGGAGCCTAGGCAAGAGCTCTGTTTCGGGTCTTGAATTCGGCTTCCAACACCATAGAGACAGAGTTGCTGGCGATCAAACATCTGCCTGTGGATCATAAACTCCTTTATTTACGGGAGATCGGACAGCAAACGAGGCTTCGAAAACACACGTCAGACCTCCAGACTCTAAGTACTGGAGTTCCACAAGGTGTCATCCTCTCACCCTTTATCTTTAGTCTCCACACCAACAAATGTGTCAGTGATGACTCTGCTTACAGAATGCAAGTTGAACAGCTGGTATTGTGATGTAGCAGCAATCACCTGCTGCTGAACACGCAAAAAAATGCCAAGATAGTCTGTTCTGTTCAGTATGTTGCATGTCATACACGTGTGCGTACGCCAAGATGCCTTTCTTGTATGTATAACAAGCTTGGAAACGAAGTGCCTCCGATTCTGATCTGTGCTCACAGTAAAAGGCAAAGTGCTGTATACGTTTGTGGATATTTACGCCAATTTGAAAAAGCTTTTGCGTCGTCAGGCATTAAGGTTCAACAAGAACCTGGGCCACAATCAGTGTTCCATTTCAGCTCAAAGAAGTTTAGTGGGTTTGAAATTAGGGATCTGTGCAGGCCCTGGAGTTATATCACACCAAAGACATCAAACTACGTCTTTATGGACCTTGATTGTGCATAGGGGGAGGAAGTGATGCTGGAACAGGAAAGAGTCTTCACAAACCGGTGCCACAAAATATGGATGCATAGAGTTGTCTAAATTGTCCTTGTATGCTGTGTTATCATTACTACCCTTCACTGGAACTAAGCGGCTTAGCCAACCTCTAAAAAACAGACCCAGGCTACTAACCCCTTACACCCAACTTGGCATTCCAGTATGTAGCAATCCAATCCCAATCTCTGGGCATCTGCCAAACCCAGAAAGGTAACTCAGCGCAACATGTCTCCACTGCTGTGGGCACCCACAGTCAGTCTTCTCTGGTGCATAATATTCATATACATTTTTAAAAGGACACTAGGAACCATAAGATTTTGCTTGGATTCTGCCATTGTTAACAACATGAGCTCAGGTCTGTGAAAGCCTGAGCTACACTGATCGTTCTCTACCCAGCGCTGGCTGGATGAAAATGAAGATATTTACACTGGCATTGTGGATCTGACAAGAAGGACGAGCCAGCTTTAGAAACAATGACAGCAGCTATGACAAAAATATGTCAGGTGAGTTGTATTTTCCTCTACACTGTATTTCTGTTCACTTCAAAAATCTAAAAATCCTATTTTTTTTAAAGGCTCTATCAGTGTACCTTCGAGCCTCCCTCAACAGACAGCTTCTACAGTGAGCCCTCCTCGTACGTTTTTGCACAGAGAAGGTAGGGAAAAAGGAAGGGACTTCTTCAATAATGCATTACCTAACAGCAACGAACAAACAAAGGGCCTAACTGGCCTCAAATTACATCCTGTCATCATGCATCTTTAAAAAAGGGGGATTCAGAGCAATCTGAAGCTCAAAGGCATTGCACAAGTGACTCTGCATGAGGAACACTCTTCTCAGAGCCAAGCTTTCATCCGGATCCTCCATGAAAAAACAGAAGTGTGTTCTTCTGAAACGGAAGGCTGCCGTCAACAGGCAGCTTCCTAACGTCCCATACGGCTCGAGCCAATGCTTTGTGGAAGCATTTGAACGATGGCATGCGTGTATCAGTGGATGCTTCTCTAAAGCAACACTGATCCAGGTAGCATTACTGGACTCAGAGGGAGCGTTTCAGTCAAGCAAGGATTCACCAGCAACTGACACAGCCTCCAACAAAAAAAGAAAAAGAGAGAGAGAGAGTGAGTGAGTAAGCGCTTGCCTTCCCATCACTCAGCAGAGTTCTTCAGCTCAACTTGAGCAGCTGCTCTGCTCTTCTCTCTTGGCCCACCATTGATTGAGGATGGTAAGACGTATTCTTTTCACAGTGAGAGTGCAATGTGTTGCCTGAGCTTGCTGCGTTTCCTGCCTTTAATGGGGCCCCCAGCAGCCTGCAGTTGGAGCCAAAGCCACACTCTGACAGCGGGGTCATCGCAAACGCCGTCAAGGCTTATTGGACCCAGTGGAACTGTGGGTAATAAATGGTTGAGAGTGAGGATGTCGAGAAACACATCTACCACAAAAGAACTTTTCTCCACCACTAGAACTGAGAGAGAAAGGGGGAGTGACAGCCAGACAGGCAGATGGATAGTTCGACAAAGGGATAAAGTCAGGCTTCATTCATATGGATCGAGGCATTTCTGACAGCAAATTTTCCATATGTGTTTTTCTCCGCTTTCAAACAAACCTCTGTCCACACAAAACGCAGGTTTGAAAACACCCACATGACCATGCCTCATGCTGATTACAAACACAGTCAAACAAAATAAGACTTTAACCTGTTAAGAAGTCATGAACTAGAAAAGAGTGACTGCGAAGCTTAGGCTTTATAGGTGATGCCAGAAATGAATAGGGGTCTATGGAAGGAATGAGAGATGAATAAATAACTGTCAGAGTGCGATTCGGTATGGCTATAGATTAGAGTTTGGGGATCTGCCTTGATGGAGTACAAGCAGCTTGCTGTCTGTAGACTTAAGAAAACATCTCTCTAAGACACAGAGAGAGAGAGAGAGAGAGAGAGAGAGAGAGAGAGAGAGAGAGAGAGAGAGAGAGAGAGAGAGAGAGAGAGAGAGAGAGACAGACAGACAGACAGACAGAGAGAGACACAGAGAGAGAGACAGGGAGCAGGGAGAGAGACACAGAGAGAGACACACAGAGAGAGACAGAGAGAGAGACACACAGAGAGAGAGAGAGAGAGAGAGAGAGAGACACAGAGATAGACAAAGAGAGAGAGACAGGGAGCAGGGAGACAGGGAGCAGGGAGAGAGAGACAGAGAGAGAGACACAGAGAGAGAGATAGAGAGACACAGAGAGAGAGACACAGAGAGAGACACACAGAGAGAGACAGAGAGAGACAGAGAGAGAGAGAGAGAGAGAGAGAGAGAGAGAGAGAGAGAGAGAGAGAGAGAGAGAGAGAGAGAGAGAGAGAGAGAGAGAGAGAGAGAGAGAGAGACAGAGAGAGACACAGAGACACAGAGAGACTACTGCGTATAGGACCAACACTGAATTCGTGCTCAGGGGTCTGTATCCGAAGTCTGAAGTGTCTGTTGGTGTAGCAGAAGTACAATAGATGGACATGTACTTTTCCACCCTTTCCATTTTAATGGGAAAATTTAAGTCAGAATTTAAGTTGGATCAAAAAGTTGTGTACAAGCACACTATTCCCCATCAGTCTAAACATTCCAAACGATGGCGGTACACAGTTGTTTCTATCCATCCTTCCACAGTGAGGAGACTAAACGCTCTGGTTCTTAGAATGATGGACTGGCCATCCAGACCTCAACATCACTGAATGTCAGACACTGACACCACTGAATGTGCTTGGGATTTCTTACTGGAAAAAAATACTCCATAAAAGTTGCATTTTCTAGGCTGAATTAATGATCATCTCTAAGCAAAAGATTACAAATTAATGAAGTTATAAAAGAGTGCAACTGAAAAATAAAAATACAAAAACACACACGATGCCCAAATCCCAAGTTTTGGTCGCTGGCAGAGATTTGCACAAAAGGCAGCAGAGATCAACGAGAGATCAAGGAGAGTATTGGTGATATCATTTTCATTACACTGTTTTTTTATTATTCTTAATCCTGTAATGAAATTAATGTACACTCAACATGGATGGGGCCTATGCAGACAAGCCATCCTCACTAATCTGGGAAAGCAGGGAATACTCTGGATCTTCAACCCTGAAGAGGAGCTCCGTGTGCTCAAACAAACACACCCAAACAAATGAGAACACAGACGAGAGCACCTCTCCACCAAAATAATAATTAGATATCTTATTCCACTGCTTGAAAGACAGAAAACCTCTCTTGCGCAAGCGAGCGAGGAAGAAAAGAAAACAAGGGTGAAGGAAATAAAAAACCCTGAAAACAACAAACAACACATCAAAAACATCATGTAAGGTGTCGCCGGGATGCTTTTGAAGGCGCTATGCGGCCGGAGCTCTTTCAAGGCTCATCAGCAGCATGAAGGTATGGGAGAAACAAAGCACGGCGATCCTTTGAGGATCAAACAGTGACTGAGTCACAGCAGACAGGAGTCAAAAGCAGCAGAAACACCACCATGTCCACATTTGAGCATGCAAACAACTAGAGGCTCTAGAGTCTGCCCCCCCGAACACCTACCACCCTTGTACATTCCTCACCCACTGGGCTAGAGAATCTCTTGCTCAGACTCCCTACATAAAGTTAGAGAAAATAGATCAAAGAGATGTGAGCCCACCCAGGCACTGTGTACTATCGGGTAGTGGATTGCTTCCCCAATACAGACACACACCGTACAACCACAGTGGCATTCAGCTCATTAGCATCTAAGGGTAGAGTACAAATATAAGGGTAGATATACTTGCTGTTTGGTCAGGCGTTCTCATAGACAACTGCCTTCATCATGAATGTAACTGTTTACATATTGGCCTATGTGCTACACATGTTACTGGGGGCCTCCTGTAGAGAACAGACCACTTCGTTTGTACAGCATCCAGTGTGCACGTACTTAACAGTCCCGGATTTGTTTCCATAGTGACTTATAAAACTACTGATCTCTCACCAGCTGTTCTGACAAGCATTTTTGGCACTGTGTGACGGCAAGAACACATGATGCGAATGCGGGTAATTGTTTTGGTCACAGAGCCTTTGCAGACTTTTACAGGCTTTCTGCCTCTTTAATGCCGCTGAGTACTGCCCCTAGTGTTCCCTGTGTGTACTGCACCTTGTGTACCTGTAGCATCTTTTCTCAGGACGTGCATAACCGACCCACCAAACAAACAAAGGATACACAAGGCAGCCTTCATGCGTATGCCAACACGGAGTTAACAGCAAGTGTATCTCTACCCTAAGAACAGGCAATGATATCAGTATCAGCAGGCAGTTACTTTAAAACACTTTAACACTGGACATATGTTGAGGTTTGACCAATGCTTAAACCTGATATTTGATGACGTATTTATTAAAGCCCACAACAGCAGAAGATTTAGGCATCACTGGACTGGACTCTGCTAAAATGATCTCCATCATATTCATTTTCCTGCATTACTTCCTTACATTACTAATCCTACAGGAAATAAATGTTACATCCCCTGTAATGCTCATCAAGGTAGATCCAAACGTCTGTCCACCCCAGAGTCCAGACCTCAACATCATCTGTTGTCTGTGAGATTACTTGGATGATGAGAAGCCCAAAAAGCCACCAACTTCTAAGCATGCAAGCTGCAATCCAGGAAAAGGGTGGAGAAAATGATGATGTATTCAGCTATAGATGCTTTTGTGCAATTTTCTGTGAAATATATGTGCTCTGCTTGCTGCTCCTGACACTGAGAAATGAATGGACATTTTGAGGGGACATTAAATAAATGAAAGGGTAGCCTCTTGACTTCTGCACAGCACTGCAGACATACTGACCATACCCATAATACACTCCGAAAAGCAAATTTATCACAATAACAACAACACTGTCATACTGCCCACCACTAGCATAGCACAAAGGCCATGAAGACAGAAACAAACCACAGATGAGTGGAGTCCCTCTGAGAATCTCCATACATCTGGAAACATGGGCCAAATATACTGTGTGAATAAAGTTTGATCTAATTCATTTTACAACCTCAGCAGATCCATTATACAGAGAGGCCTTAGGTATTGTAAAACCGCTTTAATAATATAAATACTGAAAAACAGTTTACTTAGAAGTGTGTTTTATGCACTGTAAAACAAGAAAATAGAAAAAAAAATAAGGATAAACATATAAACTAGGGAGAAAAACTAATTCTGTTAAAAGGTAACTAAACCACATGAGGCTTGAGATACAGGTTACATTTCACATGCTTTTAAGCTTCTCGCTTTGCAGTCAGTTGCTGAAAGGTACTGCAGGTGTCTGCCAAGCCAAGTCTGTTATGTGTCTGGAACTGTAAAAAGACTATCGACTCACCAATATACTCGAAGACGTAAACAACGAAGAAGGGAGTGACAAGGTCATTGATGCCCTGCACGTAGCCGCTGGCTGGATGTCGTATGGCCCAGATGAAGAGGATCCGCTCGAAGATCTGAAGAACGAGGAGAAAGGAATCAAACCATGCGCCACCAAGGCAACCACAGGATACGCTCTTCATAAACACAAAAAGCAGACACATGCAAACACACAATGTTACGGGCCTTGAGGATCACAAGGTCACTTGTTTGACTGCTTTTAATGAGACACAGAGAGAATCTCCTCATTTAGCCAGAAATCAATTAAGAAAATCAATTAAGCCTTCAAGAGTAATTAGCATCACAACAGTCAATAGAGCAGACGGGGAGGGTGAGAAAACGGCCAGAAAAAACGAGCACATGTTGTCGTGAGTGAGGTGGACGGGCACAGGGATGAAAGAGCAGGGCTCAGAGAGGTTAACTGTGACTGTGTGAAACTGAACTTGGACATTTCTTTTTTTAATGGAAGACGATCATCAGGATTTCTCCATCAATTTTAAGGCCACTCTCCAGCTGCTGGGTAACAAGGGCTTTTATGTGACTTCCCCCCCTATTCTTACTAAGCAAACACCTCTATCTTCATTAAAGGCAGCGCCTACGCTGGTTTTAATGTTTCACCTTGCTGTCAGCTTGCACGAATTAAAGCGAGTTTGAAGTTCAACTTAAATCAGGTACAGAAGCGAGACGCTCTCTCGCTTTGACTTCCCCCGGCATCTGACAGGCCGAAATGACGGCTGGCGCCTTTTGGGCCGTCATGTTCCTGTCAACCCACGAATAAACTCATCGCTTGCGCTGGGCCCCAAACACCAAACATGCTCACAGCTGCCTTGTGCGGCGCCGCTTCCTATTTTCCACCAATCCCAGTCCATCAACACAAACGCCACACTCGCCTCCTCTGTCGCCTTTCATGTTCAAAGCTCAGTTTATCAAAGCTAAGGGGGAGGAGGGATAAGGTGGGGATTGGTAATGCAAGTTGCTCCACACATCTGACGTCTCCTCCTCCTTTCTCCTCCTTTATCTTGTGTTTCTTTCTGTTGCTCACACATTCTTTCAGTCTGGCTCTCCTTCCTTGCTGGGGTTAGGGGTACGCAATATATCTGCATCTGATATTATGCACTAGTAATTGGGAAACCTAAGTTCCTAACAAACACTAGAACTCAATAGTCACCCAAATAGCCTAAATAGTTTCTGTATGAATACATCTGCAACACATCTGTCAATCTGCTCAGACTGTCATTATTAAGGTTCACCAAACTAGTCAATTTTCTGTAGGCCTTACTGTCAGCTATTCGAAATGAACCAAACTTCATACCAACGGAAAGCCATTTCAGATAAATGACTTTGGATTAGACTGCTCCACATTTATGATGATCATAGTCATAAAAACTGCTTCTAGAACAGCAATCCTGCTCTTAAAATGATCAATGAGTAACACTGGCAAAATGTCCTAACTCCAAACATCCCTCAGTAGATCGACTGCCTCTGAGGTGAGCAGGAAGTTATTATATTTTCCTGCCATACTATTCCTTTAATATCTCCATTCCACACATGGATGAGGTTTGATCCCCCATTTAGGCACAATCTCCCCTGCTACATCACTCAAACCCTTTACACAAGTGAATGTGAATGTACACAGTAACTGTTATGTCTAGTGTAGATAAATAAAACTAATCAATATTCAAATTCCAAAGTCACAACTATATTCATTCATTCATATTCTCAGACACTTATCCTTCTGGGTCACGTGGGATGCTGGAGCCTATCCCAGCGCTTATAGGGCGGAAGGCAGGAAATCTGACAGTCTGCTGTCCCTCGCTTTGAAATGTTATGTGTTAAAAATGTCCTGATCTTAAACAATGTGCTTAAGAGTCTGTTTGCCCAGTGCTGTATATAGCTGACTGTGTGAACATCTTCTGAAAAATGATCAATTATTAGTGTGAAAGATAAGCTATTATCAGTATCAGTCCACCTCCTCTGTATCAGTGTATGCCTAGGATTCATGGCTCTCGCTCTCTTCCAGAACCCCATCACAGGGTGGAAATTAGACACTAAACCAGGCAGCAGAAATCAATGGCCAGCTGTAGTGCACCAAAGGAGCTGGGATCGAATACATTATCCATTTATTTGTTTAACAGACTGCCTCCTCTACGACGGAGGTCTCCGTCATACGTGCCTGCTCCTCTTATCCCCCGGTGATGTTTTTTAGGACTTCCATTAAGTCCTTAATAATTTCTGCCAGGGTTGGACCAAAGAGGAGAGGTAAAGGGAACTAGCTCAGGGCCACAACACATCGACCAACCTGAACTCTTTTTGTTTATTTAACCCAGAACGCAACACGTGAATGCAAAGGGCGACATCACCACCTGATGACTAACGTCACATGGCCGAGGTTTAATGAGCAGCTTAAAATGAGAACATGCTTTGTGTCTCATTAGGTGGCTCGCTGTTTAGCAAGAGCAACACCTTCTGAAACACTAATAAAGAGGGGTTAGAGTGTCATTGCGGTCAGGGGGTTCGCTGCAGGGGCAGAGTGGTGAGTGAATGAGTGAGTGGCATAGAGGGAGTTTCTAAGGGGTGCACCTTCAGGTTTATATTGGACCTACAAGACTACCATAGCTAACAAGTAAGCGAATCTTATACCCCAATTATCAATTAGCATTGTAGCTAGCTTAGTGGGCTGACTACAGGTCTGAACTATCACATACTTGCCTCCTGTTGTGAATGAAAGGCAAATAAGTGGATTTAACGGTGGCAGTATGTACACCACCCTAAAGCTTCACTCCTCAGTCCATAATAACCACAAAGCAATGTTGCAAAAGCAATCTGTCATGAATATCAAGGAACCAGCACATTTACAGCGCCTGTTCGGTATTCTGCATTGTAGCCCCACTCATCCAGCAGACAGCATTTTAGCCCAGCCCATTCATGTTCAAGTTTTAAAGGGTGTTTCAGTCAAGACTGCTTTGTAAAAGGGGGAGCTACTTTGGGGAGCTGCTTTTTACCACTGGTTTGCTTTCAGACATAGGGATTGAATCCGGACCATGCACTGATGGCGCAGTTTCATATGTCACTATTTTGTGTTTACGTATGTCACAGCTTTGTGAAATGGTGCACACTAGTTTTATCTAACTGCTGCGTTTCTATAACAGTATTTACCAACATACAAACACTAAAGTGGTTTAGAAGAGAGCTGTTGGATACAGGGAATTTTAAGATGCAGGAGCACCTGCAAACAAGCAGCGTTCTAATACGAGAAGGTTCTTAATTATGCAGGCCAGCATGAGACCTGCGTTTCCCGCAGTGCTTTCAGTACGTGCGATCAGCAGTCATGTAAAGAAATGAATCACGCTGTGCTGGGAGGGGACAACTTTCACATGTGCCACGAACGGCACCAGAGTTTGCTGGAAGTTAACCAGACCATGGAACTTGTAGTACAAATGGTCATGGGACCCCTGGTGTCCTACTAAGAATTTAAAATCTGTTTCGTGGCATAAGACCAGTTTATTATCATCATTTCATACATTAATCTGCAAGCAAACCGTCTTTCCTGAACATCAATTCCAAACACTTGAATGAAAAATAAAAATCCCTTAACAAGGAGAGTACCTGGTAACTTATTCTTAAGCTCGATGCAGGTCCAAAAGCATAATACAAGAGGTTCTAGAAGCTAACAGAATGTCTGCATGGCTCTGGGCAATACACGTGTGAGGTGCTTACTCAGCTAGCTCTAAGATAACCTTCCAACGCAATAACATGAAATCTGTAGAGCCATTCAGTATGAACTTCCTCCTCTCTAATGAAACACGGCTCAAGACAGTCAGAAGGAGGAGTCACAGTGCGTGTGCATGTGTGAGTGAGAGTACATGTGAGAATCAGAACTACGGGAAAGTGCCTGATTTACTGCGTCTTGCGTGGGGGCCAAGCGTATACAGGAGAAAGCTTTAAGGTGAGTGGACTGGATGTTGTGGACAGCTCACCTCTTGCACAGAAGCTTGTTGAAAGAGAGGAATAAGAGGATTAGTTCTCGGTATGTCAATGTGAATCTGCAGGGAAAAGAACACAAAAAAGACACAGGAGCACAAGCAGGTTAGGACGGATTCGGAACAGCCATTAAAGAGAGAGAGAGAGACAGAGTAGGCTTGGAATCCGGCCGGAGACAGCGAGCCCCAGACACTGGCATGTCCGCAACTGAAGAAGATGAAAAGCGGTTCTACCATCTCCTTTCTTTAACTCACTGCACAGGACATGAACACTTACACTGGCAGTAGCATAAGCCCTGAATAAAACGCACTGAGAAGAAAACTTTTCAACAAAACAGATATTCAGGACATGATAGGAGAAAAGGAGAGACGTGTTGTTTTCATATGTTATAATAATGTGAGTTTTTTTTGTATTTATTTGTTTGTATGAAATTTAACATAAAAATTACAGTCTAATAGAGAATTACATTTTGAGTCTACAGGCATGGTACATAGACGGACACATGCGCTCTCCTTATTACACCATAAGACAAAGAGGGGAAGGAAAACAACTGCATTACTTATGACTTCAGAATTAGTCAGATATACCTTTAACAAGGTTAATGGGCCATTGTTCAACAGGGGCTGCTCTTGTGTAATGTCACCAGGCAGATTCTCACTTCAACATGAGGACATCCATAAAGATTAAAATAAGATTTTAAAATAAAGACTAAAAACACAGATTTTAGGAACACACAGGACTCTGTTTCTTCCCTTCATGTGCAAGATCTGTCTGAACAGCAAAAAAAATAAACAAACTGAATCTGATATTTTCACACTGAAATCTGACACATAAGCGTCAAAGCAAAAACAGCCAGATCAGTTCTGCGCTGTCGACACCTTACAAACATTTAGGGCAATGTTTCTATTCCAAAAAATAGAAGGCCTTTAGCTCAACCGTTCTGTGTTTGACACAGTTGTGTTCTCACTGCATGGAGTGGCGAGGGGGGCAGACTCAGAATGTCAAATATAGGCCACTTCTAAAAGATATGCCCAATACAAGCCCAATAAGAAAATCAGATTTGATGAAAAAATCAGACAGAAGCAGTTGTACCTGCTGTGTGAATGTAGAGTGTACGTTATTCTCATTAACACTGTAAATTTTTGCAATGTTGCATTAGCCACCTGCCAATTCTTATTAAAGGACTAAAGGAACTATTATGTCTTCTTTCACAACGGAGGCCATATCATGCCCGATGCTGCTACCAGAATGACTAGCATACTTTCTAAAAATATTTCTGCATGTCACGTGTGTCCTTTCACCCCTGCAGACAGGTTCGTCATTATGTCATTTCTGGTGACGAGCAACTCATAATCATATCATTTAAATTAACAACTGATTTGTCTTTTTAGTCACTGCATTCACCTATTAAAGTAGTCTAACTGTGTGATACAACAGTTTAACCGGTGTAATCTGTTTGGCTCAGAAGCAACCTAGCTATGCATTTTATTCCCAATACCCGTCATCCTGCTGAGCACCAGTTGCTAAGTAACTGCTGTTTTATGGCAAACTACAGTATGTTTGTACTGTGACGGCAGAGCAACTAAACAAACCCGAATCAGCCAGAAATTAGCAGAACGTGAAGTGCTTTACAGACCGAACACCTTGATGTTCTGAAGCACTAAAAAAGCAGAGCAGAACCTGAGATTGTGATTTTATCCATCACCTCGTAAAGGCGGTTCTCTATCGGACGTTGCGCTGGATGATCAATTTACTCTGTTCAGACTGATCAAATACATTTCCACAATAATCAAATCATCTTTTTCTCACTTCTGGCGTGTTCAGTTATTAAAGCGGCCATCTATGATGGGCTGACTTTATGCGGAAACACAATCCCTCTCATGTTGTATTGCTTTAAGTAGCTCCTAAATATGGACAGACACAACTCCAGCTCAAATAAACAAACATTACGCAACACCACCTTCTGATGGTGTCACAGCTCTGTGACAGTCAGATGCTGCAACTTTTAATGTGTCTCCAGAAAAGCCTTTGTGCCTCCTTTTATTTACAGGCTTTTACTTCAAGCCAACCCATCTGACCGCACGTTGCCAAGTAACAACTGCGGAAAACGACTGCAATCAGCTCAAATAACTGCACTCGGGTGGTTACGCAATAATCATGACAGGCCTATTTGCAGGGTAGTAATAGAAAATGAGACTAGGATTTGGCAGGTCACAAACTGCCCCCTAATCCTTCATGAGCAATTAAGCATAAAAAGTGAATTCCTCTCGGGTCAGTGTGCGAACAGGACAAAGGACACAGAGGGCTTTCTGTTTCTTCCCCCCCCCTCCGTTCCAGCCTGAGGCTCAGAGCCAGCCACCAGATCAGCCAGACAAACAGACAGTGAGATAGATAGACGGATGGCACTGAGCAGATGAAGACGGAGGGACGGATGGACGGACGGGCAGTCTGCGCCTCCTCTCTGTCCGGCCTCTTACCTCAGTCACTTTGGGTTGGAGCACTAAACGCTCCGGACTCATCCGGGGAATATCTATTTGAATCTGATGGTGCAGAAAGAAACACACACACCACATATACATATATACATATACACACACTTTATACACACACACACTGAAATATGAACTCTATTCTCTTGTGTGAAAGAAAGAGAAGGGTGATGTGAGAGGACATTTAAACACAGACACACAAACAGAATGGCAATTCACCAACATCACTGCAGCTGGAAAAGACATTAGGTCAAAAGGTCAGGACATTTTGTACACATACACATTCAGCCACACATTTGCTAGAGATGGGCATTTAAAAATGGCCATTCAGTTAGCTGAAAGGAATGCAGAGGCCAGGTACTGAGGAGCCAGTGTAGAGGTTCTGAGAAACGGATGTGTAAAGCTATTTGTCTGGGTAGTAGCCTGTACTGTCATAAAAGCACTGGCGTGTGTGGGTATGTAGACTTTCCAAAGCTCTCCAGGAAGAAGCCCAGCACTTACAGGCATCATCCACGTATATTATCTAACCATTCCTTTATTAAATTTGATCGGGCGTTCTGCTAATGCAATTAAAGGATGCAGGCAATGGCAATCAGAAAACCTGGTTCATTCTGATGCTCTATTATAATGTTATGGCCCGCAAAACACACTGCCCAGATAAACAGCTTTAAAGACCTCTCTAGGTTTTGCACAGTTCTGTCCTAAAATAAACACAACGTTGGTTCAGTTGCAGTAAAATTGGTCCAAACTAAATGATGTTCAGTGCGGTGTAAAGTTGGCTGGACACGCAGAAATGCCTTTCAACTTCTACTGCCAATCATATTACATTAGTAATAGTTCAAAGGTCTGGAATCACTTGGTTATATGATTTTGGGTTAAACAAAGCTTAGTTGCTTCTTCAACTTTTATAGGTTTTATAGAAATTACTGACATTAAATTACTACAAATATTTACCATGCATTTGATGAGTAAGTCCCAGTCACCAAATATGAGACATTCTGGATAGGTTAATTCATGATGTTATAGAGCAATATTACTGAACAATCTACAGCTCTGTTCATTTTTAAGTTTCTGCATTTCTATAGCTTCCTAAATACACCTGCTGTAATATAATTTTTGTTATTACGTAATTTAAAAATGCCTGTTGCATTTTGAATGAACCAAAGGAATTTGCCCAAAATGACTTTGGTTCCAATGACTTCCTTTACAAAGCTTTGGAGAAGAAGGTTTTGCTCTGTCAGCAGAAATAAGCTTTAAAAACCTACAGGATGTTAGCATCATATTAAAAACAAACAGTGACTGCAAGCCATTAAATAGTGATTCCTAATAGCGGTAAACATTAAACTAAGGGCTTATGAAAAAAGTATATCCATAGGATCTTAATTTTGTGCATAACAATTAGGGTAAGTGTCCTAGTGTACACCTTTCTACCGTAAAAGACCTGTATTCTGCTATTTTCATTGTTAGAGAGCTGCAGTAGAGGGTTTTATCTGTAAACCTTATTAACGAGCACACGGATCTCCATCACTCCGCCCTGCCTGTTCTTATGTATATTTGTGTTTTCTCTGAACTTCAAAGAAATTTTTTAAAGATCTCCTGAACTTCTATCCTTAGTCTCTCTCTCACTGCCGAGTGTCGGCCGACACCTGCGCGAACATGGCGAAGAGTGAGGGTGCCTGCCATCACTCCCACTCAGTGAGAGAGCAGCTAATTGCCCTCTCCCAGCGGTAGGCCTCACCCCTGCAATGCAGGAGCAGCGCCTTTGCTGAGAAAAGCCAGTCAGGAGCCGTATTCCTGTAGGCATTTCTGTCCCGCTGCCTCTGACAACTAGTTTAATAAAAAAAGATCGCTCGTGAAAACTCACCTACTTCCAAGTTCACTGCGCCTACAAAGTTTCCCTAAAATTAAACTACTTTCCCCTTTTATTTCAGGGCAGACGGGAGAGGGCCTTCATGCTGTACCAATTCCAAACTCCTCTGCAGAGCACAGAGTTTACTGCCTTTCTCTCAGTGGCCAGATCACAGGGCTGCATGAGGCAGACAAACCCACATTCTAGCTGTGTTTGTTGCGTACCGATATTAAACTGCTATTAATGATAATTAGGCTTCCACAAAAATACTAGAAGCTTATCTGCAGACATATGCTTTAAAACATTGTGCTGCATTTGAAAGCTGACTAATGTCAAACCATAGTAGTTTAGGTTACACTTAAAGAGTGAGAAAATTCATTAATATTATTAGTTATTGGAACGCTTACCAGTCAGAATACTCGCAATAGTATATAGTGTTATTTATGTATATGTAGATAGTCTTTTCAATTTCATTGTTTGCCATTTTGTATACTACTAAAACACTTTAAAGCACATACTCTAGATCTTAGTGCACAGCAAATTAAACTGAGGTGATAAATAATAGTTCAGCATACAAGAACAGTCATATTGATGCGGTAGCTCCTGTATAACACTAGCCCTGAGCGAATGTGTGAAATATTACAAACACAACTCAGTCACAGTGCAATTTTGTGATTTTGTTCTCTTACAGCTCTCTGCTATATCACAATTACAGTAGAGATGAGGAACTGTGCTGCCCTACTGAAGACCAAACAGCAGTTGTACTAGAGTTACAGTATACTAGCAGCTGTTGGCCCTATCTGAGTAGAAGGATGCACATTCTTCCTTCTGCAATGAGAACAAGTGGGGTTTATCCCAATGTGTGGGAGAGAGTGCCAGCAGGGAAGAGACCCCTGTGGAGGCTGAAGAGCTGGTATGGACCCACCATGTTGTCAGCAAAAAGAGCTATTTTCAGTTCATCATGAAAGCCCATGATTTTCTCGGGGAGCCATTCAAACTTTTTATGAGTAACAGTGTGCGCGAGAAGGAGCAGCAAAAACCATTATTTGTCGCACAGTAAATGAATTCTCAGGCCAAGAAAAGCAGACATTCGCTTGGCAGTAACAAAACTGGACTGCACGGTTATCTACAGAAATGATGCTTATTCTGGTATTGGTACGGCTCGATATGATCCTTATAACATGCACATCCTAAACGCAGAGGGCCGTACATTACCACTGAAAGGTCTGGAAACAATGCTATTAATCAAAATAAGCTCATTTAAATGCTGAATTACTGAATATATTATGCCAGCATTATAAGCAGCTCTTAGGCAGCTGTTTAAGAAAGGAAGGAAGCATAGAAGCAAGGAAGTAAGGAAGGAAGGAGAAAAGAAAGGAGGGAAGAAGGTAAAGAAGGAAGGAAGCAGGGAGGGAAGGAGGGAAGAAAGGAGGGAAGGAGGGAAGAAGGAAGGAAGGAGGGAAGGAAGGAGGGAAGAAAGGAGGGAAGGAGGGAAGAAGGGAAAGAAGGAAAAAAGGAGGGAAGGAAGGTAGGAGGGAAGAAGGGAAAGAGGAAAGAAAGGAGGGAAGAAGGGAAAGAAGGAAGAAGGGAAGAAAGGAGGGAAGAAGGGAAAGAAGGAAAAAAGGAGGGAAGGAAGGTAGGAGGGAAGAAGGGAAAGAAGGAAAAAAGGAGGGAAGGAAGGAAGGAAGGAAGGAATTGTAATCTAGAACCTGAAGGTACTTTTGGCTGTCTGGTTTATAGCATGCAGATCTAGAGTGCAGAAAGTATTACTGCTCATCAATAAACACTCTTAGTATCACAAGTGATTCCAGACTTTTGGGATGCGTCGTATGTCCTTGTTTTTGACTTTGAATAAATCTCTAGGCTGCTTTTCCTCCTGATACGGGGAGTTTGTCTGCTTCTGGCCGCAGGTCTCCTCCTGCAGTGAAAATCAGAAGTGAAAGTTGGAGCGCAGGTATTGTGTTACCTGTCTGTAGGTGTCCTGGTGATGCTCGTCATTGCGGGAGTCATAGTACTGCTCGATGAAGCCAAAGTACTCCTGCCTCTTCCTCTGCAACGTGCTGGCTCTGCGCTCTGCGTTGGCAGGCAGGTAGCCCTGCAAACACACGCGCACACACACAGTTACAGAAGGGCAGCTGAGACGCCTTTCCTAATCAATCCACTATCGAACCACATTAGCCTCTGAAATTTCTGCTGCCTGTGCACTGCACCCGCATTCCAGTGAGGTCACCCCCGCTGACGCCCCCAGTCCCACCACACTAAAGCATGTTCTGCTCGAGCACAACAGCCGGCAATACACAGCATCCACCCGGTTGCTGGATTCAGAGCTGGGTCAGATGGGCTTTTACACAGTCACAGTAAAGCACTAGTAAGCTATGGAGGCTGACTACGGCTGTGTCCTTAAGTTTATACAACATCAGTGGGCTCCACAGTTAAAACACACAACTGGAGTTTCAGGAATTACATTCATTTCTACTCTACATGAAAACATTTAACACAATATGCACCAAATAGACTATTATTCTGCAAAGACATAAAATAATATACTTGCATAAAGAAAAAAAAAAAACATACAAAAGCAAGACAATATAATAATGATTCCAAATGCAATAATAACACATACCATGTAGCTTTAAATACAGCATTACACAATTAATACAGCATTTACAATTAACTGAAACATGACAAACGTAATAAAACATGTTTTATTAATTATAAGAAGTTAATTATTAGGATATCAAATCAAATAATAAACCCAGAATATTGTAGTTATCTGGTTTTACTGTATATGCAAGTTTTCTGTCTCTGAAATTGAATCACCACCCACTTCAAAAATGGAGAGATACCGGGTATTGAATTATATATAATTATATAGAGTGTAACAGCCCGAAAAAGGTAATGGCTTAATGACATCTTTGATCATATCAGTCATTTTTAAATTATATATACGATTTAGGACATTGGTGTTAATGAAAACACTGAATTCAGACTTTTGACTTGAACACCGTATACAGATAACCGCAGTGTATTTATAATGCGTAATGTGATTAAAGCAGGAAAATACAAAAACAAAAAGTCTGGAATTGATTCCAGAGCTAGACCTTATCTGGATCCATTTGAAAGAGCAACAGCAGAACCGAAAGGCAGTTAGACGGACATTTAGAGCTCTTCTGTACGCTGCACTGGTCAGCCAGTCAATATCAGTCACCAGTAAAGAGGCAAACCTCCCACCCCTGTTTCTAATTCCACAGCAAGAGAGAGCACAGCAGATGTCTGTGCCCGAAAAAGAAAGTCTCATGATAAAGTAATTGATTGCATGGAAATCTAGAGGCGTGGAAATCCATTTATCACAGGAGACGCTACCCTGCGCACCCATTCTTTTACTCCCTACACTCGGACAAGGTCTACAACAAGATGTATGTGTGCCAAGCAGCGCCATTCATGGCAGGGGTATGGGTCATTAGCATATGTACATGTAATTAAGTTGAAGTGATAATGTATTATGTCGAGGTTTCAGATCGTTCAAAGCGTTCACACTGTAAGGAAGAATGAGCTGCTGATTAACATTGGTGCAAGGACTCTGAGGCTTGAGGGGGAATTTAAGGTGAGAGCAAAAAAACACAGACAAGAGATTTCATTTTCATCACTCAGAGAGAAAGAGAATGGACAGGGATAGTCCAAGACCACAGTACATCTAAACCTGCTAATGGACCAACTCTCTTACAGAGTTTAGATCAGACCCTCATCAATCACACTTTGCTCTATCGCTCAGATTAGGGCCTGACTGATATTAGTTGGTTGATAAAATCAGGTGACAGTAACGTAACATGGATTTACTGATATCAAAAACCCTTTTGATGAACTGATTGTAAGAGATCCTGGTATGGCTAATGAGAGTACTGCTGAGCATATAGGTCAGTAAATCACAGTTAATCTAAAATGAATACATTTTTAAGCTCTTATGATCCGCATTAATGTCAATTTGGATATCAATGGGGTGTGAATGTAGACATACATACACTAGAAGACGTGTTACATCTCCACTGGATCTTTACTGTGGGAGTGCAGCAATCAAAGAGCAGAGCCAGACATAGGGCACCTATAGGTAAACCGCCATGACCAACGGTTGTCTGGCGTAAAGACGGTTTTGTGAATGACATTTGGGTTTCTGATATTTACTTACAGATGTGTTAAACAATTTAGAACAGGGCAATTTAGAACAACTGAACAAGAACTATCAATATAACAATTTTGGAGCAAAAGGCATACCACAAAACCCAAACTACTCTCCAGCAGTGAGAATTACAAGAAGTGAAATTCACTAAGAAGAACAGAGATATGCCATACATGTTCTGAAACAAAGTTTATGCATGATTAATTATGATTAATACCTACCAAAAAGTGGGAAAGATCAAAGGATATAGAAGGAACTATCTGCTCATGATCCAATACATAAGAGCTTATCAGCTACGCATAGTGAAAGTAGTTTAATGGCTTGGGCAGGGCTGCTTCTGGAGCGAGCTCGCTAATCTTTATTGATGAGGTAACCCGTGATGGTAGGAGCAGGAGACTTCCTTACCTTATAAAGACCATGTACTGTGTCCATTAATTAGGTCTAGTGACATTGCAAGTGTACTTGCAGTTCCAATCCAATTAAATAGGTCTAACTATGATTTCTTTACAATCAAACGTCGTTGGGGAAGTTTTAATTCTAACTGTATCCACAATACGCTCAGACAAGCTACTGAGATAATACTGGAATGCAATTTATGAGATGAATATGAGAAATATATGCATAGTACCTACATGTAATAAAATGCTCATATCATCACTGTCCAAAAGAAGGCATGCAGCATGTCCAATTCTGTCCATTTGTATTGTTCTGTATCATCTGAACCCAGCAAGTTACCTTTACATTGTGCAGAAACGCCAAAACTAAATACATCAAAAGAAATACTTTAAAGTAACTTGTACATACATACATTAAAGGATATTAAAGGTTATAAAGTTACTGTTTTGGAGGTACATGTTTTCTGTGGACAGCAATGAGAGAGACTATGCCTTATATACATATAAGTATGTATAAGTATGTAATACGTTTCATATGTATGCAATCTGAATAGTATATATATATATATTTTTTTTTTTTTTTTGTTCTTAGATAAGATAAGCCCTAATCTGAACTTCGATAAGTAAAAAACATGAGCCTTTGTAAGCACTTTACAAACCCAGGACAAAATGTACAAAACACACAAACACGTTCAAGTATCTATCTGGATTCTTGTGATGAACATCCCCTCAATTGAATGGATGGTCACTTCTTGGTGCAGCCTTACAAAGAAACTGCTTCCTATAAAAAGGCTTAAACTCTTTTGTGCAGGAGCAAAAATCAATAGACAACAATAACAGCACCTTGCTGGCACTAACACACACAATGTGAGGTAAAGTAAAGCAGGGCCGCAGAGTTCTTTTTTTTTTAAACAGTTCGGATGCGCTAGAAGTAAAGGAGCTGGCATTGTTCAGGCCAGGTGCAGAGAAGCAGCAACAACAGGCAGGTAATAAATGCGGCATGTCAGTGGCGAGACAGAGAGAGGACATGCTACACGTTTCCCAGCAGGCCCGGCAGCAGCAGGAGGCCCGGGCGGCAGCTCTGCTCGCGCTGGTCTGATGCGGAAAGTCCCTGCCCGCACTGTGGCTCTGCATCAAGCTCCTCTCCCAGCTGCTCACACACCTCAGGCCATTAGTCAAAGGCGTCAGCGCCATATTAGCGAAATGGAAAACACTATTTAATCACCTGCGCAGGTTTGTTCCTTTATTTATTAAAGCGCAGCAGGCACTGTGCTCCGAGTCTGGGTGGGAGAGGTGCGACAACTAGCTGAGGCAAAGCCCACAGCACATAAATTAAGCACATATTTTATTTGTGAAATATACACAGAGAGGGAGAGGTTATGCAAAACCACAGATGCTCACGTTTATAAAGATTAGAATGGAACTTGTAAATTACAGATGTGCATATTGGGACACTTCCTTAAAAGAAGAATTCCACAGAACGTTCTACATTTCTGCATAACTCAGAGGTTGAGATGGAAACAATTTAGAGATTGAGGTGAAATGGAGCACCTGAGAACAACTTACTAAGTCATATTTCCCACCTCACAATGGTCTCAACAGGAACCAGGGCTAAGTGGTTTTATTTAGTTTCCAAACTGACCAGTGAAGGAATTAAAAAACAGAATACACTGTTACACATAAAGCTTATAATACAGCAAATCCTTTTACCTGTTAACCTATATACTTCATCTGAGTTTGTGGAAAATGACTTTGTTTACATCTTACCTATTAGTGACACACAAACAATGATCATCAAAACAAACTACACCTAGAAAGAAGTGTCTGATTGCAAAGCGATCGGGAAGGCAGATAAAGGTTATCAGGAACAACAAATGATGGTAAATTTGGACTGATATGGGCAATATTTACTGAGCTACACATACAGTAGTAGTGTGCCTCAGTACTGCAGTCTTTGGCAGTACTCGCGGTGTGGTGTATGTAGTCCTGCATCATCCAGCCATCAGCCAATGGTGCAGACACTAATAGGATGACACATGAAGGGCATCACTGCTGGCTAAATGTCTGCGGCTGTTGGGTAGGGCAGGTACAGCAATAAGGCCCATCCTCGCTTACATCACACGTGTGGCCGAGCATAAAACGTCAATCATTCGCATGTCTCATGATGTCAGTCCTACTCACCAAGTTTCATTTCTGTTGGTTGATTCATTCTGGGTGCACCTATTTGTGCAACAAATAGTTTAGAATGTGAACGTAATACTTCAGCATACGCTTGTCATGGAATAGTATCTAATGTCTGTATGGGTCCAGTGCCATCTCTACCTGTAATTGATATCCTTAAGTTTCCTGGCTCTGTGGTTGGTTACAATATAATAAACGATAACACTATAATAAAGTGGTCATAATTAAATAAAGGGTTATAATAGCCACACTTAGCGGGAACAGCCATGTCCTTAGGCAGGAGAGTCAGTAAAAGCTTTGGGGTATAATCTGAGGATGTCTAGAACATTCTAATAGAACTGAGGAGGAACTGAAGTCTCCTCTATGCTCTGTTCTGGACATAGCAGCACTGTTTAGCATAATGGAGGAAACAGATACTCTCTCCAGTCAAGGTTAATGGAATGTTTATGACAGGTCAGCTGCGGCAGGCAGTGAAAACTTCATCAAGGTTGCTGTTTTTTTTTTTTTGGTTCCAACTGTCTCCTACTACACAAGCAAGCCAACAACTGCTCTTTGGGTGGTGGGGGTTTGGATCCAGCACAGGGCTTCCGTAACGGGCTGCAGAACCATCAGTGATTTCCCCTGCCATTGCCAATCTCTCAGCGAAACTCTGTTCTGCCAACCACTAAATGCTGAACTACAGTAAACAGCCAATTCTTTTTTTTCCCCTTCCTCTCTGTTCTTTGCCCCCTTCTGAAAATAGGCTTAAGGAATCAATTTCGGGAGTAAATGAAATCTTTATTTTCGAGCAAGAAACTGACAAAACAAAAATGATTTCTACTTAGGGGAGCATTTGGGAAGATTCCTATGGGAGAGTGTGTGGAGAGGGGGGGGGCATTTGGTTTGTGTGCAGTCAGCAGGCTGGGGAGAATTGATTGTGCATTAAAAGGACTGTTCAAACGGTGATGGCACACATGCACACCCTCTGCTGTCTTCACCGAGCCCCCATGTCAACCATCGCTCTTGTTAAAGAATGATTTCCAGCTGTTTGAATTCGCACCTCGCTCACACACATGCACGCACACACTCATACACACTCCCCTTCAGGCTCGTACAAATGAAGTCACATCACAAAACGCACACCTTCACTGTGGGTTCAATAGCATGGATCAATGTGATTTGATTGAGTGGGGCCGCCTTGGGTTGGAGTCAAAATGACAGATGAGCTAGCCATAGGCAAATGAAGGTCAGACAGGTGAATTGGATGTCTGTGTGTGTAGGTAGGGGTGTGTGTGTGTGTGTGTGTGTGTGTGTGTGTATGCATGCGCGTGTGTGTCCAGAAAGCACACTTTGACACCAAGGGAGGGCCAGAATATCAAATCTCAGCTTCATTGTAGTTGCAGGCTTGGCACTCCATCCATCAGTGTGCCCATCGCAGCATGGCACAGGGCACAGCGCTGTTTGACTGACTGCCATGGGAGAAGCCCCCGGCATCACTCTGAATCTACACACATCTCATGTTAGCACAGTCCGGTGGGAGCATTATATCAATTACTAATGTGCAGTGCTCCATAGAGGAAAAAACAGGCTGAAATGCCTATTAAAAGATTCTTTAGTAGATTGCATACCATACCGGGTCTCGTAACGTGGTCTTGCAGACTGGCACTTCAAACCAGACAAGAAATCTGTGGCTCAATTGCTTCTGTGACGATAGACACAAAAGTAGTTGCATCCAGAAGGACGTGTTGGATGGCAATGCTATTCGAAAGAACAGTCGTCGTAGCGGTCTGCGTGCATGTTGTTCTGCATTGTGCAGCCGTCTGCCAATGGTGTTGCCACTAACAGGATGACTGAAGCATCACTGCTTGATAAATGCCTCCAATCGTGGCTGTTGAGTCAGTCCGGTACAGCATTAAGGCCCATCCTTGCTTATGTCACATACGCCGGGCGGGAAACTTGAATCATTCACATGTCTCAATGTCAAACCCACTCACCAAGTTTCATTCCTGTCTGCTGATTCCTTCCAGGTGCAACTATTTTTTGGATGATGAGTGTACTTCCTAAACTCCTGACAGAGATGTAAGCATGACTGAACACAAAGGTTTCTCCACAAAATTTGTCAAGTTATGTTTTAAAGCGTATTTTCAGCAACAAACTTATTTAACATTTACTTCGGTAATTAAAGTGATGATTGCTATTATAAAACGTATAGTAGTAAATATTATTACCATACAGAAGAAAAGCACCAAGGTGGAGCTTTATTTCGACTACCTTGGGATGCTAGAGGCATGAAACCCAGAGAAGAAACTTAAGTTAACAGCTGAGCTGAAGAAGCAGCATTTAGAATAGCAGATGGGGGCCGGTCACAGTACTGCGAGGGGTTAAATTGTTGAATTTGGCTTGTAGACACAGTTCGTAATTGGCTCTTTAGCCAAATGCTTCATGTACTTGTCCCTAGTGAGGGAGAACAAGGTTCAATCCCAGGGCAGAGAAGCAGTCAGTAGGCTTCTAATAGTTTGTGCCAGTGTTGTAACGACGTCTGAGGCAAATCATGTGTATGGAGTAATCTGATCTTTTCTGTCACTGCAGCTTTTAACAATGTGGTTATTGTGGTAATGCAATTCAGTTAAATTCAAAGTGCCCCAATGTTCACACACTGAACATGCAATCAATTATTATTATCTATTGTAAGACCATAACCATTTCTAATATCCTGATACAGTTTCATATGATAAAGAGTGGGGATATTAATATTGTCTATATATCTACACAGCTGTATACAGACCAGTTATAGGCCACATATAATTTGAAGAAGTTGGCTGGTAGATATTCCATGACGACGGTTCACTTGTATAAAAACTCATTGAACACATTTTCTACAAAACATTCAAAGGTGTTCTGCTATCGGTACAAAACAGGAGATTTTGGCTAAGAATGTAAGCTAAACTGAGGCTCAGCCATTGCATTTGTTTCCAAGCTGTTGTTGTCAGTATTCATCAAGATCTTCACTTTCCTTGTAACCATTGAGCACAATAACTGCTGCTTTACTACATTTCCTGGAGGGGAACTCATGAAGGAGACTACTTAACTCCCGTCCTGCCTCTTTCTTGTAGCCTACAAGACGTACAGGCCTACAGATGTAACAGTTGGCCAAATCATCAAAGACCACACATCTGAGAGGGAATGCTCAGGCCAGTGAATATAATAACTCAATCACATCTCTCTCTCATTCTCATTCTTTTTGTCTCTCTCATTTTAATTTCAAGATCACTAAACACGACTCCAATGACGTATGACTTCCTGCTCTAATTTAGCCATACATGTTGGGCTGTATGAAAGCCACAGTTTTGGGAAACCTCAAAATGATCAAGCTTTCCTGATCATTCCAAACATAGCACACCACCCAGGCATGTTTGGTGTTCTTTAGATTTGCAGTGGAGTTAAAAAGCAATGGAGCTAACAAGTGATTAAAGCTTACAGACTACAAATTCACATGTACATTTCCCCACATTTGCCCTAAAAGAAGCTACACACAGCATGTAGAAGCCACCATGAAGACTGAAAGTGTGTACTTTAGTTCACTGTTAGTAATATATCATACAGTGTCACACCACAGATGCAAAATCTATTTGAGAGTATTTAATAACTTGATACAGTCTGAGGCAAGTGTATGACCATTTAAGGGGGTTATACAAATGCTTCTATTATTTGCTTCATTAGCCTTAGCATTATTTACTAGCTTCATTAGCCTTGTAGCTCTTAAGACAAATTTAGGAAGCAAGCTTCTGACATCAAAGACAGCTCAGTTTATCAGCTGCACCATCTTAGAGAAAGGAGGAAAACTGGACAAATAAGATTCTACAGTAGACACTCGCTTGTAAACCGCACATCAGAAACAGCCTCACAAAGTCTGGCTATATAGCCCCAGAACAGGAGCAACCGAAAATGTGCTGAACGATTTTTGGACAATTGGAAAAGTCACAGTGGACATGTCTGCAGCTCAGTTTCATTACGTAGTCCCTGGTTTACAGATTCGGAGAAAGGAGACACTGACTTTGTAAAGCAGCTACCAAAGCAGCTGCTGGCACAGAGAGGATTTAAAGGTCAGGGAGGCTCCAAGACAGCCGGAGCTCTTCAACAGCGGAGAGAGAAGAACCTGCCCATCTCCCCATGTTCTGCAGATTACTGTTTCACAAACACTGACATCTAGGTAGAATACCAACTGAGCTACAAGAGTACATAAATAAGACACAGTGACTTAGTGAGGGCAGGTCAGGCCTAGAGAAGGTCAGGCTGGTCCCGAGAGGATGTGTGAGAGGACTATGGCCTAGCCAATATGAAAACTGCAGCTGATACTCACATTAGGGATTTAAAAAAGCAGGTAAATGATAAGATCAGCCAATACAAATCAAACAGGCATGTACAATTGGCATCTGTAGGAGGTAATGAATAGACAAATAATGAATTATATATATTGTGTCTAAATTAATGCATGGCGGTGGATATACTTTTCTAGGCGGTGTTAAACACAAGTTTGATGTATAGTTAAACAGAATTCCTTTTGCTCTGTTTATAACAAAAACAAGTACAGACAGTAACCACAATTTAATACTGGATTTTTGCAGCCTCTACACCTGAACAATGAGGCTGTTCCAGCAGGAGGTTCAAGTTCACAACCTGCAAGTCTGCATTAAATGTGGGTTTGTGACGTGTAATACAAGCAAGGTTGCTACTTGGTTTAGAAATCACCAGCTAATATCCAGTAGTTCCATTTCAAGTTTTGCGCAGTCCTTCTGTAGTCTAGCTTGTGAAGGGCTACCAACTTGTTCTAACAGACTTTCAAGAAAGGACTCTGGCTCAAAAATTATACAGCAGAAGGGATGCCACTTTAAGAATAGTCACAGTGGTGCTTACAGCTTACAAACTGCAAGACAGGGTAGGACCCACTACAGCAGTTGAGGAATCAGAGTGGGCAAGCTGACCAATCAGAGCACAACGGGTTAACCGGAAGCTTCCATCTTTGTCTTCTCAATCAGGTCTTTAACAGTAACAATACCACAATAAACAATAAGCACCACAATAAACAATAAGCCCTGCAATAAACAATAAGCCCTGTAATAAACAATAAGCTACATCATGAAATAGAACCCAAAGTGTGGCATGACTCTTATGTGGTAAGAAAATGTAGTGCATGATAAAACAGACAAGATGGCTTGAGGTGTAAATACTGAACAGGTCTACTCACTGAGAGAAGTTTCCATGTGATGGGACGAACTTGCCGTGGAATCCCCGACCAGCTTAACTTCCGCAGCTCCTCTGCAGGGGAGACAAAAAACACGGTCTCATATCAGTTCATTCAAGTTCTACATGTCTTCCCAACAGAAATCTTTTATAGACAGTATAAAGCCAGAGACAAGGTTTCTAAAAGCACTGAAGTTCGCTATACAACTAAATGCAAAAGTGGAAACGATGGGGTTGTACCACTTTGAAACCATAAACTGAAGGAAAACACTCACTCTGCAAGTTAACTAGAATTAGTAATAAAGGTGAACGTAATAAAACTAAAATAGGAAGATAAAGAAATTTTGGCATGTCATGATATGCATTTCTTCACATTTACACAATTTTTATTCAGTATTTCTGAGTGCTAAAGTGCTAAACTTTAAAGTTAAACAGAACTTATTTTGCTCTATTCATAATAAAACAAGTACAGACAGTATCCACAATATTGTATCATATGTAATATTGTATAAGCATATTGTATTGTGACATAATTTAATCACAACCATAAACTGTATATTGTCATACTGCCCAAAACTAACTGGTAGTATATGCTTGTCTGTATAGTCCAGGAACAATATTAAAAGTCTTTGAACGTAGTGTGTTGGTAAAGCACGTGTGCAGTTGTTATTATGTTCATATTACTTTGTTAAAAAAAGAACCATATTTAAAATTAAATTTCATCATTTTCAACATTTCAAGATTTTAATGAAACACCTGGCACTTTCCAGGTCATACAGTCCGTATATGGAACGAAAACTAGTGAATTTATCTCCTATATTCAGCTTAAATCTATTAAGCCCCAGTTATTCAGACTAAAGTTGTAAGTAGTGCTTCAGGATAGACTGTTTTTGAATTTAACAAAATCAGCATTTTTTATTTTTAGAAGTGTAAACAGAAGAAGGAAAATACTCATTCAAAAATACAGTTTTTGGTTCATAAAAGCACACAAACCTTATATGTGGACATCTGGAAAAATATAAAAAGCAAGAAAAAAAAATGTAGGATGTAATTTTTGCCCATAATTAATGGCATTCTGTCCAAGCTTTTGCTTACTGTCAAGGATTTCAAAGCCATTTCTGAACACAACAGTGAGCATAAAGCCATTTATGAATATTAGGCTTACAGAAGGACTAACAGCGTGGAAGCGGAATGAAACAGTACATTATCTACGAAGAGCTGCGCTGAATGATTAACAAAAGGCAGCCAATCAACAAAACGTGCACTCACTCAAACCAATTTTATTACAGTAAAAAGCACCGTGATTGTGAATAGAACACTTTCCAACGGGCAAGAAGCCACACAGTTTAGAGCTGGACAAGGAAACACAAGATGGCTCTTAAACAAAAACTTTGTTAGGTGTTGACAAGACAAAGTGTGAGACCTGCTTATGACTAAAATGTAAATGCAGGTTGAGGGAATGCAAGCAGGGGCTACTTCATTCATGCCTCATTCATTATTTCCAGTGGCAATTTATTTGCAGAGTCGCGCAAAGGTAGAAACTATTAACAGTCTGCCTGCTCCACAAAAAATTCATAACAAACTCGGCCTCGATCTTGCAATTCGGATTTGTGTATTGGATTGTCTCACGCGTGCTACAAGAGCAGGACAACTCATTTGGGCTTAAATAAGGAACCCGGGACAAACAGCTCTTTGTTTACCAAAAATATATTATGCATTTCTGACTTCATTTTTCTGCTTCTTCTTCAGCATAGTCATTCAGAACTGGCGCATAAACGTATCGCCTTGATTAGCCACACAATACTGTCCATTCGGAGCCAAAACAATATGGGATTCTGATCAAGACACTGGAAATAGGCTACAAACTGCTTTTCCTGAAAGCCAGGCTTATAAAGCTATATGCATTCCTGTTGAACTATATGGTGCAGCTCCCTCTAAACTCCATGAATACAGCATTCAACAATTCCATATTCCACATCCACAGGACTGGCTATATCAACAGCTTCCAGGCACTGCTGATAGGCAAGCTGACACAGAATCACGACTTCTTGATCTGATCATATTTAATTGCAGTTATCAGACCTTGGAAAAACAAGAGATTCCAAAAGACCGAGCCAGGATAATTTAATAAGTAGTAGCCATGTTGAGCCAGATCCGAATTTCAATTCTTCAGTTTTTTTCGGTGCTCCTTTTTAATAAACAATAGAATAATTAGCATGCTAGTTAGCAAACAGTATGGCTGCAACGGCTTGTGATATAAAAAATTACGTGAATTTTCACTATAAAAAATAACAGCTCTATCAGGAAATAACTAATCAGTCAGGAAATTAGCAAAATGACGTTTTACTCTGAAATCCGTCTTTTATTAAATTTTAATACTAACCCTAACCACAACCACAAAAGCAGGTGAGCACTGTGACTGCTCTTCTGAAGTGATTTTGATTTGTGATTTTGATCTATATTAAAAAACACAGACTGACTTACCAGGACCACTGAATTTATTACTCACAAATAAAAGTACTGTATTAGGTACACCTGACTTGGCTTGATTATCTAAACTTACAAAATTAACAGTGTACAGCACCAGATGTGTTGGGAAATATACTTTGGTACATAAATCACAGCTACGGTTCATTCACTGCAACTGTAAGCTTTAAAAAAGGATTTTAAACAGGAACTTGTTTTCTCTGTACCGATACTGAAAACACTGAAGCATGAATGGCACTGCACACCGATCCAAGTTTAGCGAACCATTACACCTATACTGAAGACAGAGAATGATGGTTCTGCCAAACGTTCTGAAAGTGTAATCCATTTTTCTCATTACCAGCTATTCAAGTGTCGTTGAGTTACAGGCTTAATCTCTCCACCAGCCTCTGTACGGGCTCTCTGGGAGGAAACTGAATGAAGTCTACGAGTCCCAGCTTTTAGGTTTGGTTTGAGTTTATTTAAGCCGAATTATGTTTGTTTGCCTGCACAACAGTGTGGGATTCATTATAAGATGTGAGCCTGACAAAGACAATGAGCTCCAGCGGAAAGAAAATAAAAGTATTGTGAAGACTATCTGATGGTGCCACCGGTACATCCCAGCGCAAATAAAGAGTTATTAAAACTATTATTATTGTTATTAACTGCATATTTTGTGAAATAATAACATGTAAACCTATGGTTGAAACACAATATCACAATAGGTCAACAATGCTGACAAATATATGACATGATTATAAGTCCTGAGATATTATTTAAAATCAGAAACTAAGAATTTTCTATTTACGCAACATCATACTTTTTAAACGCAAATAAAACAAAGCAATAACTCAATCTCAAACTATTTTTTGTATGGAACTGTATGAGGGAATTGTATGGATCTGTATGAACATAAGGGTAGATAAGTGTTGAGTGTTATTCATTTAGGATTTGTTTTCAATGGGGAGGCAGGATAATGCCAGTCGCAGGATGGCTAATATTTATGAGCAATTCACACGGGATGAGATTAAATCGGTATAACTGACACAGGTGGGAGCTGCTACTTGATTAACGCACTGCCATTACTCGGGGAAAGAGCAGAAAATGCATTTCATTTTGTCATCATTTCACTCCCCTTAACCATTTAACTAGATGTCTTATATTAATGCATTGTCATTACCTTGGCAATTCACAACTAACCTGCATAAAAGCCAACCTGTTCCTGTAATTTCATCTCATGTTCTGAGTTGTACAACTGAGGTTGGACAGCAGATATCAGTTTTATTTAAGGCCCAGAGAACACACGTAAATACTTCTAGAAATGATGGCATTTCTACCAGCGTGTTGATTGGCACAGAATAATTATAACATGTTTTTAGAATGTTATATTTAGACAAAATCAAGGAAACATGTGAGTAACATTCCCCGGTAAGGCTAATTCTGCAGTGCTTTAGTATCAGTACTCTGTATCAGCAGATACTTGAGGTATTCCTACATTAAAGGTAATATTACATCAAACAATAAGCTTCCCGTAAATATTAGTGCTCTATCAGCAACATTTTTTGCTGAAACTGCTACATCTCTGTAACCTTAGAATTTCCCAGCTGAAACAGAAACACATGCCAGCTATTAGCCTTCACCATGCCTTGCGTTTTCAAGATGTTTCTTTTTTCTGTTTGTTAGCAAGCACTGAAATGCACATTTGTACTTGCATAACTCTGATTAATTTAGGATCTTGCCAAACCAAAGAAAGTGGTATGATTATGGTGTGCATGATTCATATCTAATCTGATTTATGAATATTTCATACTTCATGAAATAACTTTGTATGAGACCAAGATGCTAAATCCATCATTAACAAACAAGAGTTTCTTAAACACCTATTAGCTGCAGATACCAATAAAAACATCAGCTGCTTTTATCAGTAGAGCAATATATCAATTCAGCCCTATGAAACACTATCCCCAGCCTAAACAGTACCTCGCTCCAGCTCTCTGATAGTCCTAATGTTACACTAGCGAGATCTCAGGCAGCGGCCCCCTTTGTGGCGACAGACCAGGGACACAGCAGCCGCGTCTCATCATGCAGGTAAGCAACGAGGGCCTGAGCAAGGATGGTGGTGGAGAAGTGACACGGCGAAGGCCAGCTTTAATGAGCAGCTCCACGGCAGAACTTTATAGGAAAAGCACTCAATTCATTAAACACGAAGCCACTCAAGGGTGCCTCTCCTCGGCTCGCACCTTTGAACCCTCATTTGCGCTGTCAGGTACAGAAATTAGCCAATGAATCTTCTGCCCTAGCGCTTAATTAAACTATCTGTTATATTTCCTCTACATGGCATTAATCTCACAGTAGGCTTGGACGAAGACGCGCACGTTCCTTCTCTTTCTCTCTTTGTCTCTGTCTCTCCCCCGGGAGTCGGCGACCTCGAAAGCGGCCTTGCTTGCCCGGGCGGATGGACGCGGCTGAAAAGCATCTGGGTCTGGAACAAGAGCATCTGTCTGGTAGCTGCACACCACACGCATAGCAGTGGGAAACAGCGGTAAGCGAAATTACGTGCCAGTCGTCAGCTTTTCAAAGAGCCCTCAAATATTCAAAACTTCACATTCGCGCTTGCTTACATGGGACACACACAAGACTCTGACTAATGCTAAATCTGAAACACTACGATTATGCACTGTGTAACTCCTATTCAGGCTGATATCATATGTTTCTGCAGTAAAGTCCTAAAAGCAAAGATAACAATTATAATTTGGTAATATGTAAATAGATGCTACACTTGTTTTTAAGAAAATATTTTTTATGGGCAAAAAAACAAATAAACATTAGTTCTTTTTGTCAAAACAGGTAAAAACATCTCTTCAGTCTTTAAGCATTATAGTTTTTCTAGTTTTTGCATTGGAATTATTAAATAAATTATTTTTACTTTCTTGTTTGTTGACGTATTTTGATTTATGCATGGCTCCCATACTGAATATGAATATATTTATTTATGTATTTATTACATATTTATAAAATTGCTCTAATGTGTCGCATTATGTACAAAATATTTTAAAAAAATTATTACCCTTTTTCTTCTGTCTTCATTTCCTGTTGTTTCACTTTGTATTGTAAAGCGCATTCAGCTGCGTTTTCATGTATGAAAGATGCTATATAAATCAGGAATATAAATGCGAGTCAAACATTATGATTATGCACTCTGCAACTCATATTCATGCTGATTTGACAGCATTTCACAGCTTAAATTATCAAACGTTTCTGCAGTAAAATCCCAAAAGCAAAGATACCAATTTCTGAGTAGATACTATGATTATTTTTAAGAAACTCCCAGAAAAACTTATTATAAAAATAAAATTATATAAAAAAAGTTTTAGCAAAGGCCCTGAACAAATTACACACTTCATTAATGCTTCTTATCTCATTTTCAAGAATACATCCAATTCCAATAAAACTGTAGGACTTAAAATAGACTAAAAATATGAAAGCTGTTATGAGGAACACCTACAGAGAGCAGAAGCATCAGGACAAAATCAAAACTCTGCAGAATAAATAAATACTAGACTGATGCTATTAAAACATGTACACCAGCTGCAGAGCATGTTAGGGATGCCATGCTTGTAGTATGTAGCTTCAGAAATCTCATGCATTCTTTATAAAGGGAAAGGCTCCTGTTGAGCTACACCAGTCAGATTAGAACACGCCTCTGCGTCTTTGTCTTCACATTAAGAGTAAGTTGTAATGCTGTAAGGTGTTCCTCTGTATTTGCCTGACGTCTCTTCGGGGAGAATAAACTACAAACGCTGATGTGAATTGAACTACACAGAATGAGGGTGAAAGTGAAGCTTCAGTCTCCAGCTCGTAGAGGCTAGAGAAATCGAATGCAACTACAAAGAGACTACAAAATCCTGCCACATCCACATGACTTCCAAGACAATGTCAATGGCAATAACACTCAGAGCGAAATTCAGAATTAGAACTATTGCTTGAAAATAGCTTGTGGAGAGATGGGCTGAGCCGGGAGGCGGAGTGAGGGACAGAAAGATTGCAGGAGGGAGGAAACGCACCCACTTTGTCAAGAGACTGGAGAGCTGTCAATCAGAGGCACTGTAGTGCAACAGCGATCCGACTGGAAATGAAACCAGGCCAAAAGCCGTGCAATATTCAGACGCTACCGAAACACCACAGCGAAGTATGGTAACTAGCCAGGAGGGAACTTATCCAGAGAAGAGGAAAACAAACAAGCAAACAAACAAACAAATAATAAATACGATGCATCAATAAATCGAAAGGCTGCCCCCCGTCTGCTAGTGCACTACATTCAGAGATGATCAATTCTGAAACCAAGAAATGGACAGACGAATTCCATAACTATAAAGCCATATTTTAACAAAACCCTCACATCAAGCCCAATCTGCTTTCTATTTAAAAGAAGAGGATGCAGGAAGAAGCAGCGTAGGGTTTCACAAAGCAGCAACAGCTACAAAGCTATGATCATTTTCAGTGTGACTCAAGATGCAGATCCCGGATAACGACCCATTCACCTACAATTCAAGAAATAGCATGACCACCCAAACCATCTGACTATCTGACCATCATAGTGAGAAAACAAATTACAGGAGTTACCAGGAGCTCAGATATCAAACACAGCATTACAGTTCACAGTCAGGTGAAACCCTTATTCAAAAACATATTCAATCATCTGGACATATGACCATTATGCTAACAATACTGGGAGACGGAGCTAAATTAACTAAACAGATAATACTGAAGAAATGTTGTTGCATGTAAATAATTTGTATGTAAATGTGATTAATATTAATGTAATTTTCTCATGATCTGGATCCAGGCGGTTTAATCGTTAATTAAAAACTATATTTATATAATATTTAAATCGTTAATTAAAAAAGACATTTATATAATATTTAACAACTGAACGGCAAATATTCATAAAATGAATATGTATCTGTATACTGCCCATAAATTAAATCCTTGTTCATCCATATGTTTAATCCATATGATCGGTTTATGCCAATTTATTGATTCTTTTTTTTTTTTTTCGGCAATACTAATATAGGAGAAGGCTGTAAAACACATACGAGGCCCTTAACCAACCTCTGTGTTTTCCTGTGCACTCAGCATCCCAGCCAATCACAGCTTCACTTGAGATTTTGTGAGTGCTTTAATAAATCAGGATGTGCATGTAACCCACCAAACCCAATTCTTTTTGGTCAATATGACCAAGTCGGCTTAACCAGGTCACATTATTCCCTCACTCATACTATCTACTGTGGTGTTCTATAATACTAATTCACAAACACTGAACTGCAATACCGATATTTTACTACATCATGTAGCCCTAGAAACCCGTCAGCTATTCAGAAAAATATCCTACACCATGCTGTCATATGAAGGAAGCAAGGCCAAGCATGTCAGCCTATTAACCCAGGTGCAGGATAAAAAGCCCACATCACAAAGAACGGGGCCTTTCATATTTCATATTAGTTCAATGGCACCATGCGGAGTTGTAAAAGTTTTAGGTTGGCTCTAAACCTTGTGAAGGAGTTCGTTGACGGCGCAGTTAAGTCAAATAAAGGACAAAGTGACACGCGGCGCACTCGTAAACTAATGGGAGCCTTGTAAAAAGATACTTCTCTGTATTAGCTGATGCTGCTCAGGAGGATGAAATATAGTCCAGGTGGCTGGGGAGCATACAGTAGGACCCTGTCACTTCCTCGCAGCACTCAGACTAACTGCACTGCCTCCTTTAATTGATTGCATTATAAATTTGCCTACTTTTTCACATCGCTTGCGTCATTATCCGGATACAACACTCAAAGCCCGGCGACATTTTTATATAAATATATATATAACAAAATAAAAAAAGACTTTTTTCGCTCCACAGGAACTTTTTTTCCCTTCACTTCGGGCCCAGCGGAGAACAGTTGTCGAGTTAAATTTGTGACCGATGCAAAACGAGAACACGGTGATGAAATTTCAGTTCCTTTTGAGCTGGTTCACTTCAAGTTGAACTGTGTACGTTCGGTTAGTCCAGCCATATGAGACAGCAAATCTCCATGGCATTAAAGTTATCTCATGAGTCATACACCCACAGCTTAACACATTTATACAGAGGACTCTCCACTGCTGGGCCACAATTATAGTGCATGAGAGAAAGAAATAGAGCTCCACCACAACAGACTGCGCACATTTTTCAAGGCATAGAGGTTCTTATTAAAAGCTGCACGGGTGAGATTTCGGCGCTTAAACACCATTATGAGAACAGTATATACATTAAGTGAGAATGAAAATAACTTTAGCGCTCCCTTGTGCAATATCAACATAAACACTCTTAAAAACACCATAGCGTTATTGCGTAGATGGTCACTAAAGAGCATTTGTAAGGAACCAGCTACAGAGTACACAACCCATGGTGTGTGGGCAACTTTCCTACTCCTGCTCTTGCATCTTTAGGGAAATCATGCTCATTCAAAATACTGCAGTCTCTGATGATGATATGTAAAGGCTCCCCAACATACTGCAATCCACATCTAAGCAAAACACCCTTACATTCAACATTTCTATTAGCTTGTCTGATTAGTGTGTGTTATCTATATATCTATTCTCCAAACAAGGCTACATAATCCTTTGGGTTAAGAATTTGAACAATATATGCAAAAGACCTCTGAATGGTCTGAATGGTTGCCTTTTATTGAGGCTTATGTAAAAAAAAATAAAAATAAAAAAAAAAAAATAAAAGGCTAACCATCATGGTCAATCGGCAGAACTAAACTGCTATAGGCGGATACATGTAGACATGTTGGATTTCATGACCTCAAATACAAAGAATTTTTCGTTTTTTAAGGAAATTGAGCTGTTCCAAGATTTTTTGCTCTTTTTTTTTGTTAACACTGACAGCACTAACACTGACATTTTGCTCATATTATAATTCTGTTTAAAACCACGTCAACAGTATTTACTCCTGATGATCCATGGGGTAAGTGATAATTTGATGGAAAATCACAAGGAGCTGGTCGTTTAAATTCAATGAAACGATTAATTGTGGTTTTTAAAAAAGCAGCTTTATTGGACTTGCAGTCATATATGTTTGAGTCACCAAAGCCAGAAACAATTTAATGGCTTTACAGCTCAACGCTACAATCCGTTAACATGTTTTCCCTTTACCATATATTATCACTTTAGAAAGTCTGAATTAAAAATCACACAAATGTTAATCCATTCACCAATGCCCTTATAACAGTAGCATTCTAATTATTAAGTGGCCCCAAATAGTTTGCAGTCTCACAGTTACGTTCAGCAGCACACGCAGCAAAAAAGCTAAATTACACCCTTCCCCACATTCCTTCATCCGTGACTTTTTCATCCTGCTAGTCACATGAAAGCTGGGTAATGATTTCAGTTCTGCGTGAGCCATACAGCAAGCTTGCCCAGGAAGCTGTCAATTAAGCTGGTCACTAGCCACGTCTACTCAGTTCTCAGACTAGTCTGACCAGAGTGTTTTAAACTGTGTTTTATTATATTTACATTTATTATAATTACTTACTACATTTTTAATTCAGACTGAGCTGGGTGTTTAATACAGCACTCAGGTTTAGTGTCATACAAACATTAACACCCTGTGACTCTACATTCCGAGTAGGGGTCACACTTTGTTTTGAGAGTCAGGTTATTTTTGAAAGATAAATTGGAACTTCTTTGAAACACTGGTGAAATTCCATCCCAAGCACTAAAGCAAACACGGGCATGCAGCGCTGAGCTACGAGACGAGCAGCAACGAGCATCGCTTTTCTCAAACGAAGTCGCGTCAAGGTCATAGAGAATACAGCATGGGGCGGTTCACACACTCCGCTCCAGTACAGTCCTCTCCATCTCTCAGCCAGCTACACACACAGCGTGCATACAGAGTAACCCACTGCGCTAGAGCCCCCTGACCATCCAGCTCATACATATGCAATCCTATTAAACTCCAAACTACTCAAGTTACAGTGGGAAAAATTACAGGCATAGTTACAGGGCACTTTGGAGGCTCCTGCAATACTTTACATTATGGCTGCACAAAATTTCATATGTTAATTGTTGTCATGATATTCGCCTTGACAACACCGATATCACAGAAGGATGTGACTTGCAATCGTGGCTCTAACCAATCGCAGTTGTGTTTGCTACTGTGAGTGTCCTGACAGTTCCAGATGAGTGTTTTTGTGGGTGTTTTGATGAATTGAGGTATCCGTCTAATCCAGGAGTGTCCAATCTTCACAAAGGGCTGGTGTGGCTGTGGGTTTTCATTCCAAACAAGCCGGAGCAAACCTGATTCCACTTGTTTAATCAGTCTGTCTCAGTCTCCAGGAACTGATCAGGTGTTCTCCTGTACTGCTGAAATGAAAACCCGCAGCCACACCAGAACTTCACAGATAAGAGATAGGACACCCTGCTCTAATCCAACAAAAGTTAACTCAAACATTCCTCTGAAACAGGCCTCTGGAATGCTGTTATCAATATGCAAATGAACCTCTAACAAATAGCCGTTTTAGGCCCCTCTATGGCAGATTTTTTCCCCTCTTTGTTCCTGTTCCACAACAACACTAACCCCTAATCACGTAAGACGTCATTAAATATTTCTTTTATTTCTTTTCGTCATTTTTGATTATTCTATTGTACAATATCTTGAATATTTACATTTTCTATAAAACTTAATACAAGTTCAAACATGGAATGTTTTAAGTGGATTTTTCTAGATTCTTCTTGTTGTTTTTTCATCATTACTATTATTAATAATCATTTTTAGAATAAAATTATACACATATACTTTCTTAATGTATGTTTAACAACACCGTAACATCGTAATCACTGACAATTATTTGACAATTATTTTCATAGTATGTTAAGATGCTAAACCAGTTATGTCTGATCTGGAAACCCTGAGCAGGTTGCAAGCACAGTTGTGAGCCGTGAGCTGTGCAGTGAATCAGAGGAAACATCACAGACATGAATCATAGAAATGAAAACAATTTTCCCATCAACTCTTGTCAGTGAAGGAGAGCTATCCTACAAATTTTCCCACAGCTAGCTAGACATAGCTACAAGCAATATGGAGCAGTAGGAAACTCATTTGGACTGCCCCGGAGTTAAAACAGATTGTCGGGTCAAACTGCAAGTCTTGCAAGCTGTGCCAAACGTGATCTCCACCGTGTGCAGAGCAGGCAACAAGCAAACTAGCACACCAATTCACAAAACTGAAAGCAGACCAGAAAAAAGGAAGACCTTTTTCATTTTAAAATATCTTAATTATTAAAAATCAATGATATACCAATGTGTTTCTAATATGCTGCAAGAACATCAAATTTCCAACATGCAGCGATATATAATTGCTATTCTGTTGGAAACAGAAAGAACACTGAAATCTGTGCTACTCTGTTGTACTACAGGTTTAATCCTCAGCCTTATTTGGAGACAGCCTGATAATATTAATCAGTCTTGAGTGGAAATACAGGAACTGACAGCCAGGCAGACACGGCTCTTTCCAGGAAAATGCCGCCTACCGGAACATTTTCAATAGGGCGCTTGTTCATTTAATTCCATACGAAACAAAGAAACCTTTGCAACTGCTATATCCTCAAAGGCAGCTGAATTGCATCAAATTTAATCAGACTGTCATTCATGATGCTTTGATGCTGTCTATTAACAGCCAAATCGCAGCCATGGTAAGCCTATAATACACCAAATTGCTGTGTAACAGGATTGTCAGCAGTGCATAAGAAGCAAGTAGGGAGTGACTTCAGCAGAAAGAGCGAGAGGGAGAGAGAGAGGGAGGGGTTGAGAGAACAAACAGAGAAGGAAAGTAAAAGAGGTAGAGACTGAGAAAATGATGGCGGTTAGATACAGAAGATGCGAGTGGGGTTCAAAACCCCCAGTGGAGGACAGGGCATCACCATGGCAACGGCAGACACCGCAGCAGAGTAATTGCTTCATGTGATTCCGAATCTCACTCCCTGAAAGTAAAAAGGGTGAGCGCTGACCTTCCGACTGGATTCGGCTCCGAATCCAAAAACTCCTGCCACCACCATGCAAGACGCTCATTAAAACCTGAACAGAGGAACAGCGCACAAAAAAAAAAACAAAAAAAAACTGCCGCTTGGAACAGGTCAAACGCATCGCTCACTCACACACATACACCCCCGAAAAACACCATAACCCCGCCTTCTCTGAGTAAGGCCACATATGACAAATAGCCTTTCACTGTCTGTGCTGGGGTCATTTCTGAAAGGTCAAAGACTATCAGATTAAAGGTAGATAAACACACATACACACACGTATGGAGACGGAAACAACCTATCAGTGGCTCTCTGACACAGAACAACCCTTAGATCAAGATACCAGTGCACGCAAGTTCTTCATTACTCTGCAGTCCTTCTTGTAGGTTTTGATGTAAAGCACTGACCCTTGCATGTAATCCCACTCGTGTTTAGCTGGCTCATATGCTACACACGCTCCTGTTCCCTACAGAAATGACAATGCCATGTGAATCCATCAAATGCAGATGGATATTGTGTCACATTCGGTGGGTATGAAGGCACATGAAGCATTTTAGTGGGCATGCCACAAACCAAGCAACCTTAAGTGTACAGCACCGAAAAGCATAAGACCAAAAAAAAAAAAAAAACTCGTGTTTGAATTTACATGGGAAAATAATGTGTACTGCTTCTGACATCATCATTGCGATATGCATTATCGAGTATCACATTTTATGTCAATACTCTACAGACCAGGTACTGAAGTATTTGGATATTCAGTACTCAGAATATTGAAATGTCTATGCGATACTGTTCTGTATTCACTGTGTGTTATGGTGCTAAAGGAGCAGATGCCAATAATTAATAAAAATAAATAAATAAAAAAAAAAAGTACCCAACATTCATTTCCATTACAAAACTGGTCTCTACATTTCATGAAGGACAGGCTTAGATTTATATGGCTCGAATCCTACTGCTATTATTAAACCCGATTCAAAGCTCTTCAGCTCAGCTGTTAAGATTAACAACATTCGAGTACTTTGGCAGTTATACAAAAGCGGTGCTTCACACCTGTAACACTGTCCTTGAGTATACGCAGTCTAAAAAGATAAAACACGGCTCAGGTTAACCAGGTGAAATAAATAATCAGCATGAAGAATGTAGTTTAAACAGGTTTTTAAAGGGGCCACAGAATGGAAACCTATATTTACATCGTCCTACTTGAATAGTTCAGGGCACAGAAATGACACACTGCTGACTCCTCCTTGACATACAAATCCCACATTTGATAGAGGGAAAAAATAAATACATTTAAAAAATGAGTACTTTCCAAACTCAAACTGTTACATAACAGCACTGGCTGCTTTCGAAATGATGACCTAAAATTAACATATACCAGCTCAGGATCCCGTCCAGCAGAAACAACAACAACAACAACAATGGAGCAGCTGCAACTATGGATTATACAGGAAATATTCCTTCCCAGGCTGTTTCCATTTCATCCGTCAGTGTGCGCTGATGATGATCATCTTCAGACGAAGTGCAAGTTGACTTCTCATTCGTCTGCTTCATAATAGAATGCTCCATTCCAGCTTAAATGCTACAGCTTGTTTGGGCACCTCCATACTGTGTAAAAATGTACATTTCCAAACTGTGCACAATAGCAGGGAAGAGATGGGAAGAATTCCAGCAATCATCCTGAACTACTATAACAACCCAAACAGCAACCTGTCAGATCATCCTAACATGAAAGTTTCATGGTGAGTAACAACTGTTAATTTACTTGGTGTTGACAGTGAGGTCCATTTGATTGTTCTTCCTGTGTCCATTTAGACATGCTGTTTTTAAATCAACCAATCAGAGCAGAACTCATCAGAATATTCACCAACTCACCAGCAGCTCGTTTCAACCATCAGAATAGTGTAAACACCATTATAACAATATAATATAGACACAGTCTCAAAACGAATTCCATAAATAATTTATTCAGAGGAAATCTTCTTCTACACAAAAGATGTTCCGCTATTCTATCAAAATTCCATAAGCACAAATCAATACAGGCGTGGCACTGATTCAGTACAGTTTATTAAGGCAAAAACAGTACTCTCCTTCAGCCGGGCCTGGAAGACTAGTAAGGGACATTTTTTATCTTTACAGACTAAAATTCTGTGGTATTTTATATACACTTGGGGACACATCATGAAACACTCTGGAATTATCAGGCAATGTGACGTTTTTCACTGATTGGCCCAGATATAAAGCCATACAGAGAATGGGTCAGAATTTCATGTCAAATTACACATTTTGTATCTTTTCTGAGTACTTCGTACTGAGAACTTACTTTCCACTCAGAAAATCAATAATATTTCATGTGACCTATGTACCCAAACTTTTGGGCTTTTAAACTAAGATTAAATACAGCTTCAAATTCAGCTACTTCCTTCACACTATGGCCGTAGGCACATCCAAATGCAATCACTACTTTACATCCCATTTTGCACACACTGACCTTCACTGCATTGTACCACCTCTTCTCAAACTATGAATCCCATCACTCACACCCGCAGTTTATAGCCTCGTCCTCCTCGTGCAGCGCCACATGCAGAGAGCCTGAAGTAATTACCACCTTACACACACAAAGTGACTCTATTTTTGTCCAGAGAACTTATATTTGCCATAAATCTGAAGAATAATTTCACCATGCAGTGAATCCTTCATGCATAAAAGAGATCAATACAGAACTCATGGTTCTAAGCAGAATCATCCTTTACTAAAGTGTACTCTATAATAAAAAATAAAAAAAATCTTATAAACAACAGCTTGTTTTCACTAGACAGTTTTGTTCCATTTTCTTCTCTTACATTTTCATCAAAGTGTCCCTGTGCAGTACCGTAAAGGTTAACCCATCAGAACACATTTACAGGAAATAGACCTACTGTGTGTTTAGTTTTTTATGCAGTTTACTGTATCATAATCACAACAATAGTAGATGTTTCAAACATTGTACATCACAAATAACTAAGCATCACAAATAACTTTAGTTCCAAGAATTTCCCTCCTCTTTCTGTGGCCTGTTTGGCTCTCTGCTTTGCTATGTAAGCCGTTTGCCATGCCTGCTATCCCCCCACACAAGGTAGCACTGGCTTTAGTGCATCATGCTCCACAGCAGAGGGCAATGTCTCCCCCTATGGAGAGCCAGAGAAACAGAACAGTGAAGTGTCTGTGAACCAGAGAGGGGGAAAAAGGTGATCAATGTGCTGCTTGGTCGCAGATGCCGTGTCAAGAAGGGGAGACGAGGACATCGACCTCCCAGAAAGGACAACAGGCTGATTTATCTCTGTCAATGTTTTCTCTCCAACACACACACGCGCACTCAGGCCTTGTGATAATTATGTACAGGGGAATTAAGTTCATATTTCATTCTGGCACCCCACGATTGGCTCTTCAGTTTGGATATCTAATAAGGCAACAGCAACCGAATTAAGACAGGAACCCTGATGGCTTGGGCAGACACAAACAAAAGCAACACAGAAGGGGAAAAAAAAGGAGAGACAGAGACAGAGAGAGAGGCAGAGACAGAGAGAGAGAAAGAAAGAAAGAGAGAGAGTGAAAGAAAGAGAGAGAGACAGACAGAGAGAGAAAGAAAGAGAGAGAGAGAGAGAGAGAGAGAGAGAGAGAGAGAGAGAGAGAGACAGAGAGAGAGAGAGAGAGACAGAGAGAGAATAAATAAAGAAAGAAAGAAATCACAACCCTGCCAGCCTTGAAGGCCTACTGGCTTATCCCTCCAGCTGTAGTAATAACCCTACAGACCTGTCTCCTGATGGATACTGGCAAGCCGCCATCAATATTATGCCACTGCATGATGTTTTTCGGGTGAAATGTTTAACCGTCCATTCACACAGTGCAGGTGTGTTTTGTTCGTGGTGGTCTTCTGACCCGAGACAGAACACTTGTAGTGGACAAGCTGGATAACATGCTGTGATACTGGCATTTTCACAGTACGCATCAGCCATAACATTAAAACCACCTCCCTGTCCAATTACCATATAGATGCACTCTGTAGTTCTGCAAACACTGACTGTAGTTCATCTGTTTCTCTGCATACTTTGTTATGCCCCTGTCACCCTGTTCATTAAAGGTCGGGACCCCCAGAGGACCATCACAGAGCAGGTTTTATTTGAGTGGTGAATCATTCTCAGCCCGCAGTGACACTGCTGGGGTGGTGGTGTTTTAAGAGTGCATTGTGCTGGTGTGAGTGGATCAGACACCTCATGTCACATCTGGACTAGGAACAGTCCATCAACTAAAACTATCCAGCTCACAGCGCCCTGTAAGAAACATCATGTGGCCACTGATGAAGGACTAGAGGGTGACAAACAATCTGTGCAGCAGTAGATGAGCTGCTGTCCCTGACTTTAACTCTACAAGGTGGGACAATAAGGTAGGAGGGTCTAATTGAGTGGGCAGTGAGACACAGTGTGCATAAACTCAGCAGCACTGCTGGGTCTGATCCACTTAAACCAGCTCAACACACCACCACCACGTCAGTGTCACTGCAGTGCAGAGAATGATCCACCACCCAAATAATACCTGCTCCGTGGTGGTCCTGTGGGGGTCCTGACCACTGAAGAACAGGATGAAAGAGGGCTAACAATGTATGCAGAGAAAGAGATGGACAGTCTGTCACTGTAGAACTGCCCTGGTCCCATCCCATAATTATACCACTGGGGAGTAACACAAATTGCCAGCAAATCAAACAAACTTTCCATTTAGTCCTATAATGCGCACTGCTGGCAGTCGCTCTTAATTTAACCTTCCTTAAGGCCTTTATGGAGGTTTTTGTATGAAGATCACAGAAATGACAGAGCAGCTGTGTTCCAGCAAATACAAAAGGACCAGAATTTCCAAAAGTAGCTCAAACTGACCTACAAACATTGAGGTAAAAGTGAAAGAACCTGGAGCTTCAGCTTCTGAATTAAGCGAGGAAGCTCTCCACAATACTTCCCTGTTCCAGAATGGACAGTTCGTTCTGCAGAAAGTACAGAATCTGATATTATTTATAATTAAACACATTTTGGTGCTTTGTTGAGTGGAGCCATATCTCTAAAAGAAGTTCAACCTTACACTCCAAAAAGCACTCACAAAGTTCTGAAACAAGGTTCTCCACGTTCTGCTCTCAGCGGGAAACATCCTGCACAATCCTACGCTTTGCTGGTTTTGTGAGAAGTAAAGGATGTTCTAATAGATGCTCTGTTTTTTTTTTCATGGTGAAAACAATTTGGCAAAATTCCCAAAACCATGGCACTGCATCTGGTATGTATTGTGTTTATGCAATAAAAGAAATAACATTAATGTAATATTTTACATTTTCATGTCTTTATCATATTTTCATGTCTTTATCATAAATCTAAATTGTTTTTACTTCTCACTTCAGCACAATACTACCAAAAACACTTTAAAACCATCACAAGATACAACATTCCTGAAAGGGAGGGCTTTGATTGATAGTAGGACATATGTCCCACCCCCAATATAAAAAAATATTCTACACCCTGAAAAAAAAAGAGAATGAAAACAACAACTGAAAAGCTCATTTGTAAGTGTCATAATAGGCTAACATTCATTTTAAGCCAATCAGCTACCTGTTACTATGAAACTTATGCATTTGCTATACACTGGTTATAGTTTTAAAGATCTTTCTATGATTAATGTAGATGTTTAGTGTTCTGGAACTACTAATACTGTCTAAGGCATTTTAGAAACATGTACCATGATTTATCACCATAACAATAACATACAGTCGTATGGTCTATTGATTGTTAAGTTCAACAGGCTATATTATGAATTTTCAGTTTTACCCTTGTAAAATGTGTTTTTTTTAATGTTTTGTGCATTTACACAGTATGCTCGCCAGAGGGAGAAACGTTCTCTCACTTTTCTCAGCTGCCTAAAAACACCTTGTTGGAATTTCAGCCATTTTCTTTTTTACAAGCTGACATCATCTTGTAACACAATGCTTATTGGCTGCCTTCTAATGCAAAGTAACCCCTGGGGGCAGGGAGAGTTCGAGTTCAGTGCCATGCTGAGTGGATCCAATCGTAAGAACAGCCACAGTGGTGTTTACAACCGCTCGGGAGATGAGGGTTTGTCTGCAGACAGGGATGGAACATGTTTTTGTCTTAATAATAATTCCTCTTTGAAATGTTATTCAAAGTTAATCTCAGTGGACTGACGGATGTCCAACACACGATCAGACTCTTTGACAGTCAGGGCAATGTAGAGGATGTAACTTATTTTTTAACTACAACAACACATGCATTCTGAGTATGTTCAAATTTCTGCATACCACTGTAGTCTTATCATTCGCCCCTACTCCACGCCCAGGACTGTTTTGGCGTCAGTTACAGTAGGGTGTCAACAGCAGTTTTTGCTGAGGGTGAGGCATGTTTCATGCCAAAACACCTGAGAACGACAGGTAGTAGTCCTTTACGCTTAGACAAGCAGGCTAGCATTAGAAATGCATTTTGTACTCGTTTCTCAGCACTTTGTCTTTATAATCAAACGAAACGCTCTGCATTTACAGAACATAATGTCAGTAACTACACAGTTTAGACCGCACCAGTTCACCCAAAATGAGCTGTAGACCACCATTTTCATGTGAAACAACATTGAGGTTTCTGGCCAACACACAGGTTTTCACTCTCGGCCAAACATACTAAACAGAGCCTGGCCTGAGGGGGAAAAGTCATCAGGACAGCCTTAGTCATCCGCTGCCCAGAAAAAAGCAGAGCCTCCAATACTCATTCACTCTGATGGAAAAACACAAGAGCATTCAGTGATTGAAAAAGGTGGCCAGCTAAGCAGGTTTCATGCATGAGATATACCTAACTTTCCATTAAGACGATTTCTCCTCATTGATTACTGCTGAACAAAACTACCCAGGTCTAATGGGACTGGACAGTTTGTATTGGGTTTGGTCAGGTTTGGACGATATTTCCTAATATATTTTCCAAACATTTGTTAGTTAGGCCTGGTTTAAGGTAATATTTCAGAGCTGGATTGCTTATTTTCTCCCTACTTCAGACAATGCCTTTGCAAACTCTTTCACACAAGCATCTCTTGATTGTTGTCTATGGAGCAATATGCACAGCCACTGAAAAACATTCTTCTAGGGTTCATGTTTTTACACCACATGCTGAAGCTGAAGAAACATCAACTTTTGAACTGACTGCCCATGAATGCTATATGTCAGCTGTCCACAGCTGAACAAATAACATTAAGGATTCTTTTTGGCCTGTGCAAAAATCAGTACAATGTTTACCACAATCTGATTTTTATGTCAATTTCTTAATAATGGTAAATAAATTACATTTTAATTGATCAAAGCATTCACTCATTCTCTCAAATTAAGTCATGTTTACTTACTTCTCAAATAAACCCATTAATATTTTTATTTGCATATTTCTTTTCGCATGCTTAATTTTTGACTCCTTGTTATCTGTCCCTACCATAATACGCATGTCCCCAGCAAAGTCTTTTTAAAAAGGAAACGAACTTCAGTATACTAGTCATTTAGCCTATAAGCAGCCTTATCTATTTTGAAATCAACAATGATGACTAACAATGGCTTTTAATGTCATTAGCCTACAAGATAACCAGACACTACTCTCCCAAAGTACATTCAGGAGCATTTCCTTAGGCTACATTCAGGTTCTAACTAAAACACTATGGCAGGCTAAAGCCCTAGAGGGAACAAAGAAACCTATTAACAGCAGGCAGGGATGCAAACAAATTTTTTTATCCAATGAAGAAAGGAATGGCGGGCACCATACCTTTTATTTCTGCCATGCTACATCTGTACATCTGTACTCTCTTTGACCATGACCAGGTGAGCTGACATTCAGCTGTAAAAATCACCATTGGAGCCACTTCAGCCTCTGAAGAGTGAACTGCTGTGGTATCAGAACAAAATAAGCCCTGTAGTTCGCACTCAGTGCCAAGAGAACTACCAGAGATCTCCAGTGTTGTAAATGTAATTAATAATAAAACAATGTTTTAAAAAAATAAATAAATAAAAAAGGTCAGCAGGGGAATAAAGAGGATAGAAACTCAAAAGGTACTATAGCACTAGCTATTCAGAACACACACACAAGCCTTGCCTTTACACCTGAAACTCCCATTCATTATCAGTCTGCCTACAAGCTTTTATCCCCACAAAACTGACAGCTACCGCAGGAGACGGGACGAACAAAGCTTGAGTCCTTGAAACTTTTATGAAGTGCCAGAGTTTCTGATGTAGGATGAGACTTGAGTAATTGTGCCTTGATCTCTACCGAGCCACAAACGTGTATATGTGTAGATAATGCTCTGAATCAACACTATAGCCGCCAACACATCATGTGTTTCTGTGTTGATGTTTACGTGAGACTCATCATCCTAGTTCAGCTGCGATCATGCGGATCTAATGCAGTGCTTGGAGCCAAAACAAAAGTTAGCAAACTAGTTTTTTAAAAAAAAAACACAAAACTCCAGGTTTTTCTTTGCATGGGAAGAATAAAAATATCCACCTGCATCACAACTGACAAATAAATGACTATATTTTAAATCTCTGTTAGGAGAAAAATCACACACAAACTAACTGAACAGATAGTTGCACCCAGAAGGAATCAACAGACAGGAATGAAATTTAGTGGGTAGCTTTGACATTGTGAGACAAGCCAATGATTCAAGTTTCTCAGGCCCCTTGTAATGTAAGCGTGGACAGGTTTTGTCACTGCAGCTGACTCAGCCAACAGCCACGACTGCAGACATTCAACAAGCAGTGACGTCCCTCATAAGTAATCCTTTTAGTGCCGGCAACATAGGCAGACCGATACGACGACTGTCCTTACGACCATGTCTACATCACCAAAGACTGCAGTGGTGTCATGCCAGGTCACGTATTGACTCAGAATGGCAGCAGGTCATTTTCAAGTCTCGCTTGTGTGAAGGCAACGCGTTCAGCGCAAAAACGAATGACCTGGTGTCACTCCACCTCCACCACAACATCTGCAGGAACTGTGTGAGAATATTCAATCTGCATGGCATGGATTATCACAGGTCACCATTAGGAACCTTTACAACTCCATGCTAAGACGACTGCCATGTTGCATTAGCAAACATGGTGGCCCGACACCATACTGAGAGAAACTACGTCTGTATATGTAGCTTAATAAATATTACAGCCTTAATTGTTCATCAGTGTTCAGTCTGTGTGTGTTAAATAAAGATGGCATTTGTCCAATTAGTCAACAGTTTATGCTGGCTTGTTACAAAATTAATGATGGTAAATAACAGGAATTTCCTTCCAAAGGGAAAACGGCTCTAGACAACATATACAGTTCTGCAATTACAAGAGTTTGAGTGTGAAACTCAGTGCAAGGCTCAAAGTATGAGTGGTGATCTAGGATCTGATTTCTCTCTAATTTACTAAGGCTTTCACCTACTTGGAAAAGCTTTGTGAATATGAGCCCTGATTTGAAAATGTGCAGCCACTGGTTTCATACAGCATGTATGACTTTGGAGGGCTTTATTAACAACACCCTTAGCTCCCAACCAGCTCTCTTGTGTTAATCTGACTACTCATAATAAAATGATTAATTTTTATAAGAAACAGTTTGAGGGTTGTGCTCTGTGCTGGAACACGTTATCAGAATATCCAACCAGTCCAGAACACTAGTGTTGGTTACTTAGTGTTTTTTGTATCAGTTTGTATACAAGTGTCTATACATTTACCATGTGGTTAACATCACCAGAACAGAACTGTATGTATTTACGACAGGACGGAGTCCCTGGGATATTGCTGTTCTCGGGGTTTTACAGGTCATAGGTCTAACTTGGAGACCATTTGTTGGTCCTAGATAAGATCACACCCTCTTTCTGTTATCTTTAGGGGGTGGTTAAGCAGTGTATAAAACCTGTGTGACAGGGGTCTCTCTTCAGACTGAGTAGGGCTGCGCTGGACTGAGTAGGGCTGCGCTGGACTGAGTTGTGCTGCGTAGGACTAAGGTCCGACTCAGCAGGACTGTGTTGGGTTGAGTTCAGACTGCACTGAACTGGCCTGGCTAAGGACAAGAGAGGAGTGAACTGCGATCGCCTTGAAATAAACTACTCCAACATCTCCAGCCTTCAGTCTCCTGACTCCATCCTTCTGGCAAGCAACTCTAGTCTATGTCATCCCAAAGAAGTCTATAAATCTCATTGGTAAGAAAAAAATGTCATTGGTAAATCATACTGTATCAGTATGACCAAGTGCCTTTTGCATTTTTCCTATGTTAAAATGATTCAAAACGTATCCTGACTGTTAATATTAATATTAGAGTGCTTCTGTCCCGCTGTCTGGTTATCCCCCTACTAAACTTGCCAATTGAATCAGGTGTGCTTGAGGAGGAAAATCATTAAACTGTTGAACACCCACCCTCCAAGATAAGAGCACAATCCACCCTGCAAGGACATTTAGAAAAATATTCATTAAAATACATAAAGAAAGAAAGAATAAAAACACAAACTACAGAATTTAACATCAGCTTCCAGACCTACTGGTTTAGGTGCAAGTACTACATGCTACATGCAAGAAATTTTGTCCGATGTACACACAAACAATCTACACACAAATCTCACAGGAGACTATTTAAAATGCTTCATTATTCATAGACGAGGGAAATCCATGTGTGTCCTTTAGAATGAGTAAACATGGGGCTAATAAGCTAACCTTATAGCCAGACACATCATAATAATAGACTTTCCTAGACCTAACCCGTGTAATGCTGCATGCTGAAGGATAAAAACTGAAGAATCTATCTACATGCTATTACTACAGTACTTCGAGAAGGCCCACGACCAGTCCGGCAGCTTACCGAGATCAGTGTTAGGCCCTGCCAACAGCTGTTTGAACTTGTCCAGTCTGGAAGCCTCTCTCTCAGTCATGGCTGGTGTGCCGGACGTGTTTTGATCAGCCATGCGGGCCACTAGTGGAATGACTGGCCGATGCGGGAGTGATTGTTGTCTCTGTAGTGCGGCCCGATCTCCGGTCATCTCTGCATTGAGTAAACATAACAAAACAACACAAGAATTAACTTTTCCATTTCCCTGACCTCATAGACTATTGTTGATTTTTTTTCCCCGCGCTTATAGCTCATGCAAACACTTAACACATGCACGTACTTCATAACATACACGACTCATTATCACCTGGTCTTACACTGTTACAGTGTTCTTTCTTAAAACACCAATTATGAAAAGGGAAGCATACATGTGTAAAACTGTTTAAACAAGTTGAAAACTGGGATACTGAGTATTGAGTAAAACACCAATGAGTATATAAAGCATGTCACATGCTAATCCTTAATTTTTGCCATCTCTGAAACCAAAACAAATGAAAAAAGTCAGAATTACTTTATATATACAATGTAAAAATCACATGCGTGGAAAAACAACAGTAACTCCTAATTACCTTTTTGGAGCCCGTATTTCTCAAAATCAAAATTCCCTGAAATAAACTTATTACGACAATGTGCCTGCTTCACTCACAAACAGCTTCGTTTAGAGATTCAGAATTAGAAATTCAGCACTGGTCTGCTTCGGGGTAGCGTTTTAACAAATAAGTTCACCTAGCTGGATCTTCAACACCTAGCATCTTTAACTAGGCCCAGGATGTCAAATTTTCTCAAGGGACTGGTGGGAGGGGGGGGGGGAACCCATGTGCTCATTTACTCAAACCAAAGATGAAGAAGAGGAGATCTCAGTTAAAGTAGAAGACCACTGCATTAACAAACTACAAAAGAGCACTTCCAGAAGTAGACAAATTGTTAAATCAGACATTTTGGTTCCATTGAAGCTAGCATTAATGCTACAGTAGCGAACCACCACCTACTGCCCCGCTCCCAAATGTCTTGGTTTAAGGAGCATCACAATCTGCTGGCCACATATGGTATCAGAGAGTCAGTGGCTGTTTTCAGCACATAGGACCCCCTGAGTGTCATCTGGCCAGCGACAGTGATTCAGTGGCTCCATATCAAGGAAGAGAGATAACTTTTAAAAACCCAAATGCATCTAATGTAGAAAGAATTTCTCTAGGTCACTCTATTAGATCTTCACTGAGGGTATGACCCACCCACATCTGACACACACAGCATATACGCCATGAGGTCACAGGGCAGTACACACAGTGAAAGCTAGCCATGACTCTCATAGACCTCATTATTAGTGCTGTCATAAGCACTATAGCATGAATCACTTGGACAAGCCCATTCTATTCATGTCCTAAAATTACTTAATCGGATGCACTGTTATTCTGACCCATCTGAAAAGGATAAGGTCAGGCAATCACAACATGTTTTCAGTCTCGTTTACCAACCGCTCCACTCTTTTAAATGCTATAAACAGTGCTGCTGCCGTTTTATCCTCCATTTAAAAAGGACCGCTGAACTCTGTTCAGGTTATTGTCTACAGTGGAGAGAGGGAGTTTAGAGTTGCTGGAGGTTGAAAAGGAGAGCTCCCCCAATCACTTTCTGCCTGAATGCTCTTTATAAACATCTCTTTTTCTTTTCTTTTAATAGGCATGCACTAAAATCATTTCATTTCTCCAGTATGAAAACGGACCACTCAAACTCCCCTTCCAGACTAGCTGTATAATCAGCCCTGATAACAAATCATACACACTCAAATGAATAAATGTTATATCACTGTGTTCACAGGAAATGGAGTTGTTCTGGTTCAGTCAAATACTAAAAAAAGCATCTGTCAGAATCTCATAGTAATATTATTAATCTTGTTAGCTCAAGTCTCTGTTTAAGGTAACCACAATTCATAACATCATATAATATCTTAACAAAAAATGGGATTTTTTAACAACATTTTAACAAAATGCCTTTAAGACATCTCCATGGTTTTTTTAATGATGTCATTTTGCACCCGAAGTTGGGTAATGAGCATGTCCCACTCTCACCACAAACCAGCCATCACTGCGACCCTTTCTGACTCCAGGTTATATTCACAAACTTATCATGGTATGGAAGAAAAACACATGGCAAGGCAGGACAACACACAACAAGTATCACAGAAATATTACTAAAAAAAGAAAAAGAAAAATTAAAACATCTCTGATATTTGGGTCTTCTTTGCTTAACAGAACAATCAGGCTACATTCACTTTCTAATCTTCTGCTCAGATCAGACCTTCTAACTTGGGCAAGTGACTCAAATCTGTCATAAATATGAACCAACATGTCTCCCATGCACACATCCTGACAATGTCACGTCACAAACATGAAGGAAACCAGCAAAACAAGCCTGTATCGGCACATTTATCTGCTCTACTAAATAACATAATATTTATAAATTAATATTATACTATACAATTATAGAGTATTCAGGTTCTAGAAAATAGGGTTTATACTCACACAAGTTTGTTTAAAAGTACACTGTAAGAATCCTTCATTCTAATTTTCTTTTCTTAGGTTAGAGACTGTACAAACATTTTATCTTTACTGTCATTTTTACAATGAGTAATGCTTTTATATAATGCTGTTAAGTCACCTGGTGAAAAAATTCCTAAATATTTTTTCATATCATATATATGGCAAAATACAGCATGTTCCAGGGGTAAAAAAAAAATCAATGAGAGTTTTACACAATTCCCAGCAGCCCTAATTCTAACAAATTATTAATATAAAAATGAGAACTTAAGCAAAACAAAGTTAAGATGGCCTAAACATTGTTTTTGTGGCCCATATTGATCGCTAATTTCTTTCTTCAGGCTTTCAGCACAGCTGGCTGGTACCTGGAACTCATCAAAGCCAGGGCTGGATTGTCAGGTTTCATTTACACGTTTTATGTTGAAACAAAATATCATCCCACACATCTCTCACAGTGATTCGTACAGGACGACGGCATAAAGCCATGTAAATGTTATAATGGTGAGCGCGTTACTGGCAATGGATGTTTATCAGATGAGAGAAGATAGAATACTGGAGGTGTAAAACAAGGCCAAAGGATGCTCTGCACTCTTATTGTTATTGCATAAATAAAAATGATAAAAACAGATGAAAAATGTCATATTTCAATACTAAAAACCTAGCATGTGTTGCTTTCTGCATCCCCATGTCCACTCCTCTCTTGCGTATATATAATAATATAAAGATGCCTACAAGAAGAACCATAGCTGACTTCGTATGAAAGCATTGTGAGGATTTTATCACAGTCACACGTCAAGTGAGGGCACAACAAACAGACAGGAACACCATTATCACAGTGATTCGTCCCCAAACAACGGAGATAGACACACCCAGCTGTGGCGGAATGCAGGCATCAGCTGCAGGTACAGGCAGCAGAGGGAGAGATTTCTGTGCTTGTGTGTGCATGAGAACACAGCAGGAGCACACAGCATCACTGCCCCGAACCCCGCTGCAGGCAGATAACTGTCGGAGCTTCAGTCTCTATCTACACCAACCAAACAGAAGGCAGGCATGCACACATAAAAGACCTGTTGTTCTTCTATCTTGCCACACACATGTGCCACTAAACGTGTAGTGACCTAATCTGGATTCAAATGACTGCTTTAAATATGCTGCAACTTATCACGTGACGTGTTATCAGCACTGTCTTTGTTTGTTTGTCTTTCAAACAACTAAACACATGGAAGTTTGTGAAGCCAGCTTTCATTCTATACATTCATTCTTTCACCATCTAAGATGCAGAGGTGCTGGAGCCTATTCAAGCGATCTTGGGGAGGAAAGCAGTTACCAGCTTGGAGAGGTTTTCAGTCCATCACAGGGCAAACACAAAGACATACACATTCACTCATGCACTCACACCTAGGCAGCAATATAAGCATCTCCATTTCACAATGCTCCACCGTGCCCACAGCACAAGTAATTATTTAATTAAATAACAGCAGCTATGACTCTGAACTTCAGCGGATGTTGTCTTGTATTGTATCTCTGCTGTCGTTGACTAATGCAGAGCTACTGCCCATCCTTTGCGCTCTGAGGCTGCTGCATCTTCATCTGTTTTGGCTGGGTGCTATTGCCTGCCTGCATTTCTGACAAGTTTGTCTACCATGGAGCTTCTTCATCTTCTGTACTGCGAGGGGAACTGCACCTGCATCCAGGACACCTATCCGATTTAATCACAGACTAATCAGGCATTTCTTCTTCTGCCTGAATGCTTCTCTTTTCTTTTTAACAGACTATCATGTAGTCTTCTATCTAGCAGTTATTCTGATTATTAATGCTTGAAATATAACATATTTTATGCATATATAAATGAATTTGACTTGACTGTTGTATAGAGGTCGTGCGATACACTCACTCCATGATTTATTGCATGACAATGGGTGTACAATTTAAATTCTTATAACATTTTGAACAAAATTTGATTAAAGGAAATATGGGACTACAATCATGTTTTTAAACAGATTACTAATGACACGCTAATGAAGTTGTTAGATGGTTTACTAATGACACTGGAGTTGGGAGGCAGGGGGAGAAGAGCTGGAGGGAGGTGCTGATTGTTTACATTACATGACATCAATAACAGAATTCTCCAAGATGCTTATTACCACAGTTTTGTATTGCAATATCTCGATTTCACCACGCACTGTTACACCGCTGCTGACGTAACACATACATTTCACAACAGAGATCAGAAAAGCACCTTCTCTGATCTTAAGCAGCTTCAGTGTGTAAATAAAAGATGAAAAGCTAGCACACGCTGCTGAGTTGATGGATACTGACCCTTTGGGGAGCCAATGGGCGCTTCGCTGTGGGACTTCACCAGCCTGCTGTCACTGTGTGGGAGGCGCTCAGACCCGAAGGACAGTTCTGCTGTCGTCTCTGCTGCCTCCTCTTCTTCCTCCTGCTCGTTTTCCTCCTCCTCATGTGCCTCCTCTTCCTCTTTCTCCTCAGGCTCAAACACCTCATCCAGCTGCTGCTGCCTTCGCTCTTGTAGCTTACTGTGGTTCTCTATCACCTTATTGGCTGTCTCCATGACAACCTCGATGTTAAGGTTCTGGGCGGCCATGGCTAGGAGTTCGTCGTCGTCGTCTCCGACGTCCCAGGCGTCACTGGTGATGCTCTCAAACTCCTGGAAGGTAGTGGCTTTTTTCGGCTTGCCTGGTGTGCTCGTCGAGGGGGGCTTGTTTCCAGCTTTGATCAGACTGAGTGGGAGGAAGTGAGAGACTGTCAGATTTGGCCTACTGCAAGTGAAACATCTTTTTACCTGAGGCAAATACTCTAAAGTTACATCAAAACTCAGGCAATACAACAATAACACTGTGAAGACTTTAAGCGAAAGAGATGAGCCGAGGCTGAAACATTAATGCAGCTCCTCTAAGCTGCTTTAACACACTTAGAAATTCTTTCAAAAGTTCACTGCAGCCAAAATGTGAAAACACTTTACAACCACAGTCGCTTAAACAATAGCTCTGATTCATTTTTGAAGTGTTTGATTAAAGATTCTTTGTGGATTTAAAGATACATGCCTTTGTATAAAGAGTATATTATCACTAGTGGATATACTCGTTTTCTAACAAAGGTACAGTTGCCATCATTTAGACCAATCCTGTTTTTTGGTGAGCGTGCGGTTGGCTCCCACCACACAGACATGTTGAAAACAGACCAGGTCGAGGCTTTCTAATCCTTTTGCCTCAGAATCAGCACAGCTGGCAAGAATACAGCAGGTTTTCTATCCATCAATGTTTGTGCCAAAACTCATAATAATCTGAATAAGTATATATTGGTGGAAAAATTAAGATGACTAACTATAAAGAGTACAGGTACTGGACAGGTGCCATTGTACATTTGGATTAGGTCATCTTTTAGCTTGGTTTTCGTTGATAATACAAGTTCAAGTGTATAACCATACAGTTCTGAAAATAAATTTCAAGCTAAATAAAGCCACTCACATGCATCTAAACCTTCATGTAAATCCAGTATCAATGCTATGTTACAAATTACAATGGTGGCCGTTGATTTCCAGTTTCATTTCATTTCATTAACACTGAACACATGAGTAAAAAAGGTTAATAAAAACACACTACAATGGCATTTCATATCTAATATTTACATTTTATAACATTCACAATTCATAATGAACAAAACTGACAAAATCCTGGAAGTTATGGAGAGCTACCTAGAAATAGGTGAAATAGGTGAAAGTCCATCAACATATCCACCTCTGTGCCGTATCCCAATGTACAAACCAGAAAATGCTTTTGACAACGGGCACAAATATCAGATTCAAAATCTCATTAGAAGCTTGGAACTGTTCTCCCCCCAAGCAGGGAAAACGGTTCCTTTTTTCTCCATTTCAGAAGCCCTATTTACATGACAATGCGCTAATTATGTTCGTTATCCTCCCCAAAACCTTCCATTACAATAGGAAATAACTGCACCTCAACCAGAAAATGAAACATAATTCTCCAAGGACCACTCCGCTGTTTCTCTATATTCCTCCTCGGGCCAAACAAGAAAATGTTAATTAAAAGAATGTTTTGGTATTTTTGACCTAAAACTTTATTTTCACACCCATGGCATTGAGTCAGTTCCCAAAAGAATACTGAGAAACTTCCACGTTTTTCCATTTTCAGCTTTGACCAGACCTGATCCTGAGAAAGTCTGAAACATTGCACTAAAATGTCACACTCATTTAACACTTTTGAAGCTCAAAGCAGCCAACATGTAAATCCAGACACTTAGCAAGCTCCATCACACGTAAGTCAACCTCGCAAAACACAACTTGGATAAAGTCAGAGAGACTTTTTTGAAAAAGTGACTGAAAATAAATCCAAAATAAGAAATACCGCCTGGGGTATATAACACAGTGATAATTACTTACACAACAAACTGAAATAACTCAGCTTACCAAAGTGCAACTGCAAATACACATTTCAATCCGCCAACTGATTAACTGAAAGTTCGGGACAACTTGGCAACCTGAGCTTAACTTAAACTAATAAAGCATTAATTCAACATTGAGCCTAACTCATAAGCTACATGGGGTCTAAATCAGCCACCCCAATGTCAAACACAGTTCAATACCAGAAAACTTTGTCATGTCCCTCTAATTTATTGTACGTATTGTAACCAAAAATCAATGTAAGCAACAGTTATAAGCAACTGTGTAAAGATTTCAAAACATGAAACACTCAAACATATGGAAAACTGTATTTCTGAAGCAGCTTTCAAGAATCTCTCATTTGCGGCCTTTCAAAAAAAAAAAAACAACAACAGGTACCTTGATGGTTTCTATTAAAACAAATTGGGGAAGGACAAAATAGAGCTGGGTTTGTCGGCTATAGCCCTCAGCAGTTTCAGCTCAAGTGTGGCTCCTCCATTAATTAAACCATTACAGAACATCATGTTTAGTTTATGTATAAAAACCTTTTTTCTTTTTTTTTTTTTACAGTACTCTGTGGTCACATTCACCATCCAGAGGGAACCAGCATTGCAGAATCAGCAGAATAAAATCCATTAAACACAGTTTTTTATGGTCATCAACAAAATATTTAACTAAGAAACACTCGAAGTTTGAATGAAATTTGATGTTGAAGGCGAGTGGTACACATTTTACGATGTACTGGAAAGGGTTTTGGTTGTTGGATGTGTCTAGGAGAGATTGATGAGTCTATGCTGCTTTGATGTGGCTCCAATGCATCTTAGACCACCTCCTGATTTTAATTCATTTTACATGCACCTTTATTATGTTGTTTGGCCTTTTCCAGATATAACCCTAAACCACAAAACACATGCAGTGACCAGGTATAAACCGGATGTTTGTTAAGTAGCATGTGCATGTTTTCAACACTAATAATAATAATAACATAATTCAAGTTCAGGTAAATACTTACTTAGCATGTAGAAGTGGGTCAAATGGAGGATGCTGGGCTCCATAAACATGTTGTATACTGCAAACAGGAAACGATTAATCAGGTTATAATACTTAAAAGGACATAAAAAGGACAGACACAGAAAAGGTAGAATGACTTTAGCAGTGTAAAGCAGGCTAATGAAGGTTACACACGTGTACACATATGCATACACATACATACACACTTTCACTCGAGTAAAAAAACACTTAATAAACTTAGTCTAATATTAATCTGTCTAAAGTCAAGCATCCAGGACGCCACTTGAGTTTAAAACACTACATTTCATAAACTATTACTTGATTCATAATATACTTCACTTATAAAAAATTAATTAAATTTAATAAGTTATACATCGTCGCTGTCCAAATAAAAACACGTATCTCCAAAATGGCAACTTTACAGGAGAAGGCAACAACCTAATTTAATTCTAATGTTAGTGAATGGAACCAGACTTTTTCAAAGTGAATTATTTTTTTATTATTTTAGATAATAATAATTCATTCCATTTCTAAAACCATAATGCTACAGAATTCATTTTAAAGCACCAAAAACAAAAAGCGGGTGAATGCAGCAACTACTTTTCTCTGTGTACCCATGTCAATTATTTTCTATGAGACAGGCTTCTTTTGTCATCTCCATGACTCATCTAGTCACGGAAAATAAGCACTGTACGAGTTTTCCTTTTGTACCGGCAGCAAAAAAAGCTGTAGCGTGACATGTCTGAATTAATATGCATTATTAAACATTGCATGTGCTGTGATGTGACTACTGCGCATGCACACACTGTGATGACAAGGCTGAAATGATACACTGTGCAGTCCTGTGAGTTTGTTAAGTTGATCAAATATAGGCTATAGATGTTACTTTTTTTTTAATGGTCAATTTTGATTCTTATTCACAGACTGATAACTTTTCTCACCAACATTTTAAGCTAAAGCAAAAGTTAAATGAACAAATTAAATGTTACAACAGATATATCTTCAGGAACACTGCTCCTGTCTCAACTTTTCTAAAATGTGTTGATAACCTCAAATTCAAAAATAGGAATATATTTGTATGTGGGGTTTTGGGCCTAAGTTTATTTAAGATGGATTGAGGTTAAGTGAACGTGTGTCTTGTGGTCCGTCAAACCAAAACAAATGCTGCAACCTCCGGGCTAAAGAGGAGAGGGACCCAGCAGCTTGTTAGCAGCTACAGTTCAAAGGTCAGAGATGAGTATAAGGGGGACTTAGCACATCATTCTATTCTTTTTTTTGTTGTTGTTTGTTTGTTTTTATGTACGTTTAGCACCGAGTCCAAACTTGGTTGGGGTTGTATTATAGTACATCTAGAACTAGAGGGCACTGTGTTTAGATGTATAGATCATGGGTGTTGGAACTCTCAAATGGCAAAACCATATGTTTACTGCATTGCTTCTATGAGGTTGTACTTCAAAAGGACCTAATGGCTTGGTTTCCCTTTGCTCAGTTACATGTAGTCCACTAGTTAGCATCAGCTAAAACTGGAACCAACAGGAGTTTGTGAGTTGTTCCCCATTTTCTGATAAGCACGTCTACCAACGTTAAAATCTGTCTCACAAGAGGCAAAAACTAGACTAAAGCTGTGTGGATTTGCAGTCTTCATATAAAGTCTGTATATCAGTGGAGCGCAGTACTAATGTTAATGTTGTCCAGTGCTGTGCTACTAAAGTTTGCATCCAAAACAGGCCTTTCATGTCTGCTAGCCACCAGCAGCAACTGACTGCACTTCACAACAGTCCGGTACAGTGTTGTTTACATATGACCTCTTAGACGAAACTCCACTGCAGACTTAGATACATTAAAAACACCAATATGAAACAGTTATAGCTATAACAGTGACTTAGCCACTTAGACACAAGCTAGTTAGATTAGCAACCTAGCTAAATTCAGAGTGGGTATGAGTACGAGACTTGGCGATAAACAGAAGGCAGAAAAAACGAACCCTGATGACAGACAGCCCTTGAAGGTGCGGACTTTTTCAAATATATTATAACAGTATCTACTACACATACCATATCTTAGAATGAACAGGTTGAAGCTAACCAAGCTAAGTAGCTAGCTAGTTAGCATGAACACGTCACTCACCTGCCAGGCACCTTCGCTGTGTTTCTTTTCCAAAATTGCTTTTTACCGCCGTCGCTCGACATTTTTGCAGGTCTGTGCGATAGCTCATCAATAGCAGAAGGGCTCAAATAACATATATTGTGTAAATGGTGTGCAGTATGTTTATTTACACCCTTAGTTTTTCTTCGTAAACTCAGAAAGCCGCCATGTTGGCGCAGCCCACAGCGAGCAAGCAGCGATCTGATTGGATGGAGTGGCTAAAACCAGCCAATCAGGAGTGAGTTCTGCAGTGAGTCTGTGGGTTTTGCGGCTTCATTAAAACCTAGCAGTGCTCCAACATTAAAGGGGACAGTCCAGCGACTTCCTGCACTGTTCAGTTACAGGACCACATTCATTCATACAGGTTTAATATGGAGTGGTTCTTTCTTATGGTAAAATGGTATGATGTAGATTTCCTTAGAGGTGATGATAGGAACCAGGAGACATGATGCCTATAACACCAAAATTTTACCCTTTTATTTGCCAAAATTTGTTGTTTCAAAACTAATATAAAGCAATGTGGATGTTCAAGGTTTTAAACTGCTTACAGGGACCACTGGAGTTTCATTCAGACCTCAGGCCTGTTTATCAGTTTTTCTGTTCACGTACGTCTGTACGTTTTTATCCTCTTTTGGTCTTGTTTTGCTATCTGTTGTCGACCCGAGGAGGATGAGTTCCCCTTTTGAGTCTTGGTTCCTCTTGAGGTTCCTTCCTCTTACTCTGAGGGAGTTTTTTCCTGCCGCTTTTCCTGCCACTGGACCTGGCTCCTCTGCAAAGCTGCTTTCTGACAACATCCATCGTAAACGGTGCTAAATTTATAAAGTTGATTTGACTTAATAATGTCCCTGGCCGGACATCAACTGTTTTGTGTAATAACAATAATTACTGAACAGAAGCTATTAAATGTTTCCAGCATCTGGTTCCTCCTATCACAGAGTAATGGATGATATGAAAGTGACACGTGGCATTATAATCTATTAGACTATGGTCTCAGCAGTCACCTTTGTTTTAAGTCAAATCATAAAGTTACACCATCATGACTGTATTCATCTTACACAGTAGTCTTTCTACTTGACCTAAATTATTAGTGTTGTGTAATAAAGATGCCACAATAAACTTCAATCTGCATTTCTTTCTAATTATGTTTCTTCATTGACCATGTAAACACACTCACCCCTCTCAAATGTCCTAAATCAACTTTAAATCAGTTGGTACTCATAGTGGATAATACTGGTTCTCCCCAAGCAGGTTTGATCCTTGCTTGGGCAAGTACAGTAGGCTTTACCATAGTTTGGCAAACCTCCTAAAGCTACATGGGCTGACCTGTGTCAGATGTTTGAACTGTAAGTTGCTGTGGATACAAGCACCTGTCAAATTCTGTAGATGATAAATATCTGTAGCCAAAATCAGATCATTTAATAGCTGTAATCATGCCCCAAATGGATGCACATCATTTGATGCTAAAGTGCTTTGTCAAATCAATGTATAGACATTTATAAAAAAAAAAAAAATAGAAAAATAAAATGACTACACTTACTGAAGACCTACTTTTGTTTTAATGACACATTGTAGTAATTAATTAATATATAGTCAAATTATCTATTCTTTTTTAAAACAATGCATAAAACATTGGTAATAAGATTAAGAATAAAATGCATCATCATCATACGAATAATTTGGAAAAAAAAAACAAGAAAGGAAGTATTGCTGCTGACAACAAGTATTATAGTTTTGTACTGTTATTTGTCCCTAAGTATTAGTGAGCTACTTACCTGTACCAACATTATTATTTATTTATTTATTTATTGTATTTTATTGTATTTTTAAGGGGAAGAGGAGGACGATGTTGATGAAGATGAAGGACATAGTTTATTATAGTTTGGAAAAATTTACTGACACATTTAATTACATACACATTTACATGGTGAATTGGGTGCATAGGTAACTGGAATGTATACAGCTAATAAAAATCCCAGGCAATTCCCATTTAAGATATTTTTATTTTTTACGTTTGTAACAGTTATTATAGCGTTTAAAATAACCAATATACTGTTTGGTGTCTTATATAAATCATCAACATACCGAATGATCTTTACCAGATCATATAAATGCAAATGGCATAACCATCACAGAAATACACTGAAGCCATCCTACGCGCGTTAAATGAACCTAAATCCGCTGGAAGTCCACTGAGAGTCGTTTGGCTCCTCCCACCTCCATGATGACGCAAGCGCGCTCCGGCGCGACCTCGTTTATTCAGGAAAGAAGAAACCGCTATGTAAAGTACAGGAGGGGAAAAGAGGAGAGGAGCTGAGAAGGAGAGTCTTTATAACGCAGAGGGTTCCGACTACACTTTTTCGACGATGACGTCCAGATAACTAGGGTTTAGTGGCCCGTGGCTGGTAGCGGCGGTGGAGAAATGGAGAAGCAGCCGAGGCTGTTGTGCTCGCAGCTCACGGTGGAGAACAGAGTGTGCGATGTGACTCTGAGCAGCTCGTTTCTTTTGTGGAAGACGGCGGTGGGGAGCAGCAAGAAGCCCTTCGCTGCCAACGTGTACGGTCCTCTAAAGGCCGGTAAGCACCGAACTGCTGCTGCTTGTTCGTCCTGTTTCTCTTTGTTCACAGACAGGCGGACAGAGAGCCAGCCTGCTCAGGGAACCGGGGCAGATGCTATCGGGCTGAAGGCTTCGCCTAGTTTGTAGCCTGGTAGAATATGTTTTAGCTGCTTAATGTCTTTGCCATGACACTTAAAGACGAGGCTGAATTTGGCTGCACAGTCGAACCGCCGGCTGCTTAGTCGAGCTCTCCGTTCCACCTTAAATGGTGCAGCGTAGTGCCCTGTTTAAGGTGGAACGGAAAATTCGAAGTCGAGTTTCGTAGTTTCAGGACAGGCTGACAGTCGTGGTGATATTTCGATTCAGAATAACACATCTGTGAAGGTTTGTGTGTTCAGCAGCTCAACACTGATGGGACATGCCATGTCTGCACACGAGGCCTGTTGATTCAGTGCTGAGAGCAGAACAGGCACTTACCTGGGACTGCTTTGAGCTCTAATCCCTCATTAAAGAAAGCTCCATAGTAATACTGTAGGGGTTTCAACAGTATTCCTACCTATGGCTTGTATACCATGCAGTCTTTTCAGGCACGGAAAGTATGAACTTACAAAGACATGGAGCTATATTAGAAGAACAGGAGGATTCCTCCTGATGCTCATGAGGGATTGAGCTGGATTCCCATGCTGTTTATATAATAGAACGTCCTCCAAGATGGTTAGCCCGAGTCATAAGTTCTTGTGGATCATTAACTGACTGTACTAAAATTAGAGCCGGGTGAGACTAAGGGATTTTTAAAAACCTATTCCTCAGAAGTTTCCATAATGTCAACCATCCAGCCTGGAGAGCTTTTAATCAGTGACTAAGAGCTCTTTTTGTGTTAGCATAATACAGTAGTGTGGCTACTGTTAGCTTCACACCTGCTTTTCAGACTCTTCTGCTAGTCATGCATTTACCCTTATAGTGGACAATAATAGTAAATTCCAGGCCTCATGTTGCTGAACAAGACTTCAGCCCCGATTCACATGAGGCACCACGAGGACCTGTGCAGGATGAGACGTAAGGTGTGGAAAACACCAGCTGTCCTCTTCCAACACAAAATTCCATAGTTGGCACAATCAGGCAGATAGAGAGTAGAAAGTGTGACGTGAATGACACACACTAAAAAACAAACACTGAAAAAGCAGGAGAGACTAAGAATGACACTGCTGGGTGGCCTGTAAACAAAGCTAGAGCAGGACAGAGCAGGACACATCCTGCTCTCGATAGCATGAAATTGAAATGGAGAAAGTCAAATGATTCCTTTAAATTTCCATTCCACTCTTGTATTGTTTGATATAAAGCATATACACAACAGGTATACTGTCACGCTTATGCCAAACGGTTCACCCAAAACTCTGTACTTCGTACAAGCAGCCAGCTTGTAGAGTGCCATAGCAGTTGTCTTATCACTTGGCACATGTGGCAGGTGACTGGAAACAGTGGTCATTTCCCATCGTCCAATAATGGAGCATAGTTGTTTGAAAGCTGTGTTAAACTTTGAGATGGCTGATCCAAACACATTTGAAAAATGGCTCTGCACAGTGTGCCCCTCAAAATTGTTGGGTGCTTTGCATTCCCAGATGCAAGTTGGGCATTGTCAGAGTGGCACAAAGATTTCAGCCCTCATTAGGTGGGTCACTACTCATCCTCCCCGGTGTTTCTGAACAACACGTTCATAAAGAGATGGGAAATGGCTGTGAAGATAATTAATCTAAAAATCTTGCTCATTTAGATGCTGCCCCTAATCCCATGTCATCTAAATTAACCCAGATTATCTAAAGTTTCTTTTTATAACTGTGCTTGTAAATTCTCATATTTTATATTGTCTGGCCTCTAACTTTAGACATACGAACTTTGGCATAGTGATGCAATACTTCATTATTGTCTGTTCTACAGATGTTTTTATTTTTGCTTGGATACTTTTAATGACTTCCAGCAATATGATAAAATGCTGTTGCTGTTTCTAGTCAGTGTTATACTAGAACATACAATTTGCTGCTAATGTAACACTAGCCATAATGTATATTGAATTGTCTGAAATGGACTAAGTAAGTACTTACTATGGATACATGTGTTCACATAAACAACATTGTGTAATGTTTGTTTGACCACATGTGGTTTTATATTTGATCTGGTACCTAAACAGTGGTTGTCTGAGAAAATAAAGTTACCACCTGAATTTGTTAGTGTGAATCTTTGCATGTCTAGTAGTTTCAGTTTACACTAGAGAAATCTCACAATGAAGAGCTGGCATAAAATGGAATGGCCTCTTTAGGCCCTGCAATTGTGCTCTGCTTCTAAAGGCCTGAACAGATCCTTTTCCCTAAAGGCAGGGAGTTCAGTTTCCTTCCTGGAAGAGCTACTGTAGACACCCTTCCTTTTGTTGAATTTCTTAGGAACTTGCAAAGCCACATGTTTACAGTATTAGTCTGCTATCGAGTGGCAGATCAGATATGAGAAGTTGATGAACACTGATATACTGCCTTGAAATCTATAATTATCGCAGAGTTAGAAACAGAGTAAATGGTTCCTTCAGACCGATTGCCTTTGAAGGGCCATGAAAGGGTGCGTTGGCCCTGTGCCATCAGACCGTGGTATTCTGCTTGTTAAGGCGCTTTGAAACCTGCTTACTCTGGCTTGAGGATGGTTTACAGTAATAATGGTGATAAATGGAAAATAATGCTATCATATCTTAGTAACAGATCGTGCTGTACAGTGTTGTACTTTAAGACTGACATTGGCCTTTGCACCTTGTCCTCAGCTATCAGAGTCATTTACATAAAGTGCCAGTTTGTATAAGTCTTATGCCATGTACCACTCCTTCGCTGAATGCTTTTCAGCATTCTCCAGTTCTCCAGTATTCTGTCATTTGACAAATGCCATTTCGTTAACGTAACAGGGATAGCACAGAAGGCAAACGACCCTTTCTAAACCAAAGCTCCCTTCTCAGGCATAGCTCCTCTCTCACCGGTGATACATTCAGAGACTTTGTCCGTATCGTTATTGATGCAGTCACGATGATTGTACAAAAGGGAATGGTTAAATAAAGGAAAGCGATAAAAACATTACATGCCATATTAAAAAAAAGAACAAAAGAACTATAAAGTGCATAACATTGCCACTGTATTCATGAGATATATGACCATATAAATGATCATCCCTGCCCTGCCACATGTTTGTATTGGTCATATTGTGAAGCTGGAGCTTTCTGTAAGCTACTGTATTTCCCACCACTGTATAAAGAAGCTGCTTTTCATGCTGAATCCACTTTTTGAGCTCGAGTGAGCACGTACACACATTCAGAATGCAGTTCACACCATGTCGATGTGCCTGTAAACAGGAAATGTTTTGTCTGCAGGAATTTAGTTATGAAGCAACACGTGTGAGCCTTACTCTATAGCTTGCATTGTTGCTTCTAATATTACTTAATGGCTGCTACATTCTAAACAGACGACAGTGGTGTTATGTGTTTGTTTCATCAGCAAACAAACTTGTCAATTTTATTCTGTACTGGATTATTGTACCCGAGTTTTAGTTTTTTGCACATTACCGTTCCCCATTTTGGGTGCAGTCAGCATGTGTAGTCTTTAAGTCTTTTCTATTGTATTTTTTCTTTTTTGAACTAAGTTACAATTAGGGATGCATTAATACCTGTTTATCACGAAGTAGTCATTGGTGTAAATGTTAGTATAAACACATTGTACTTCAAAAACCAAATAATTAATATCTAGCTGATTTAAAATGGTATGCATTAGAGCTCTATGCTTCAATGTTATTGAGGAGTGCTGCTGTGACGAAAAGCTAACACTGTGTACTAAACCGTAGCTACAGAGTAGGACAATGATTGTCGCCAAGTTGTATTTATGTAGTTCAGTTAGTGAAAAGGAACAAAGAAATAGTAATGTGAGTTTCTAAGTTCATTTAGACAAGGACTTTGATATGAGGACAGCGGAAAGCAATCAGCGAAACCAATCGGCTGTTTAAAGTAACTGTTGGCTTCGTCTCCGACCTCCACAGAGTCAGTAACACTTCCCTGTTTGAGCAGATATTCCTTCATTGCTAGCTTTTGTTGTTTGGTCATTAGTCAGGCAGGGAACATGCAGCTTATGTCATGTGCTGTCAGCTGGTTTTGCTATGTTTTGTGAGTGAGTGAATGCAGAATTGGGCCGATACCGTATTGTTATTGATGCAGTCACGATGATTGTACAAAAGGGAATGGTTAAATAAAGGAAAGCGATAAAAACATTACATGCCATATTAAAAAAAAGAACAAAAGAACTATAAAGTGCATAACATTGCCACTGTATTCATGAGATATATGACCATATAAATGATCATCCCTGCCCTTCTGTAGAAATCTTACTATGGATTGGTTTTGTAGCTGTAACAAACGTGGATGCCTATTCATATTTTTTTTGTTTATTTGTTTAGAATCATAGTTTGTGACAAACACAATAATCTACTGTTGCCTGGGTGGATTTGTTGGGGCATATTCTTGACAACAGCATTGAGAAATCATGGAGAGGATTAACAGTGGATTAAAGGTAGCCCTTTTTGGCTAGGTATTAAAGGGTTAATTTTCTTGCATAGCACTAGCCAGTGCCAGTCTGAATCATATCTGTGTTGACAGCACTGGTGTAATGTGTACTTAGCTCATCCGCTATGTAATTTAACCCGATGCCTGGCACGTTGAGCTCCTCCTAGCAAATGCAAAGTAGAGAAAGAGACACAATGGATAGTATTTGTGAAGGGCTGTTTCATACTAAGCCAATGTTTAGCGAAGGGCAAATCTACGCATGGGCCAAACGGCATAGGTACGGTTACTCAAACACGGCTTTGAGAGAGCTGGCAGGGAAGGTTAATGTGTTATGTAAGCGTCAGTGATGACCTTAAACCCCCCCCCCCCCCCCCCTCGCATGTGCATGCCGCTGACGTGCTAACTCCGGCTTGTGTTTCCCCGGTGATGGCTGCCTCGAAAGCTAGGGCTTATGTCGCTCCACAAAACCGCAGACCTGGTTCAAGCTGCCAACACAGCCAGTGTGTTTTCATACCAGCACTGCAGATGGGACCCTCCTGTCACTGAATATTTTAGGCCTGCAGCTGTGCCAGGTTCAATCTTCCAAGCCACTTGAATCCCAGGAAGTGCTTGAGAAACATCCATAACTACAGCCGACGAAGATCTTTAGAGCTTGGTATTATCAGCAACTTCATAATACCATACCATCACAATTAGGCATGTGCATTCTGACTAATTTCGATATTCAAATATTGGCGAAGATAAATAAACGAATATCTGGATATTTTTCAACACAAAAGCTGCAAAATCAAAAGCTACTTTGGCAGAAATGAATAAAGAGCTGGTTTACTCTTTTAGCTGATGGCACCAGTGTCAAGGCTAAATAAATAGTAGCACAATAATGTGGCAACAAGTGAAGGAATACCATTAAAAACCATGTTCTGTCCTTTTAAAAAGGCTCAGAGAGATTGATAGGTTTTATGTTGCATGAGGAACAGCTGAGCTAAAGCTTGACTAACTGGTACAACACCGCCTTTTAGCCATTAGCAATAAAGCCATGTGATCTAACCACTCTCAATAGAATGATATGTAGAAAGATGAAGCTCTTTAAGATTGTATTTTTACATCCTGAGAGCTGAACTTTTTTAAATGACTATGCTGTAAAAAGGTTGTGTTTGTTTTAAATTTAGAAGTTGGGCCTTGGTTTAAATTTAGAAAGGATTGGTTTCATATCGGATTTGCTATTTGAAATGATGCCATTTTAAAAACCCTTTTAGATGAGAATCAGACTGCCAGATTTGCAGAGGGAGAGAGTTTCATAGAGGGGGGAGCAAATCGAGAATATCCTTGATCGCTGAAGCTATGGAGGTTTACTGAGGTGATTAGAGTAGCAGGATTTTGGAATAGTTGCTGTTTTATTTAAAGCCAATGAAGACTTTGGAGAATGGGTGTAATCTGATGATGTGACTGGGTGTGAATAAATAGATGGGCAGCAGGATTCTGGACCATCTGGAGCTTGAGAAGCAAAAAGAGAAGCTCGGGCCAACGAGAAGAGAGTTGCAACAGTCCAGGCAGAGTTTCAGCGGCAGCTTGGTCTGACTTTGGCATTATCACAAGGTTTGAATAACAGGTCTAACATGGGCAACAAATGCTGAATCTAGGATGTTCCCCATGTTTCAAACAAAAGGGGGAGGATCCAGTAAAAATGACTTCAGCCTCCAGGAGTGGGCACGTAATGGATTTAGTCTTGAGTTAAATCTGGATGCCATGAAGTACCAGTTTAAAGTGACTTTGATATCTGTGAGTATATAAATAGTAAACAGTAGAGGTTCATGGACTGAACTTTGTGGGAGCCTTTTTGCGAGGTGGTGGAAGTCAGGAGAGGGTAATGAACTGCTTTCTTCGAGTTGAAAAAGAACCAGTGCAGTCCAGGGCAGAGCCGTCAGCATCTATTTCACACAGTCTTGAAGGGAGGCTTGAATGACCCACTGTCTTAATAGCTACCATTACGTTTGGTAATATAGGGACGCTAAGAGCACAGCATCTGCAAACACAATAAGATCATTCATGACCCCAATAAAAGCAGGTTCATTGCTGTGGAATGGAAGGAATTCTGTTTGGAATGGTTTAAAGAGATTGTTGGTTTCTAGGACTCGAGAGCTGGTTGACAAAAGACTGTTTGTGAACTTCTGACAGAAATGGATGGTTAGAGTTTGGGCGGTGGCTATTACATTCGGATGTGCCTAGGTCAGATTTTTAAAGTATGGGAATGACTGCAGCAATCCTATAAACTCAAACACCCTGGCCAGTGACTACTTTTCTCTTTAACTTGGTCTTCAATGACTCCAGTCACCATTTATGTATACTAACATACCTTGGCCCGTTACTCTTGTACCCCTTTTTAACCAAAAGAACTCTGGTTCTTAAACCAGTTCTGTTTGGCTTTGTAGAACCTTACCACTATTCAGGGAACCAGTCTGCATTTGCACCAGCGGTTGGATTGAAACATCAATGGAAACATCAGCAAAGGGAATTGAATGGAAGTAATGGGTACAAACAAGATGACTGAGTCCACAGACTACCTGTTAGCCATTTCTGTTATTACTACAGATATTTATTTTTATCCAAAAAGCAAGCACAGAGCAACAGCTGGTGATCAGAAGACGTAGAACAGCTTCATCAGGACACTGGATGACTCATTGTTACCTTCTTTTTTCCTCGGCAACTGACAGACCCATGGATGTTATCATGGTTTGTGGTAACGTACCTGCCATTTTTTAGTTCCAGCTGGGAACAAATCTTTGGGTTCCAAACATGTTGTTGTTGTGTTTTTTTTTTTTGTTTTTTTTTGGTGGAAATTAACCAAATGGTTCAAAATTGGGAGCACAGAATCTCTTCCACATTGGTAGAAAATGGCCCATCAGAGTGCTTTTGTATACTATGTTGTTGGGTTTTTTTTTTTTTTTTAAACTCTAAGAGAGAGGAATGGCAGTGTCTGAACTTTGGGTAGGGATTTCTTTCAGGTCATAGCTTGATATGTGTAAGAAATTGCAACGTAGGAATTTGGATACATTGGTGGAATTAATTGGAAGCTGAAATTTAAGTGGTTGTATGAACGTTGTATGACTTGCGTCTTTTAAAAATGAAATCTGGTAAAGGGTTCTTGTACGTTCCTAGGAGGAAAAAAAACACTTGTTCTGTCATTTGATCTGTATAAAAGCTTTTACGTTATGTGGAAAACGAACAGAAAACCCAGTCACTTAAAACGCTCATAGAAACCAGAGGGTTGTTGTCACAGCACCTGCTCATTGGCTTTCAATTATAATAGTGTTTCAAGTCAGGAGGTCTGTATTGTTTCACAGTGCAGAGAAACACATCAAATTTATTGTCCATGGTTATTGACCCTACACTGCAAATGTGCCACACTGAGATTAGGTTGAAAATGCTGGAGAGTAGCTTTTAATTAGTGGAGTATTTCTGCAGCGATCAGAACCGCTGTGCCCTAGAAGTATGTGGAGAACTAGCCCCAGAACTCTCTCATTGTTGCCTCTTCAATTAAAGTTGCTATTGTTCTCATTACTGTGCTAAGTATTGGCAGAAAATTCCATATGCTGCAGTACAGTGTTTAACTTGTTTCCGGTTTTCAGAGCAGCGAAACATTCTTGAATTAGTTTTTCGCAGTGGATGCCTCAGCAGGCCTTCTAAAACACTTGGTCCCAATAACCCCTGTCGATTCCCTCGAGACTAAGCAGGAAGTGTTATGACCTAAACCTTCACTTTATCATTCATATTTTTGAAATGGAGTACTGGGAAGCTGTGTTTATAGCGTGTTTAGGCTGCTAGACTTGCACTACCAGTCACACATTACATTTCAGAGACTCAAAACAAGCAACAGGTTTCTCTTTGTCCTCCACACATGAATGGAACCACTGGTTTGTTTTGTAATAATAGCTGATGACTTTTTTTTTTTTTTTTGTCTTTATCTTTTGCTTTTAACAAATGTTTGTTTTCATTGCTGAAGCAGGGAGTGCCAGAGAGTCTTTGTCCTCATATCACCTTAAAGCCTGCTTTATATGGAGCACTCACTGGAACATTTGTTTTATTTATCTTTTTTCAGTTTTTACATGTTAACCTGTTTGGAGTAGTGTCAGTATTTTTACAGTTTACAGTTTTTAACGTTTGACCTTAAACCTTGATCCCAATGCTCAGTCAAAGTTGAATTTGTTAATGAACCCCACTGACCCCAATGTGAAGCCATATCCAGAATCCACTGGAATGTCGACTATTGTTTTGTGGCATGTCCGTTAGCCCAGCTTACAGGCCTCAAGACTCATTGACCCCACTCAAACAGAGTACACATTTCAAAAAACAAAAAACCATACAGTAGTTGGAATAGTTTAGAGTGGTGATGAAGGGAACCAATACAGATGTACAGTATTGCATTTAATGTCTAAAGCAACCAGTGATTATATGTATTCCTTTTTCTTTGTTGAAGTGATGATGATGATGATGATTGTAAAGTAGTGATAAATCCAGAAGCGAAAAATGTCTGCAGAGACATTTGCCTTACAGCACCCTGCAGACACCTCTTTTGTTTTGAATCAAAAGCTTATCATTAAACTGCTGTAACACAATGTCTCAGGAATCAGGAAACATATTTGTAGCCATTTCCAGGAGAGTTTCTGAGGAAGTTTTTAGAAGCATTAAACTATTCAGATATCTGGTACCTGTCAAGTTTTCTGACTCGGGTGCTCTTAAATAAAGCATTTCATATCAAACCACAGTGAAATAAATATTTTTAGGTTATGCAATAATTTAAAAATCTGTGGAATTCCCTTTTAAAGTGATAAGGTACACTGAATAAATAAATTTTTTTTTCCACAGTTCATTGTCATAGACAATGCATTACAGTACTGGAAAGTGTGTATTTATGATCAGTTTCTGCTGCTAGATTTTGATTTGTTTTTCGGACATTTATATTGGCCCAGTCCACCTGCTAAATAGGTGTCCCCAGTCACTTATACAGTTCAGTTTGCTAATGATTACAGTACATGTTAAGAATATAAATTTATTGTGCTATAGAGTATATACAGGGAGAGCTTCATACAGGAAGAGATACAATAGTCTTTAAAGACTGTTGAAGACTGTTACATGTTCACATCATGAAAAAATCTATATGATGGACTGAGTGAAATGGGTGAGGAACCACATTGGAGGGTGTCTTTTGATATAGACGTTTTCAGTATAAAGTGTTATGTACCTGCCATAAAGGAATATATATTAAAGACAGTGGTGGAAACTAAAATGATAGAGTTTGACTTCAAGCATCTACAGTGGAAAAACCCACAAAGGCTAGATTGTTCTTCAGTAAGATGAGATACTTGACCCTGTGGCGTCTGCACAGGATCAATCTCGTATTACTGTTATTTCGCTGAACCCATTTAACACCATGTACCATGATACGGTTACTGAAATTATAGCCTGGTACAGAAATACTTTAACATGAGTGCCTCCCCCTTAAGACTGGCTAGGCTCATTTAGTTTCTCAATCAAAGCTTCTGTGTAATAAGATTCGGTGATGGACGCTTGGGACGTCTTTCAGGACCTCTAAGAGCGTTAACAACTTTAGTATGGTGTAAGCTGTAACTGATCCTGTGGAGTGTCAGAGTGCAAGAGCAAATAATGAAAGTGGCATTTTGATTGTAGTCTTCCAAAAGGGATTGAAGAGGGATATTCTTAGACTTTTGTTCCAGAGAGTATTACACAATAGTTAGGTTTTTATCAGCCTTGGCCATTATAACCAGTCAGTCTTATCATACTATAACAAGTCCACGAGAGTCTTTATAGCCCTTCAATTTCTACCATAAAGATGTCAGTGTTACTTTAGGTTGAGAATACGGCTCGTGCAATTAATTGCTCAAGCGTTGACTTATTGTGTCAATTTCTCAATGATTCTGTAGTGGTTCAATGGTAGTTTGTAGAAAGATAATGCAATTTTTAATTTTGTGCAGTTTTCTTTCTTTCTTTTTTGTTGCAATTTTTGGCCACTTAGGCCATGTTAGAGATGGTCCTAAAGCATTCACAGCTGATTTATTCATGAATATGCATTTTGGGGTATGGCAGTGTTTGAGCTGCAAAAAAAAAAGCAAGGACACTATGCAACTTCTCACCGGACATGAACTGTTTGGGGGAAAATGCATTAGAAAGGTTTAGGGCAGCCTAATTAAAAAAATAAAAATAAAAATTTATTATTTAAAATTATTTATTTATAATTAATGAATTATTTATTTATAATTTAATTATTTAAAAATAATCAAATTGTTTTCAATTATGGTTGGTCAGTATTGAGATCATGATAATTTAACACAAGCATTAATTGTCTTTGGAAATATCATGATTGGTTAAACCGACTGGTCGTGTTGCCCCACAGTGTAACAAACCTTGCACAGTATTTGTTGTTCCTCATCAGGCCCATTACAACCACATTGTTTCTGTACTTTCACTTTGCTTAATGACCAAAGACTCTTTATCTTAGCTCGATCTGGACTACACATGCCAAGGCCTGGCTGAGAGTGGGCTGAGGACTGCATTTAATCAGTTTTTCCTGTATTCAAAAATATTCAAAGTTTATTTATCAAATACATTTAAACACACGTATTTGGCAAGGAAATTCCTCTTTTTGCCTCCAACTAGTGTTTCATCAGACTGATGTTTTTTTTCCAATGACAGCTTGTTTTAAGGCGAGAGAGGGTGTGTAATCACTGGATTTGGACAGTGTAGAGACACCTTTGCAAATCAAATAGGTTGGTTTGCGGTTGGCGCCATTTAAATGTCAGGCCAGACTAGATCAATTGCAGTCCTGACCATCTGCTGCTCTGTAAATTCTAGCTTGTGCATGCTTTAGTAACCAATAAAGTCTACATCTGTTTTATAGTTTTAGTGTAGTCTTTTTAAAAGCTTCCTAGTGGATTCTCCCAGTAAAGTCATTTGGAGTCTTAGAAAGGCTGGCCTTTAGTTTGCCATTGCTGTTGTATTGTCAAGTGTTTTATCATCTACTCCGTTTTGAACAAGTCTGATTACTTGAATTGTCAGAATACTGTAGTTAAACTAATGCTCAGTCACTGATGTAACTGGTATTACAGTTCTAGTAAATAATTCGTTTTTTATTTTTTTTATTTTAGCAGGTAACCATTGCGTGCCCGTGTGTGAGATCATAGCTGTTCAGGAGACGGAGGAGGACTGTCCGAGCACAGATGTGGGGAAATGGCACAAAGTCCCTCAAAACCCAGCTGGTTCCAACCAGCATTCTTTCACAGGTACGCAAGTATGCCTTCCTGTTTGCTTTACAGAAAGTAATAAGATATGCACATACTGTTATCTGATAGTGGAACATAACCTGACTTATTATACTAAGGAAACTTGTCTTCAGCAGAACTGGAGCAAGAATATGGACAAAGGGTGATGGGTAGAAAGAGATAAGAGTCACTTTCTACCCAGTTTCTAGAGGCAGTACCGCTTGAATGTAATTGTATTACTTTCTTTGACCTTCTTGCTGTAGTGTCCTATGTGGAGAGGACTTTGAAGCACCGCTGGCGGTGCAGTGAAGTCACCCTCCATTGCACTGATGGGAAGCTGTGTCTGCAGTGGGTCCAAGCCATCAGGGAGCAACTTGCGCTATTGAGTATGTCCTTAATTTTTTTTCTCTTCCCTCCTGGCACTGACCTACCATAAGAAGTGTGTGTACTACTATGGTTTAGTTTTCAATGGATTCGTTTTATTTGCAACTTGTACTTCCATGGGGTGGATTTCTGAAGCCATGCGTACAGATCAAAGCTTTGATTCATATACTTACACAAGCTCTCTGTCCAAGTGATGTGCTGTGTCTTGAGAGTACAAATGAATGCTGCACAAGCTGAGAAACTGTGCTCCAGCAGTTTTGCTAACTTGTGCAGTTTTGCCCTCTGTGCACCGAAAGTATAAGTGGGTAGTGATGTACATGGGTTGGACAAAACAGTCCATGAGAAAATCAGCATAGTAACGTTTGAAAGTGTATGCTTGGCAGACATATGTCAAGGCCAAGTGTTTAAAGTCATCAGCACTGTTGTGCCCCTCTGCCTCGACATTTTGCTGCACAAGCAGACCTTCATTCACTTTTGCTCATGTGTTCTGTAGTGCAGAACTGTGGTATCCCGTGGTATCAGATGTTTGTATCTGTGCATTCTTTTCTGACTGTGACATCCCTACTTTAGGTACTGTCATCATTTTGAATGTTAGGCCAGCAGCATGCGTCAAACCGGGGGAAAATGTTTTGAAGCCAACCAATGTCTTTTTGGCTACAGCACCACAGTAGTTTGAGGTGGTTGCAGTGTGTGTGTCTCAGTTGCTTCTAATCACCACATTGTTTGTTCTGAGACCTCCTCCTGTCTGCAGTTGGTGCTAATCATGGCATCATTTGTTCTGAGATCGCCTCCCAGCTGAGATTTCTCAGTCACTATGCTGTTTGTTGTGATACTTCTCCCCCAACTGCAGTCGGCCCATATGAAGTGAGCATCTAGCAGTGCTCAGTGTCAGTAAGATTTTGTTTCTTTTTAAGTACTCTTATGGGAGTATTTAGTGTTAGTTTGGTTTAATTTTGCTTGTTTCTTGTTTAGTTTTTTTTAGTGTTTGTTTGAAGTGCACTGCTTAAGTCTGTGGCATTACTTGGTTTAATAAGAATTTACTGCAGGGCTTCTCTAACCTTAAACTATGAACTTTCCAATAAAATAAAATTGTTTTTCCAAAGGTTCATTTCAAAAATGAATTTCTAATAGTGAATCACTATTGGCATTGAAATTTATTCCAAGATTAAAATTTGCACCAGAAATATTTTCAACAGTTTTTACTGAAGCTACTAATGCCTGGAATGTAAAGTGCTGTTGAGCTGAACAGGGAAGGACCATTTGTGAAGAAATGATGAAGAAAGTGAGGGCCGGCCTTGGCAGAGAGTTCATATAAGAATAAGCAGTTAATAATCTCAGCCAGTTTAAAGAGCTTTTAAACTTCACTAGTACTACAAGTATCTGGTCCACATGAATTATGAAGCAAATCCATTTCTATCACAGTTTCTTCACTGGATTACTTGTAATCACTAATCTGTTTCGTCTTGGTTGTCATTCTTTGATTAAAAGTGAGGCGCATATAAATCTGGGAAACTGTTTAAATACACCAAAGCAATTTTGTTTGTTTTGGGTCAGTGAAATTGTTTCCCATCACTTTGATTTCATCAGCTGAAATGGTTTTGTGCCTTGTTTTGCTGCTGTTCTTAAAGTTTTTAAAAAGCAGCATTCGTAATTGTTTAGTTAATTTGTGTGGGTTTATTTATTTATTTATTTATTTATTTATTTATTTATTTACTCCTCCTGAAGACTAGATGTAACCTTGGTCTGGAAATCTGTCCCAGAGTGTCCTATTACGTTGGGTTTATTCAAACGTGTCACATTTGATGAAGTTTATTTGTATGTTAATGAAAACTTCATGGAGTTGTTGTCAAGCTGAACATGCTGTTGGGTAACAAATAGAACCTGTTGGTTAATGACCACCCCTGACTCCCCCACTTCCCTATTTGCAGCTATCCGACCGAAGCGTTTGCTGGTCTACATAAATCCCTATGGAGGAAAACAACGAGGGAAGAGGATTTACGAGCAGAAAGTGGCCCCAATCTTTTCCCGCGCCTCCATTTCCACCGACGTGATTGGTGAGCGCCCATCAGCCGCCTACATTAACATTTAAATAAAAAATGAGCATTCATGCTCTGCAAACAGATCTTTGATGGCAAATGGCCCAGCCTGCCAAACACGCCCAAGGATATGATTTTATTTACAGGTCTATATATCACTGAAGCTACTGATAATGGGTGTCCTGATAGTCAATAAACATGGGATGCTTATTCATCAGTTTGTTTTTGTTGGGGGTCTTTTTTTTCTTGTTTGTTTTAGATCAGAGTGGCTTATTGGCAGCCCACAAATCATCTATAACAACATAGGGACCGAAGTAATGGCTTATGGGTGTCGCCCCCCCCCCCCTTTTTTTTTTTTTTTTTTTGTGCTGGCATTTTCAGGAATGGTGAACCACAATGGACAAATACCATTCAAACAAAATTGTTAGGGAAAGAAAGCAAGCTGCATGGCAGACTCTTTAATAAGCTCCATACATCTCCTCTGGCATGTATAGTCATCATTGCCTACAAGAGGCCTTTTGCTAGCCATCCATTTCAAGGACACCCCAGTATGTTACAATCTCTTGTCAGTCCTGACAGGCCGGGCCTTGTAATGAAATGTGCTCAAGAATGTTTTTAGCTGTGCCTTCAACTTTATCATCTGACGTTGCATGATCGATTCTCTCCATCACAACACCAGCGAAATGGCAATTTAACTAGCAGATGAAGATAATGATGTATTCTCCAGCCTCCCGGCTCGCATCAGCATGCACGGTTAAGATGACTTTGCCTTTGTTTCCATAGTTACAGAGCGTGCAAATCATGCCAGGGACCACTTGAAGACGGAGGCTGATCTGAAGAAGTATGATGGGTGAGTTGGAGATAGCGGAGATCACAGTAGGCATGTGGCTGCTCCCTAATTTGCTCAGCGAGGAGTTCACCCCTCTGCAGCATAGACTAGATTAACATTTCAGCGAGCATGAGTCCGCTGGCGCAGTGGCTCTGGTTGGCAGCGTAGAAAACTGCTGTGGAGAGTCAAATGAGCTTTGATGACAACCACATGGAATGTGCATCGAAGTGAGACCGAGGGCCAAGCGCCTCAGTTCAGAACTGCTGCTTCTGGATCTGGGCGTCTGTTTAAACAGGGTGGCAGACCGCAGGGGATACTGGAGAAAACTGGTCTTGTGTCAGCACTTTTATAATGTGAACCTAGATCACACATACATAACACATACTCACACTGTGTAATGTTGTTGGCTATGTGGTTCCTGCTGTGGGGTGGTAAAGTACTTTGAGCATGATGGACCACTTTGGTTTTGGTAAAGCCTAGTTGTGTCCAGTGGAGAGTGTGCAGAAAAACATGTGTATGTTTTTTAAATATCTCATATCCTGGAATATTTTTTTAATTCATATAATTATTTAATTATAATATATAATTAATAGACCATTTGTCTATAAAAACAGCCTTTCTTTATCTAGTAAGCAGTCTGTCCCTCTTAAAACCCCAGAGACCCTAAAATCTGTGTGTTCATTCTACCTTAATACTGTTCTCCTGGACCCCTAATAAACACTTATTGTCAAAAATAAACCCAGCAAGGACTGGCCTTATCGCCGTACCTGCACAAAATCCTGTGTTATGCACATTCAGCAAGCAGTGATGCCTGCCATGAGTCAGGCGGCTGCACAATGCAGGACTGCATGCACGCAGACCATTTGGACAGTCCATTTACACCATGACAACGTCAAGAAAGACTGCAGTGGTGTTATGGCAGACTACTGTCACATGGAGTGACTCATGTGTCGCAATAAGTCGTCTTCAGTGACGTCCTTTTGTCTCGGAGGAGGAGACCTACAAATCCAAATGTGTGGAGGCACTGTGGTCAGTGCCAAGGTGAACGGTTTGTTGTCACACGTCCAGAAGGCCTGGTGTGACTCTACCTCTGTCCCTACCCCAAAATCTGCAGGAACTGTGTGAAAATGTAAAAGCTGCATGGGATGGATTCTCACAGGACACCATTAGGAATCTGTACAACTCCATGCAGAGATGTCCGGCATGTTGCGTTAGCAAACATAGCAGCCTGATGCTATACTAGGAGACGCTACTACAGGTGCTGGTCAACGAATTAGAATAATTTGAAATAGTGCAATCATGAAATTCTTTGAATGCATTTTTTGTGCAGAAAGCAAATCAGGTGTTCACCGCACCTGTCCTACTCGTTAGACTAATCACAGAACTCGTTACCTGTAAAAAGATTTGCTCAGCTGAGCTTTCCAAAAGGCCCATTTAGGCCATTTAACTGTGACACTGTTGTTTCATTGAATTAGAATAATGGAGAAAGAAACCGTTTTCAATTGAATTTTAGAATAAATGCTCGAATTTTTTGTTTTCTCTGTGAAGAGTGTTCACTGTGCAGTATAAAGTCAGGGTTGAGTAGAATTTCTAAGTTGTAAAATCAATCAATGGGGTGGGTAAGCACGCGCGACCTCTCAACCGGAAATAGTGGCTCAAATTCAAGCCCTTCGCCAACAAGGCTTGACCCAAACTAAAATTGCTGAGCAGCTCGGCCATCAAGCCAGTCTTCCGTCTGCAAAGCTCTCAGAAAAAACTGCAGCAAGCGCACCAACTGTTCCGGCGTACCGAAAAAACTTCTGCTCGCGACAACAAGCAGCTGAGAAAGATCGCAGTCAGCAACCGGTTTCAAGTCCACTTCCGAGCTCACCGACTTGTGGAACAAGCAGACCGGCGCTGACGTCTCCCAGATCAACCACTTACCGTCATCTGCGCGAACTCGGCTTCAAAATCTTCACGTTCCAGCAGTAAAACCGATGCTGAACAAGAAACAAATGGAGAAAGAAACGCTGCATGAAGTTGGCCAAATGAACACGGCGAGTGGACTGCTGAAGACTGGCCAGAAAGTGGTCTTCAGTGATGACGCGAATCACGCTTCTGCATCTCCTTTTCGGTGACCAAGGTCCCTCGTGTCTGGCGTCGTGGTGGCGAAACCTACAACCACGAGGTGCGTGAAAAGATCCGTCAAGTTTCCCCCAGAGCGTTATGGTCTGGGGATGCATGTCCGCTCGAGGTGTAGGGAATATCGGGAAACTCTGCTTCCTCAAGAAGACTGTCAATGCTGCCGTATATCAAGATGTTCTGGAAAATACGTTTCCTGATTTCCGACTGTTTTGAGGAACAGTTCGGACGGCGAAGAAGACTTCATTATTTCAACAGGATCTTGCACCGGCTCATGCGGCAAAGTCTCGACCCAAAGATTGGTTCACTAAAAAACAGCTTGAAGTTTTGGGCATGGCCGGCCAACTCGCCTGACCTCAATGTCATTGAAAACCTTTGGGCCATCGTCAAGCGGAAAATTCGCGACAGAAAGCCTACTACGCTGGACCAACTGAAGCAGAACATCGCCATTGCCTGGGAAGCTGTGAGTGCGGAAACTTGCGACAAGCTGGTCAAATCGATGCCGCGGAGACTTCAGGCAGTCATACAAGCCAAGGGGGCAGCCACAAAATACTGAGAAAGTGATGATTGTAATTATAATAAAAATTATTCTAATTCAATGAAACGGTTTCTCCATTATTCTAATTCAATGAAACAACAGTGTCACAGTTAAATGGCCTAAATGGGCCTTTTGGAAAGCTCAGCTGAGCAAATCTTTTTACAGGTAACGAGTTCTGTGATTAGTCTAACGAGTAGGACAGGTGCGGTGAACACCTGATTTGCTTTCTGCACAAAAAATGCATTCAAAGAATTTCATGATTGCACTATTTCAAATTATTCTAATTCGTTGACCAGCACCTGTATATGGGTAGCTCAATAAGTATTGCCCATATCAGTCTACATACATTATCATTTATTGTTCCTGATAGCCTTCCTTCCAAATAGCGTCGCTATTTGACACTTCCTTCAATCAATCAATCAATATTTATTACATTGTCTCAAAGTGGCTTCACAGAAAATCAGTTTGTTATAAAAAGAAAAACACTGAGTTAATGTACAGATGGGGGGTGGGGGGGGTTTTACCTGTATGAAGTATATTTAATGAATATCTTCAAGTATAATAAATGTCTGATGTAGTATTGCTTTAAAACATCAAATGTATTTTAAATAGATGAGGAACAGTTTTCTAAAATGTGTCTTTAAAGTGAGTTCTTTGGGGGAAATGACTCTGGGAAGTCACTATAATTTGAGCTACTGAATAAAGTTCTGTGAAATGAAAGATTCTCTGGTCCTTAGCTACTTAAAAAGATATTATAGAGATGCAGAGATCTATTTATAGACCATCAAACTGTGCCATCAGCACTAAACTAACCAGAATGATGTAATCGGCAGGGTGGTTTGTGTTGGCGGAGACGGCATGTTCAGCGAAATCATGCATGGCCTGATCTCCCGGACACAGTGTGACTCCGGCGTGGACCAGAACCACTCTGATGAGGTGCTGATACCTTGTGGACTGCGTATCGGCATCATTCCTGCAGGTGAGCTTGCCACACTGCCAGATTTCGTGTAGAATCTGGAGGAGAGAGAAAAAGTATTTGCAGACAACAGCTCAGGCTCCTTCATTTTTCTTGTTTTTCCTGTTAGTCAACTACAGAGGGACCTCCTCTGACAGCATGCCTGTGAGGCCGGCAGTATCCATCACTTGCGATTCCATTACAGACCACATGCTGTGTGACATTTTCCAAATCATCATAAATTCCACAGCTGTGACGTGCATTACCCAGCCAGGGCCTGGCTACATGCTGGCAAATGATCAGAGGAGATTACAGTTGTGCTTGGCTCGCCGACTAACAGCCTCTTGTCCACACACTACAAACTGCAACACACACTGTCTAGTTACAGTCCCATCTTGCTTGAAATGTTGAGTGATTACAGCAAAAGCATCAATTTTGGCTTTCTAGTGAAAAGGGAAGGAGGTGAAAGAGGATGTTGGCTTGTGTTATGGTTCTTGTGTTTTGCCGTTTATGTCTCTTTCTTTCTTTTCAAGACCTTTTATTGGGTCTTAAAATGTCTGAAAAGACCTTATTTTGGACTATTAAGATGTTGTATTGTAAAATGATGACAAAAGATTGCGTTAGAGACAGTCTGCATGCACTGGCTAGTGAAGGGGAGCAGAGCTGATGAAGCCTTTATTGAGGGTTGTGCTGTTTGATTAGAGTTTCTGATTCTGATCTCTGAGTAAGGGGATAAAAAGACCTCACAACTAGGCATACCAACTATGAAAGTCCGATTTGTGTTGTCAAATGTAAGTTTAGCCACTGATGTCAAATTAATATTCTTAAATGAGATAACAGTAGTATTTATCAGCTATCACTTCTGGTGAGCTTGTCAGTGAAGCCTGGCACAACCCTACATGAATGTTACATGAAACGGTATACCAATACCAAGTTGTTGATGGGTTTGGGAAGCCGCTGTAGTTGTTGACCTAACTTGTTAGGCCGTCATTTTATTTTAAGCTAAATGCCTTAATGACGTTCTGGCATGCTCTATTCCTGACCGTCACCACAGCCGAGCAAAGCTAGCTCATTGGATGGAGAGGGAATGTTTCCATAACAAACCGCTTCAGCACAACTGCGAAAACAGTAGTGAAAGCAGTTTCTCAGATTACAGGCCAGTTTATTTCTTCTTAAATATGCAAAAGCCCTCTACGATTATTCATTTATTTGTTCTTTTTCTTTCTTTCATTCATTCATTCATTCATTCATTCATTCAAAATATAAATTCATGTACCTTACTTCAGCCCATTTATCATAATGCTGCTGGTTACATGCAGTATACCCAAATATCACTGCTCTGGCAATTAACATGGTGCAGAATCGCTCTGTCCCACTTCAACATGGCTGTGGTGATTTACCTCTCTCTTGATTTAATCTTAAGCTTCCATAAAATGCACTGCATGACCTCCTGAGTCCTGCGATGCCCGAGCATCCTGCTGTGTGAAGCTCTCCTGTCTCTGCAGTGGCCACCCAGTCTGGATGGTACAGACACTGTAGGCTCTGGCCAGGCTGGCCAGGCTCTTGTCTGCTTTTAAGTAAACAGATTTATCTACCGTCTTCACTAGAACCCTGCTGACCTGATACTGGTACGCCGTCCAGCTTTTATTCTATTCATAGCCTTTCTGTCACTCGCTTATGATTCAAGAACATATGTGAAGTACTTCCATATGTCACTTTTGGCCATTTCTTCATATCATCCTCTTCTCCATCTGTAGTAGAATGGTGAGGTACAGCAATTACACCTCACTTTAACATTTTCCTTGCGCTCCACTGTCTTTGGATAACATTTACTAAACCTAATTACACCCTGCCAGAAGTTCTGAACGTATTTCACACAAGCACCAGCGGGCGGAGGAATATCGTGGATAACTTGGCTGGTTCACTGTTGTTCACTTTCATGCAGGGATCAATGTTTTATTGCTCTTGTTATCTCAAACAGAGGTTTCAGTATCCCACTACCGAAATGCATTAAAACACAGCATTAGAAAGGAATTCAGTTTCATTTAAAAACTTGCGTATCCACCAAGTCTTTCTCCCATCTCAGCACATCAGTCTTGCAGTTTAATGTCCATGCTGATGATTTAGCAGTGATTGGAGCAAGTCCACAAACAAATTTCTAAAGAATGTAGAATGGATAACTTGGCTGCACATAATCAAATCATGCTTTTAGATTTTATGTTGAAATGGCAGCAAGGAGTTTTGAAGTGCCCACTTTATATCATCAGCTTTATCATTATGAACCCTACAGGTATGTCTGTTTGACTCCCTAACTCCCTTGTACAAACATACACGGGCCAAAATGAACAATGGCTCCAGAGGCTGTGCCTTGTCTTGTTTCTTCTCCCTTTCATTATTAAGTAAAAGAACTTGGAGTGGTTCCTGAAAGAAAGTTAGCTAGATAGAACTTGAAACATGAACTTTCACATCAAATCTGTCTTTATTGATCTGTTTGGATGGTCTTATCAGCAACAATTGTGGCCATAACTCAAGACAAAACGACCTTTCGTTTGTTTGTTTGTCATCTGTTTGTTTATTTATTTAAAGGCACATTGGGGGAATGCAGAAGTAGACCACTAGGTGGGCTTTGCAGTAGGCGCTTGCTCTGTGCTTATTTCTGCCCGCACTGGGCTTTATATAAGCAATTTAAGGCAGAAGAATTTGATTACCAAGCAGTGCGCAGCGGGACGAGAGCGGGAGGAACTCATCTGAAACCTCATCTCTGGAAATGGCAAAGCCACATTGCTAAAAGTGCTTTCCTGCATGCCTCTGTGAGTCAGCTAAAACATTTTCAGCACAAAAGTAGTTCTTTTTGGGTCATCCAGACGCGAGGTGACAAACTCTCATCCACTTCTAATACTGGGTTGAAATTTGTTTTGATGGTGGCTTCAATTGTAGCGGTTTCTTGATGGCACAGGCTGAGACTTTAAAGGAAACTCTGATGAACTTTTATTCTTTTGACGCTCCATTCATTAAGCTGGAGATTTAAATTCAAGGCCCTGAGCTGTGAAATCTGTTTGTGAAACAGGTTCGACTGACTGCATATGCTTCGCTACAGTAGGCTCCAACGACCCTGTGACCTCAGCTCTACACATCGTCGTGGGTGAGTAGACACATACGCACCATCTGTCCTACAGATCTGTCATTCTTTACTTTCTTTTCTTAACGACTTTGCTGGTACATTATCTCGTGCTCTATTAATAGAAGAGCATGGCCTGTTTCTGTTTACCAACTGTCATTGCTGAATATAGAGCAGTTGAGGTGTAACTCACAGAACTGGACTAGGCCACATACCATGCATTTCTACCCATACTCACCACAGCTGTAAGGTTGGGATGCAACATAGCTGTCAAGTGAAGTCATTCAGGCTTTGTTTCTATTAAGTGGGAAAGAAAAAAAAAAACTTCATCATTCACAAAACAATACAGCTGAAAAGGTTGGAGGCATGTTTTTATATAGTGTGTACTGGCGTTTGAAAAGCAACACGGACCAAACTGTGATGCCGCTGTGACGTTACAAACATACCCCCTGGTGTAATTCCCAGGAACACTGTTGTTCTTCACCATTGTTGCATGCAGATGTTATGGTGATGTCTACATGCAAGGCTTTATCTACTCTAGCATCCCAAAAAGTGGAATTACTTTTCATCTTAATTACTTTTATTTCAGATTTAATAATAACTTGTGATCTGTTGAACAATGTAAACCACACTGTGCACCAAATGCTTTATATAAACATATTGTTTAGTAGGATTAACACAGTTAAAAAAATAAAAAAAAACAATATAATATATATATAATTTTTTTTTAAAATATATTTGATAAATGTTGTCTAGTTTTACCCTTACTGTGTTTCCATCTAACGGCGTTGTTGTTTGTTTAGACCACTGCAGAGCATGGAAACTGAAGTTTTTGTACAAAAAAAAATTTCTTTGGTGATGCTTGAATGTTGCTGAAACAAACAATCCTATCCAAACATTTTTTGGGCGGGGGGATATATATTATAACTGTGAAAACTGTAGTGTAGTGACTGAAGTGGCCTCTCTCTACCTGTCCACAGGTGACTCCCAGCCACTGGATGTCTGCTCTGTCCACCACAATAACACCTTCCTGCGATACTCTGTCTCTCTGCTCGGTTATGGTTTCTATGGTGATGTGTTGACGGACAGCGAGAGGAAACGTTGGATGGGTCCTGCTCGATACGATGTCTCAGGTCAGTGAGACCTCAGTCAGTCCGCCAGATAAGCAGACTGAAAAAGCTGCAATTATTCATCATCCTTTTATTCACTGTCATTTTGAACGGGGCGTTTTCTGGCAGGTGTTAAAACGTTTCTGTCACATCATTACTACGAGGGAACCATCTCCTTCCTGCCTGCTTCTGGAAATATCGGAACTCCCAGAGACAAGATTCAGTGTCGATCCGGGTGAGCGGTTCAGCTGCATGTTGACACTAAGTAATTTATAATATTCATCAGCTACAGTGTGGGATGGCCTCGTGTTGGCTTATGGTGCTATAAAATTCATTGATCTAAAGGCGATGATTCAGTTGCATTGATCCTGGAATGTTAGAATTGGTTGTGTAAGGAAAAATGTAAGTTTAGCAAATTTTTTTTATTGTTTGTAACCCGCTAGTGTTAAAATGGTTCTTCCAGTAGTGTTTGTAGTCAGTGTCATTTTTAAATTCTCAATGTCTTCAGAATGATTGAATTGTTGTGATATTGAAGGTTTTGTGCATTAATAATCCTTCCCCAAATAAGTGTAACTAAGAGACATCGTGGGGGGATCTGAGATTTACACCACTAATAGCTGTTTTATGGACTTTACCTCCCATTCAAATCAATACATCACATAAAGCAGTCTCTTTTATTGCAGATGTGCAGTTTTTTTTGCTGTCCCTGATGCCTGATCTAATAGCTAATGCTTTCTGTTGTAGGTGTAATGTATGCCAGCTGCCCTCAACAGATAAAGCGGTCTACAAAGTTGAGGACAGCATCTCGGACACTGGTAAGGCCAACCTCATTCCAAAGCTTCAGGTGATGTAATGTGATTTTGGCCAAACCATGTTACACAAAGTTAAATGATTTTCTTCTCCTACTATTCATCCAAGTCATGTTATGTTTGGATAATATTTATTATTCAATATTTAATATAATACGGATCATACAGTATCAGAAACCACATAAGCAAGTCTATTTGAGATCATTAAACAACGTGGTGTGGCTTGAGACAAGTGTGTGATGATTTAAACGTGTAGGTTGCACTGTGATCATTGCTAGCTATAAACCTCCGTTAGTTGTTAAAGAGGAAGAGCATATCCAGAAATGGGGACCCACTTCAAGGTCATCATTGGTTGGTATGGTAGTTGTGAAATGATAAGCCCCTTGATTAAATATTACAGCATGTCTGCAAATCAGTGTGCAACAATAATACTGTGGAAATTTAACTGGGAGCTTGAAGTTCAGTACAGCTTTCAGTGCTTATTGGTTGGACAGCATTGTATATGAAACTGTTTCAGTAGTGTGGTTTATGCTTAACGTGGGGTAAAAGTGTTTATAAAATTGGATGTAAGTCATGTAGCTCTGTGTAAGCAGTTGTGGAGCCATTATTTGTGAATTTGACAGCATTAATTTGACTGCTAATTAGTGTGCCCCATTACAGCTTTTTAAAATAATAAAAATATCAAATTCACCACTGCTTGATAGCTACATTAGCATTGTAGCTCAAGTGTACAACTTGCCTGATTGACTAATTTGGGGTAAAGAAAAATACATGCGTACATACATACACGTGTGCGTGTGTGTGTGTGTTGGCCAAACTGCTGGTTTACAGGGCATAAGAAGTGAATATGGACTTTTCAGTTTCTCAGTATTGTAACCTGTGGCGGTCGACACATTCTCCAGTGATGATGTGCAAATGCTTTCCATGTGTCCCTGCTCCTGCCAAGATGTTTGTTAAAATAAGGCCATATAGGTCGACGGCCCCATTCTGATCTTTCATGTATGTGTCCACACAAACTTCTTTTTGCGCATTATCTCTGTCTCTCAGTACTCAACAGCAGGCGCCCCTGTTACACACTGACTCGTCTGTTTATGGTGACTCACTGATAAGTGGTGTTTACTGAGACCTCCAGGTCCCTAATTGGCATTTAGACATGATAATTTCCTGGGCATTTTCTCAAGGCTGGTCAGCCTCGGTAGCAGAAGCAAAGCAATAGAAAGGAAGGAGGTGTGAGTGTTGGGAGAGTTAAGTGTCCTTAATTAGTAATCCAGTATCATAGCCATACATGGCACGCACTTTCCATTTTGTCTCACTCATTTTTTTTTTAGAGAGGAACTCTACAGCAACTGCTTTGGCACAGGGGAGAGGTGCTGATTCTGTGCTAATGAGCTTCCTAGAAAGGGAAATGTGCCATTTGAAAGGCTGCAAATGAACACAAGCCAAAGGTCTCTTTTGTCATTTTGTATATTTAAGTGTCTACTCAGTGATTTCCAATTAAAATGTATTGGCTTTCACTGTCTCCAGAGACATGCTAACATTGGCAGATCTCTCCTGTGTTTATGACTCAGAACAATGGGAGACCTAATTATGCGTTTTATGACTCCAGATCAACACGGCAGTCTTTTTGAATGGTGTTCATTAAAAATATATTTCTTGCTTGGTCACATTCTATTTAATGTGCAAGATGCATCACAGAGGGGTTTTAATGCATCCTTTGAGCAGCTTTTGGTTCCATGAGGTCAGATTTAAACAAACCATGGCATTTTGGATTTAATGAAAGATTATATTATTTTTAAACAACTGGTCAGTAAAAAGCAGCTGGAAAACATAAGCTCCCGTTACGACATTGCTAAACTGCATAACTGTTCTTCTGCATTACAGAGACCAAGGACGTCTGGCAGGTCATCAGGGGGAAGTTTCTGGCCATCAATGCAGCGTGCATGAGCTGTGCTTGTCCACGCAGTCCCAAAGGCCTGTCACCCTCTGCACACCTGGCTGATGGCACCGCTGACCTCATCCTGGTGCGCAAGTGCTCACGTCTGGACTTCCTTCGCCACCTGCTGCGCCACACCAACAAAGCTGACCAGGTGCGTGCCCTATTGAGGTGGCATTGTGGCCATGTATCTCTGTTTCAGAGAAAAGGTGACTAAAAAAACAAGGTGTTTGGACAGTGCTGGAAAGCTGGCAAGCTGAGAGAACACAAAATAAACATGAAAGAACGCAGTCTGAACACTATCACGCATGTAACAGTTTTGCTAGTATTTTATTGTACTCTGCTACTACAAAACACGGGAACCTGGCGTGATTGCATTGCTGAGAGCATTGCATTTTGCATAGACCTGACAGTGAAATGTGTGATGGCTATTGGCATGTCATCCACTAAAGAGAAAAGACCTTGGGTAGAAGTCCTCCTAAGGACTCATTACCTTATCTGAAGAGACCCTTTCCGTCATGCATCCAACATAAAAAATCTTTCCCCTGGCTGTTTATAACCAGTAAAACATTCTAGCCTCCAGTGCCATACATTAAAAATTAACCCTAATTCATTCTAATTAAGTCTATGAAATGAAATGAAGCTAAATGAAGTCTAAATGAAAGTAAATTATTCCTGTCCCAAAAAACAAATTCTCTAATAAGAATAGCAATAGAAATGTTTTAAAACTGCACAAAATTACATTTCTGCATTAAAAGTAAAATGTTTGCTTGTAATCCAGTAAAGTTGACATTTTGCAGGTTCTTGTTTGTTTGTATGATATGCTCATAGCTGAAATGCATATTAGCAGGCTGATTTCAAATGTAAGAAGAAAAAAAAGATAAACTGTTGTTATTATTGTCAATATTCACTACTGTGAATTTTGAGGTCAGTCTTTTGTATCCCGGTCCTTTTTTTTTTTTTTTTTTTTTTGGTCCAGTTGTCAGGTTTTACTATCCAACTTCCCTAAAGACTTCATTTATTTATTATCACCATTAATGTTGACTTCAGTCTCTCAGTCCATTGTTTTGTATTGTATATTGCTCTCACATTAAATGCAGAAAGTATCTCTCACTGCCAAGGAGCAGTTTAGGTTCAGTAAGCCTCGGATATGATTTAGATGCACGTCCATAGTTTTTTTTTTTCGTCAGATTTATAAGCCATAAAACCAACACAGCAGAAATATTAGATTTATCCTGAGGGTAATGGAGGGAAACTATCCATCCCTGCCCTGTGTGGTGTGTCTAGAGGCTCATCCTGCTTCTTTTTGTCAGGAAGGTCTCTCTAGGGAGTAGCTGTGTCATAAGTGCCTCACCTTACCCAGACAAAAAAGTGAAACCTAATCTCACTAGATGGACACAGCTTGATTGTCGAGTAGGGTTCATTTGGGTTTGTGCTGATGGCATTCCCACGCTCCTTAAAGCTTTCAGTAGCATTAGAGAGAAGCTCACAGTCTCTTACAGGTAGACACACACAGTTCACAGCCCTGAGTGCTTGTGTTGGTCTATTTGTTATAGCCCACAGGACTGGGGCTAATGATTACAATGCCATTTCTCGTGCCTGATCAAACCCAGGCACTTCAGTTGGTATCCGCAGTGCACCTCTCAAAATAAAGGTTCTACCCCGGAAGGGCTGCTTGAGAACGTTTAAATGATCCTACTTTCTGGCCAAATATGACATTTGAGGGCCCATAATCAAATCTGTTTACTTGATAAACATCACAGTTGTGAATATTCTGCCAGAGCTAATCCTGGTGGTTGAAACTTGCCTGTGAACTGCTATTACCCCAGACAAGCTGACATCTGAACAGGCCTGAGCATGAACAGGAAAGATAAGGAGACTTCTAAAGAAAAGTGAGTTTCTTTATTGTGTAATGTTTCTTGCTTAGAGCCTTTAGGAACATATACAATGTTGAAATGTTCTGTATAATACTAAACTTGGGTAGAGTGTTAACATCCAGTACAAGTTAAATGGAAAAACCAAACAATTATGTATAAAAATGTTTCTCAAAAATTCACAAAGAAACCCAAACAAAATTCACCACAAACTAGGGGTGAATGGCATACAGGTATTACCACGTCATAAAACCGAAATACAGCAAAGCGTCATTTCACCGAATGTTACATGTATGAGCCCACCAATGAAGAGCACATGGATCATTCAGAAGTTTCATCACCATATAACTGGCCTCATGATTTTCTTAGCTGAATAAAAATGATGCAGACTGCAGTGAAAACCTTGTTACTGCTGTTGTGGTCACAGACTCTGTTCTCCATCTCCAGCCTTCAAACTAATGGTTTTAGCTTAACCGCTAGTCTTAGTCTTCAGAGTGAAGCTCCTCAGTTTTCTGTGCTGAAACATCACTTCTGCTAGGAACACTCTCTCTCTCTCACTCTCACTCTCACTCTCTCTCTCTCTCTCTCTCTCTCTCTCTCTCTCTTTCTCTTTCTCTTTCTCTCTCTTTCTCTTTCTCTTTCTCTCTTTCTCTTTCTCTCTCTTTCTCTTTCTCTCTCTCTCTTTCTCTCTCTCTCTCTTTTTCTCTCTCTCTCTCTCTTTCTCTCTCTCTCTCTAAGGAAAAATTGTGTACAGGTGCTGAAAGAGAGTCGTGGAGGTTTGAAATATTTTATGAATGGAGAAAAAAAAAAAATCCATGTATGCATATGTGTGTGTCCGTCTCTATTTCAGTTTGACCACCCCTTTGTGGAGGTGTACCGGGTGCGACAATTCCGCTTCACGCCCCGGTATCAGGAGACAGACTCAGAGTTGGAGCTGAGGGAGGTGGAAGGCAGCAAGCGCTTCTTTACACAGATATGCAGGGAGCATCAGGCATGCAGCTGCACCCCTCCACACAGCAACTGGAACTGCGACGGGGAAATTCTGCCACACGCCGCCATTCAAGTCAGGTAACCAATCCTCTAATGCTGCACTCCCTCAGAGTATAGAAAACATAGTAGTATATTGGTATTAGTCACTATACAGGAATATTTTTAAATAGTTGGTCAAAAGACATTTAACTGTTCAAGATTATATTTATTTAGTCAGTCTGCAGCAACTTTATTACATATTTTTGCATATTTAAAAAAATAACCATTTATAAATATTTCAGTAGTAGTAACTAACTAGTCATTTTAGTAGTAGTAGTAGTAGTAGTAGTAGTAGTAGTAGTAGTAGTAGTGATTGTATTAGTAGTTTTGGTAGTAACTAAGTAGACATAGTAGTAACTAACTACCATCATTACTTTAAAGTCCTAATGTTAACTATACCCAAATGATATTGTATATCGTTTGTATATGTATGCATGTATGTATGTATGTTATATATAAACATAAAACATGCATAGCTTCTGTTCATATAATATAATAATACATTATATATATAATGTATTATTATGTTATATGAACAGAAGCTATGCATGTTTTTTTTTCCCCCTCATTACTTATTTAAAACAGAAAAATGTGAAAGAAGGCTAGATATTTTTAAACTGTGGTATAATTCTAACTTGATTATGGTAGCACTAAATACAGTACTGTATATTACGTATTATATAACGTGATGTGTACGTCAGCTTGTGGAAGACATTTCGGATTTTTATTAGCAGTAAGGCTATCGGTTGTACAGTATCACAGTTGTATTTAATACATTTGTTACGTAAACGGCTACTCTAGTGCACTCCTATAGCTTGTGTTCAGTAAATCAATTTGAACTGGCACCGCATTCCAACTTCAGTGGAATATTAAACAGGGGATTCTCTTTGTTAGGCCGATAACTGGCCACTGCACTGTTTTAAAATCTCTTCATATTCTTGGGGATTTCATGTCGCAGAGAAATCTTTATGCATCTTGATGGCTGTCCTGAATGCATCATTTATTTCACGCTCCATTCTTCCCAGCCTCAGTGATGCATAGCTGTCTAATGTCCTCTAATTTAATGGTCTTTCCTCTGTTAAAAGCTTACTCCCTTTTAATTAAAATAGAGGTCCATTCATTTATTACATTTTCCTCTCCAGTAATTGTTCTTCAAGCGAGTCAGCAAATGAACTGTGGAGACGGATGGTGGTGATGATGATCATCATCATCATCCGGCAGCTGGTAGAGAGGAAAAGGCAACCGGATTAAGTTGCTCCTGAGTGCTAAGCACACCCCGCATCCAGTGGAGTTGGAGAATTGGAGTCTAAATCCTCTAAAAAAGTAGTTGTGGTGACTATAATGAACTTTACACAGAGCCTCGTCTGGCATTCAATGGCTTCATCTATTTTAACCATTCATTTATGTGCTTAATCAGTCTGTTTAAACTAAATACCCTGGTGCTAGGTCTGATGGACAGTCCTCTTTCTCTCTCTCACACTCTCTCTCTCTCTCTCTTTCTGTCTCTGTCTCTCCAGAGTGCACTGCCAGTTGATCAAGCTGTTTGCGAGAGGGATCGAAGAGCAGTCCGTCTTTGAGGACCCTTCTTACGCTCTCTGTGCAATATAGATTTGCCTGTCTAAATCACTGGAAAAAAGCCCACTCTCCCCGGACCAAGAAGAATTCTGACCTCTTGAAGACACCACATTTGGGCTAGAGTAGGACGAAGCTGTTCCGTATGCTGTCGGATTCATTTGAAGTGACTAGAATCGGAAGTGTGCTCATAAAGGGGAAATGCCACAGGTCTTTTAAAAATCTCTGCAAAATTTGGTTGTTAAGTTGTGAGGCCATTCAGAGTGGTTTGATGCGACATGCATTCTGGGGAAAAGAAAACTTGGAGAATCAGAATATTCACAGTGGTGGTGATGTCTGCAGCGTCTGCAGCATTGTTTGCCTTTGAAAGCCACCTGACAGGAAGTTATTCTAAATGTATAAATGTATTCTAAATACATTATGTCTGTTTCATCATTATCTACATGAGGGATGCACATTCCCACTAATGCTGATATTCAAGTATTCTCAAGAACATGTATCCATATATAACATACATGGGCAGGGGCTCACAGGGTAAGAGGAGCATAATCAGTGAGCTAAAACTACACATGATTGGTACAGTACTCTAAGATGATGAGAACTCATTGTCCTATACAAGGTCTTTCCTCCTTATGGGTGATGTGGTGATTCTGGGCCTAGCCAGCTGTAGAAGTTAACAATAGAAGCAATTAAAGCTTGCCATCTCATTCCTCTTAGTCAGATACTTGGAAATCCACTCAATTCAGTTATTCACAGTGCATTTTTACTCCCAAATTCATAAAAAACTGGAACATTTTAGAGTCAAGTTAAAACATGAGTGGTGTTTTCATTGAATTAGTAGTCTTTATGTTTTCTCCATCTTCCTGTCATGGAATGGATACACATGCAGTGTTTTCACTTCTGGAATAGTAGCATCTCTTAAACAGACGCCACAATTCAAATATCTAACGCTTAACTGGTCATTTGGATGGCAAAAAAACCCTGACTATTTTAGTGCTGAATGATGATTACCACCAGAGATTATATGATTCTCTAAAATGCATTTCACAACACCCCACTCTGAATGACTGTTTACCTCTCAACAATTACAATCTACAGACGTTTATCAAAATTCCTCTTTAGTAAACTTGCAGACCACCAGTGGATGCGTTTTCCACCTGTACACAATTTAGGATTTCACCTAGTTATCAGTGTTGCTGTTTGTGGTCTTCATACAAGATTTCTTATTTATAAGGCGACCACGTTGCTAGTGATTTCTCATGCCGTGTCCAGCGGCTTTCAGATGAGGCTGTTGCTGTCTTCCTCCACAGTCAAGCTGGTCTTGATGTCTTTGGACAGTAGCACTAGTTGTATTCCAAAGTTTGAAAAAGATTGCGACTCTGTGTAGGGTTTTATTTCACTTTATTAGAAGTTAAGGACTCAAGGTTACCCGAACAGAGTCACATTATATTGCTATGCTATATTTAGATATTTAGATGATCTGTTATGATTTGTGTTAAAAGGTAAGCATGAAGTGTTATGTAGCAATCAAACACTGTGACGCAGTGTAGCCTGTAACTATATTATTATTTTTGTCCGCACAACTTCACGCCTTGGACATTCCTTCAAGTTGTGTTTAGGGAACTATGAAAACTCCATTCCAAATATCAGCCACCACTTGCGGATATTTGACCTACTGATTTATGTTGCTGTCGGTTTTGGCTGGATATTCAGTGTTTTGTGTGCTGAACAGTTTAAAAATGTTAGTGTCCAGGATGTTCTGGCACAGCCCTAGTGTCTACGTGGTTGTCCACTTGACTGAATGCAATAGATAATCTGCTCTGGCTCTGTCCTCCTGGGTGCCAACCCTTCCGGACCTCTTCAGGACCCCTTATTGCTTTTGTACCTTCTTTTGCTTGAATGTCTTTTTTTCTTCTCTGTTGTATTTCTGTAATGATAAAAAAGCCACACAGGACCTCTTGTGCTTGGGGCTTCTGCTGGAGGTTTTATGTGTGTAATCTAAGCCGGTGTTGTTGGTTCAGTATCATGGGGATTTTGAGCAGCCAGTGATTTAGTGAAATTGCCTCCTCTCCGTAACGCATCTGCTGCTGTTTGTGTGTTTTATGAAGCCGAGGTGGAGTGATGATTGAGTTCATGGACTCTGTGTTTCCTAATACTGTTGGACGATTTTGTAAATCACTATATTGAAGTGTACCCCACGAATAATTCAAGTCAGGAGGATCTGGCATAGCAGACAGTGCTAGTCAGTCCTGGGCCACCATTCGTCCACAGTTTGTGTACTTGAGCGTGTGTGTGCGCTTTGAATTACCCTCATCTCAGCCAGCTGACAGCTGCTGTGTTTGGCAGCCCAGTTCAGGGCCAATCAGACACTTACATGCCCATATGCATCAACCGCTGTGACAACAAACCTCCAGCTCCAGCACACAGAGCCTTCAGCCCACTCCATCTGAACCAGGGACGTAATTCAAAATCCTCTTCAGTCCCTCGTAAATATCACTGCCGTGATGCGCTTCGGCTCTCAGCACAGTGGCTGGTGCTAACTTACGGTCCAGCCCGTGTGACTGACGAGGCCTTTCACTGTTCAGTACTGTGCAAATGTCTTAGGCCATCTGAGAAAATGAGCAGTAAACATTAGTGGGGCTTCAGGACACCAGAAAAGCTAAAAATGGCCTTTGACTTTTGCTCAGTACTGTGTGTAACAGCATCCAGTGTAGCCGCTAAATCCAGAGTAGTGATCACTGTGACTGACACCATTCTTCCCTCTGATATGCTGCGTGGTGAGTAAAGCTGCAACCATGACTGAAAACAATACCGAAAAACAATCATCTTGCAGGCTTCGAGATGACACTGAATGATGTATGACTTGAGATATTCAACTTGAGTGTTGATTAAGAAAAAAAAAAAAAAACACCCATAATAAAGTGCTTAAAACCAGTCCTGATGTCTTCTGCTGATTTCTGTGGAACTGTAGTCAAATAATACAAGATGCCTGAACTGCATCTGAGAAGTTTAACAAAGTTTGTGTTTTATCTAGCAGAAGTCAGTCCGTCTTATCTGAGGTGAATCTGATGACCAGTGTCTCCTTGGGACTTTACAAGATTGATGGAGCAAGAGACAGCTGAAGAGAAAGGTTAGATTAGATTGTGCCGAGACGCAAGCTCTGAGGATTTTATAAGTCATGCAGTTTCAAGCTTGACCTGCGAAGCTTCCTTTATAGCATACATGCAAGGTCATTTATGTAAAATAACAAATAGCAGTTCAGTAACTAGCGGGCAGCTTGAAGTTCTCTTAAAGGAGTAGCAGATTTCACTCTAGAGCCCAGCATACTAACCTTGGTAAAGAGAAAGAACTGCACACTGATGAAAACAGCTTAAAGCAGACATGTCCAGTTCTGATGGTGGAGGTCTAGCCTCCTAATCAAAACTTGGCTGTAGTGTTCTGTCGCCCCTGAAGGCCTTCTTTACCCCGATCAAGTGTGTTATTTGCGCTGGTGTTAATCACTGGTAGGACTCCAGGAATAGGATTGGTCAGCCCTGAGTTGCAGTAAGTATTTCTCAAAAAAATTGTCTTCGCTTCGTCTGCCTCTCCTACCTCCAGTGAATTTCATCAGCCAAGACATGTTTGGAGTCTTCTGCTTTAGAGCTATGAAACTAATGTAGCTAACAAGTGAAGCTTATACCCAAAGTGAAATCTGCATCCCTTAATCATCACGCAGTTGTTTCAAATCATGTCAAGTTGTTAAGTAATAGCACATAGACTGGCTTAGGTAGTTAATGATGCTGTATGACATGCAGTGATATGAGAAAACAGACATCAGGGATGGGAACAGGCCGTTAAAGATTCTGTGAAAATGTGGCCGGGACAACATTTACATGTATTGCTCAAATGATTAGGAGTCCAATTAAAATGATTGTAATCATGCAGTTATCACCATGCGTGATTGGCATTTAGAAAACAGCTAGATAATCAATAAGAAAGTCACTTTGTTCTAACCAAACATACCAACAATGCTTTGGATTACATTACTGTGCTACAGACATTACAGAGCCTTTAGACGGTCAGTCAGCCTCAGCTGTGGAAAGGGCAGGTCTGACATAGGGCCGTTATTTTCGATGATTATATCAGGCGTGAGCTGGCCAAAGCATGGACGTTGTGTGCAGAACAAATTGTAGTGGGCGTGGGATTAGGATTCAGTCCTGCCTCGAGCTGCTAGCCCATAACGTGTAGTTAGAGACAGAACAAAAAATATCAGGACAGATATTATGACAATGTGTATCATTATCATAATAAAGTACATCACAGTAGTCCGTGCTTTTCTGAGTATATCGTGGATATCAGTAATTGATTGCTTCCCAGCTGCATGTTTGATTATGAAGAGAGCATAATTAGCCCTATTTAATGGATTATACACCACAGTTTTCTGAAAAGCTAATTACTATTTTAATTATATTATTTAAATGTAGCGCTGCTTTCTATGTGCTAACTTATCAGATGTCAGGTAAAATATGTATCATGACGCATCATATTTAGATATCACCATATCGCCCACCTCTAGCAATCTAGGCTAAATAGGTTCAGCAACAGAACCGAATCGTCTCAATTAAGAGTGGTGTAATAAAATATCGGTACGCTTGCCTATTGTGATATGTTTTCTTATGCTGTATCGCTTCTCAAGAACACAGTATTGCTTTTTTCATTAACAGTTTACATGTGAAGGTTGGTGGCAGACAGTAGTTAATTTTGTGTGTTTTATTTAAACCCTCGACAGCAAGATAGCAGTGTGAAGAAGTATGTTTTTTCTGTAGCCCGTTGACTCTTCCACCACAACCTGAACAAGTAGGGTAACAGCACACTGCTAACACTAGCAAACCTATGCCTATGGTGGTGTGTTTTTATATAATGTCAGTTTCCCCAAAAACCTGAAAATTGCAATAATCTGCTGTCTTACAGAACTGCAATATACCATGCTGAATCAACCCCTGGATCATGAGGCACATCGTATCACTAGATTTTTGCCAATACACTGTCCTGTCAGGTACCACGTTTAAGTGCTGACTAGTGCCTGAATGTCGCCAGCAGTGCACCTTTTCTAAGCAGTTGCCCATATGTTAAGGGTAATCTGAACTGATCAGACCTGGCCTTTGTAAAGAAATAGTTTGACCTTTAGAATAAATAATAACATATGAAAACATGTTAATATTTATTCTAAAGGTCAAACTTTTATTTTTATGCTATTAAACTATTTTGGATTCCTGGAACAATTTCATGTTTTAGGATCTTAGCACTAGCTTTGTTTTAGTTTAGACAGGTTGAGCAACAGATATGTTGCACAGCTAGCATCGAAACCATGTAAGCAAATGCTTGATATGATTGCTTAAGATCAAGCAATGATTTAGCCTTGTAGCTCCAGTGTAAAATGACGGAAGCAAACTTCAGACAAAACAGTGTGTACCTGTGATATTTTGTATCAGTTTAAGTCACATTGTACTCATCAAAATAATAGTTATAAAAATGATATAAATAGTCATGAAAAGTTGCACCCAGAAGGAAACTTGGTGGCTAAGTTTGACATCATGAGACATGCGAATGATCAGTGAAAGTGTTGTGCATGTGACATAAAACAAGGACAGGCCTTATCGCACTGCCTCACTGACCCAACAGCCACGATTGTGGACATTCAGCTAGCAGTAATGCCCTCCCTGCGTCATCATGTTAGTGCCAGCACCTTTGGCAGACCCTGCATGCAGACTGTTAAATGACGGCTGTTAACACCATGTCAACGTTTCCAAGGACTGTGACTCAGAATGGCAGCGGATCATCTTCAACCCCATGCCCAGAAGTTTAGCATGCTGCATTAGCAAACATGCTAGCCTGTAGCATACTGAGAGATACTACTTCTGTATGTGTTGCTCAATAAATATTGCCCATATCAGTGTAAATTTATCACAACAATTTTATTGGTTTATTCAGTTTTATTGTTCCTGGTAACCTTTATCTTCCTTCCCAATGCCATTGCAGTCCAACACTTTCTACTGGGATCCAACTGTTCTTTTGATGGTTCGGGTATTTCATCCCTGCATTTCTGAGCATTTCTCTTGAAGCTGCTGTATTAGGCCCTTTCGAATCTTTAACATCCATCCAAATTGAATTTGTATTCCTGGAGCATAATCAAGAGCTTAAAAAACAAGATAGTGATTTGTAGCTGCAGATCTGCCTCAACAAGGCATCGATCTGAGCCACCAGTTTTTAATCTCGAAAACGCAGACTGGTGGATGTCCCGGGAATGTTATCTTTTCCTTTTTTTATTTTTAGATCATGTTCTGTCTTAATATGAACTCTTTCCCCTTTGTAGTGACCTAGCAATTCGATGCTAGACTCTCAGTCCTGGGAGGTTTACATGGGACGGTATTATGAATTTGCTACTTGAAAGCAATCCATGTTTCCGTGTTATCTTTAAGAGCCTTCAATAATGCTGCATGCTCTGGAAAGCCCATTCTCCTGACAAATGCGATTTGCCACAAAATGGACGAATGACGCTGCTCCTGGTTTAATGGGCTTATTACATAAAAATGACTGTGGGGGAGAAATAAATTCTTCCCCTCGGCTCTCTTCTTCCACCCCCCTGCTCCGATGAGGAGAGATATTTTGCTCTTATCCTCTGTCCCGCTTACCGTCTCCATACGGGCCCATACATTAGGCCTGCTATCTGGGGCCCGGCATGGCAATGAAGCCAGGTAATTTTCCCATCTACCATCCACCGAGTAAATTCCATTTCCTCTCCTCCTTGCCATGTCTTTATTGATTTATTCTGCGGCTGGTGGGTGGCATCAGGCCCGCCGAGGCTGGACTGTCTCATTCTCAGCCCCCCTTTTATTTTTTTACCTCAGACAAAACAAACAAGCAAACAGCTGTCTGTGAGCACTCAAATCACGGATTGGAGACAACTCATTGCAAGTGTGATTACACCTGTGCCTTCAACCTACACTTTTTAAGTAAGCTTGCCTTGAAGCATCTCAGCTGAGATTAGAATGCTCTCCGCCTGGCCTTGCCTCCGAAAGCTCCACCTGAGCCCCATCCATAAGCTGTTTTCCCCATTCGTCCCTCCAGCTGAGCTGCTGGAATGGGGAGGGCATTAACAAAACAGCAGTTGTCCCACCACTGGGACAAGTTTTAAACAGCATCAGCCAGGCAGGCGGCTTTCGGATCACCATTTCGGATTAAAGGCAGCCAATAGGAACAATTTGAAGCGATTTACAAAAGTGCTATCCATCATGGCCTTGCGCCGTGCTGAAACGACTGGGGAAAAAATGCAGGGAACCCAACAAAACAACCAGCGCAAACTGGAGATGAGGAGCTGTTGTGACACTTTGCCGACTGCATTATTGATCAGCTAAGTTTACCAAGTTTTCAGAAGAACAGTTTCTCCAAGCACTGTCACAATAGGTCTGGTCTGTTCTGGTCCAGCTACACAGGGGAGCAACAAAGGAGGAGAGAATGAAGATGCGGGCCATTCTTGCCAAGTGCTATTGATCCCAATCGGCCCCATTTTCTTTTTTACCTACAGTTGCCTGCTGTACCTCTCTCTCCTCTCGCCACATTGTACCTGTCGCATTGTCTCTCATAACAGCTTTATATTCAGACTACTGTACACAACTTCATGGCTCCGGCACATTCTGAAGGAAGCCCTGCACTTTATCATGTCTGTGGAATGGCGGCCAATAGACCAGTTGCTTTCAGGGCCATAAAGGACAAATGGGGTAAAACTGAAGCAATATTATAAGAGAATGCGAGTTAATGACCCACGACCTGAACTCAGCAAACATTTCTGCTCCGGCTCAATGTTTTCTCTCTTAAGGCTTCACCAGAATCAATATCTATGCATCCTCTACACATCCAGGCAAATAAATGCTAGGCAAAAGTTTTTCAATACTCTTGCTGTTTCTTCCAGTACAGTTTTTTTTACTTTAGCCCCGCCACAGTCCACAGTCTATAAAAGTAGACATGTATCAGTAAGACTTTTTAACAGCAGGCCATAATAAATAACTTAGCAGTAGTATTATTGCTTGAACAATCTCTAATGATTCTTAACTTTAGAAACTAGTTTTGAATATTAAATATTTACTTAGATGCATGGAATTAATACTCATCATAACTAGTAACAGTTGTCTACATCCTATGTACAGGTGCTGTGAAACTTGTATATTATATTCATTCATTACACACAGATGTATGTATTTTAAGTGCTTATTTCTTTTCATTTTGATGATTATAACTGACAACTAATGAAAACCCCAAATTCAGTATCTCAGAAAATTAGAATACTGTGAAAAGGTTCAATATTGAAGACACCTGGTGCCACACTTTAATCGGCTAATTAACTCAAAACACCTGCAAAGGCCTTTAAATGGTCTCTCAGTCCAGTTCTGTAGGCTACACAATCATGGGGAGGACTGCTGACTGGACAGTTGTCCAAAAGACGACCATTGACACCTTACACAAGGAGGACAAGACACAAAAGGTCATTGCTAAAGAGGCTGGCTGTTCACAGAGCTCTCTGTCCAAGCAGATTAATAGAAAGGCGAAGGGAAGGAAAAGATGTGGTAGTAAAAAAGTGTACAAGCAATAGGGATAACCGCACCCTGGAGAGGAGTGTGGAACCAAACCCATTCAAAAATGTGGGGGAGATTCACAAAGAGTGGACTGCAGCTGGAGTCAGTGCTTCAAGAACCATCATGCACAGATGTAGGCAAGACATGGGTTTCAGCTGTCGCATTCCTTGTGTCATGCCACTCTTGAACAAGAGACAGAGTCAGAAGCGTCTCTCCTGGGCTACAGACAAAAAGGACTGAACTGCTGCTGGCTGGTCAGTTCTGTTCTCTGATGAAAGTAAATTTTGCATTTCCTTTGGAAATCAAGGTCCCAGAGTCTGGAGGAAGAGAGGAGAGGCACAGAATGCACGTTGCTTGAGGTCCAGTGTAAAGTTTCCACAGCCAGTGATGTTTTGGGGTGCCATGTCATCTGCTGGTGTTGGTCCACTGTGTTTTCTGAGGTCCAAGGTCAACACAGCTGTCAACCAAGAAGTTTTAGAGCACTTCCTGCTGCTGACCAACTTTATGGAGATGCAGATTTCATTTTCCAACAGGACTTGGCACCTGCACACAGTGCCAAAGCTACCAGTACCGGGTTTAAGGACCATGGTATCCCTGTTCTTAATTGGCCAGCAAACCCGCCTGACCTTAACCCAATCGAAAATCTATGGGGTATTGTGAAGAGGAAGATGGGATACGCCAGACCCAGCAATGCAGAACAGCTGAAGGCCACTATCAGAGCAACCTGGGCTCTCATGACACCTGAGCAGTGCCACAAACTGATCAACTCTGTGCCACGCTGCATTTCTGCAGTAATCCAGGCAAAAGGAGCCCCAACTAAGTATTGGATGCTGTACATGCTCATACTTTTCATGTTCATACTTTTCAGTCGGCCAACATTTCTAAAAAATCTTTTTTGTATTGGTCTTAAGTGATATTCTAATTTTCTGAGATACTGAATTTGGGTTTTTTTTTTAGTTGTCAGTAATAATCATCAAAATTAAAAGAAATAAACACTTGAAATATATCAATCTGTGTGTAGTGAATGAATATAATATATAAGTTTCACTTTTTGAATGAAATTACTGAAATAAATCAACTTTTTCATGATATTCTAATTATATGACCATCACCTATATGTGCTGTTTTGTTGCTCACATGGACTGTTGAGCGTATCAGATAGGAGAGTTTGGTGTGGTGTGGAGTAGGGCAGTCTCTGATCTGATTAGTCAAGAGGTTATATATTGTTGTTAGTCATACATGCAAACAGAGCAGACAGCATTTAACACAGCAACATAAGACAGATTGAAACAAAACTCTGCAGGTAGCTCTCAGGGTTCTCAGGATGAAGACCGCTGTTGTAAAGCCTAACCTCTCACTGTTTTTATATATCCCTTTAAAGACATTATTAATTGTACATTGGGCATATACAGCTTTGGAAATAAATAAGAGACCTCCGGTTTCTTCTTAAATCAGCATATCCACATGTACAGCAGGCTCGGGTCTAGCTTTACTGGCAGATACAGTGAGTGTCTGATTCATAAGAACAACGTCAAGCAGCAAACACACAGGACAACACAGCAACGGGCTGGCAGAGTGCCAAACCCACTCTCTATTGACCGTGATGAGTGCCACCTCATTCCAATGTCACTTAACCACTGTGAAAGTGACCTACAGAAAGGCTGACGACAGTGGTTGGGGTGAAATGCACAGTGAGCATGGTTCTGGAGGAGTCATTAGTGATTTTCTAAATAAACAGATCTGAAATGCAATGTTTTCTCTGGAATTTGGGAGACATGTTTCCAGTAGAGTATACAATAAAACACAAACCCAGAAACTGTAAAACTAAAGAAACTGATCATTTTGAGGTGGTCTCTTAAATTATTCCAGAGCTGTATTATACATTTAGGGCAGAACTTCATCAAGTGTGGTTATTAAATATCACTTATTAGTGCAATACACAACACTGCTGATTACTTCTTGATAATTGATTGCTCAGCTTCTTTTTCTTTCTAGTCGAAAGACTAGTGTTACTAGCTAGTCCTGCAGTATTCCTATTCCATAATGTGCAGTCTGATCAGGAGCGGTGTACTTGTATACACCTTTTTGATCCAATGTGCAGTTTAATTCCAAAATTTTCCCATTAGGAATGAATGAGCTGGAAAAGTGCACACCCATCTACTGTACTACTGTTTGACCGACGGGCACCATTTCACATACACTATCTATGGCATGTTGATTTGATTGTCTGCCTCTCTTTCCTCCTATCCAGCTCCTTTCTTTTAGACCCGAACCAAACCCTGCTGTTTCTGTTAACCTCTGGCCACTGCATGTACTCACTCAGCAACACTTTAAAAGCACTGTACCAACTGGCTAACAACCAGCTTAAGCTGCTCTATCACTCAGTCACTCAATCATATACCGTATAGTAAATTTTTAACTACAGCACGTCCCGATCAGCGCAAAAGGTTCAAACCCAACAGTGAAAGGTTCTGCAGAAGTGATGGCAGTCGACCACAGCAGTCGTTCTGGCAGTCCAGTCTGAAGGATAGCAGGCACCGGTTTTATCCCTGCTTGCTTAATCTGAAGGAGACAGAGATAAAAAGGGACTATTACTTTTCCTGTGCCCGATTCGAGCGGCGTGACAAAGCCGGACTTTGTTTCCCCTCCAAGTTATTGCATCCCTAATGGTGCTTAAAGTAATTACACTTTGTAATGTTTCTCTTTCTCTCCCCTTTAGTGGGCCCTTCAGAAGCGCTCTCTCGTCCAGTGCCCACGCTGCCATTCTCTGCTAAATGATGCCATTAACCATATTGCGTCGCTAACTCTCCAGCTATCCAAATGTGATTCGGTTCACCGAGAGTTTAATTGACTGAAAACAGGGTTTATTTAAAAATAGTGCAGTTTTAGTAACTTCGCCAGGAACACACGCCGCATGTGTTCCGCATGTCGGATATGCAGAGGACTTTTAAATGCAAATGATCTGTTTGTTAAGCCATGTGAATTCAAATTAGGAGGGGTTTTTCCCAAGGACACGGAGCTAATAGGAAGGAAATATCTGATATAAATGACCAAATAAAGTGTTTTATTGTTGCATTTAATAGAGCAATGATGATTCAAGATGAAAGGAATTAAATTTTTATGTGCTAATCAAATAAATAATTTCCCAGGAGCAGGGTACAGCTACAGCTACAGGCAGGCTCATGGAATGAGATGAGATTTCAACCATCCAAATACAGCGGAGAACTACTAAAGGGCTACTACTAGGGCTGTCTTATCAAAGTCAACAAGCCATTCTGTCTGTCCATTAATTGCCACCAATATGAGAGGTTTAATGTCTGAGACTTTTATTTTGCATACTTATTTTTTTCCTCATTATTAAATTATAAAATTTGATTAATTAAATGAACAGTTAACTGAAATTTACAATATCTAAAATGTCCTTGTGCCTGTCCTCCTTTTGCTTTAATGACAGCATGCGCTCCAGCTGGCATGGACTGCAAGTTTGTGCTGAAAGCTCTGATGAGCAGATCTGAGAATCGTCTGAAAACAAGCTTTAGTTCAAGAAATGAGACAAAAAAAATGTGCTCGAGTAGTGACCTAGAAATAGTGCAGAACTTTCATCGTAACTTTTTCATTAATTTAAGAGCTCTGATTTCCTCTAATTCTGGAAATCCCAGATTTTCAGTGTGCTGTTTTGTACCCCACTGTATATATTAGTCTATTTAGATGTAAAATGTATAAGATATGTAGTTTAAGAATGTCCAGAATAAACTACAATGATCAATAGCGTGTGAAGGAATAACAGTTTTGAGGATATGTCAAGATATGCTAACCAGCTAGCCCTGACCTCCACTGTCTTGTTATATCACCTCTTGCACCTC